>CM022944.1:79709582-80074063 GCA_012931725.1 Litsea cubeba
TAGAGACTGATATGGAGGCTGAAAAGAAAAAGGAAGCCGAACTCGAAGCATGCCTGGAGAAGCAGAAGAGTGATTTTGAATCTAAACTCCGGGCTGCGACTGAGAGGGCGGCAGAGCTTGAACTGCAGAGGGACGAAGTCGTGGCCAGGCTCAAGGCTGAGACCGAGAGGGCAGCCAAGCTTGAGAGGCAAAGAGATGAAGCGGAGGCCAAGCTCGATTCAGAGGTTCGTTTTGCACTTCAGGAAGGAGTGGATGAGGCGACGAAGCGGTATGAGGTCCAGTTCGCCTCTATAAGGGATAAAGCTTGGGGAAAAGGCTGGATGGCCACATTGAAAGAGCCAAAAGTCCCTGGGGACTATCTTTCTTACAGCATATTAGCCAAGATTCCGAGTCCAGTATCCAGAACAGATTCTGCTCCTCCCGAGGCTTGAGTTCCTACTTTTCTGATGTACCCCTTTTGATAATTCAATGAGTGTCTCTTTTTTGGAACTAAAATTGTCTTCTTTCTTCATGCTTGTTTTCTATATATACTTGAGTTCGATTCTACAACCAGAAGATCAAAGTATGTGACCTCGATTCATTAATCGGAAAGCTAAGTATTCGACCTCGGTTCCATAACCGAGAGGCCAAGTGTCTGACCCTAGTTCCATAACCGAGAGGCCAAGTATCTGACCTTGGTTCCATAACCGGAAGGCCATAGATACAAAATTTGTTCGAAGTACAGAATATTCCATAGCTGAGCTAAAAATGGGAACAAATTGGACACATGATAGTTTTTCTGCTTTAGAGTACTTGGTTCTGTAACCGAAATAGTCACTATGGCAGTTACCGAGTTCCATAACTTGGTATTTTTGACAAGTCCCTAATGTTCTATAACAGTTAGGAAGTTTTGTCTTTGAACTGCTTTCAGCTCGGGTTTAGTAGCCCTTGTTCAACCAGTTTATCACCAACTGAAAGTTTTAAGACATGCCTGGCAGGTACTCTTACCGAAGCCAAGGTAGTTTTGTAGGCAGCAATCTGGTGCTATTACCGAGATGCATCAGGCCGAGATCGACTCATTCCCAACTTGTACTATTGCCAAAGTTGGGATGAGCTTGGTGAAATTGAGTGAGAATTAAGAGCCAAAGGAAATGTTGTTTTTATTGATCTCAGATTCTTTCTTACAATCTTAGAAGTAAAATTTCTTAAGGTGCATCGCATTCCATGGTCTTGGTAACTATTTACCCTCCATGTCCTCAAGTTTGTATGTTGATTGACCCGCAATCGAAGTCACTTTGAATGGCCTGTACCAGTTCGGAGCGAGCTTGCCCTGGTTAGGATTTTTATCAGCAGGGAGTGTCTTCTTAAGACCAGCTCTCCAACTGAAAATCTTCTTTCTCTAACTATTAGGTTATAGCCCCTAGGTAATTGTTACTAGTAGGCAGTCAGGCGGATGGCTGCTGCCTCTCTCTGCTCTTCGGCTAGGTCTAGCTCTCGAGCCAAGTTCACTTCGTTGTAGCCTTGATCAAAGAGTTCGGATCTCAAGGTTGGGAGGCCAACCTCGAGTGGGATCACAACCTCCATGCCGTAGGCCAAGGAGAAAGGCGTTGCAGAAGTGGAACGTCTTGGAGTGGTCCTGTAAGCCCACAGGACACTTGGGAGCTCTTCCACCCATCTCCCTTTAGCTCGGTCGAGCCTCTTTTTGAGTCCATCGAGTACTACCTTGTTTGAGATTTCGGCTTGACCGTTGCAATGTGGATAGGCTGGAGTTGAGTAATAATTACTGATGCTGATCCCTTGGCAGAAAGTTTTGAAGAAGTTAGAATCGAACTAGGTCCCATTGTCCGAGACCAAGGCTCGAGGAATGCCAAACCTTGTACTATGTTTTTCCATATGAATCTCTTTGAGTCCTGCTCGGTGATGGAAGATAGTGCTTCGGCTTCTATCCATTTGGTGAAGTAATCAATGGCCACTATTAGCCACCTTTTATTCCCCGGAGCTCGGTGGAGAGGTCCCACAATGTCCAATCCCCATTGGGCGAAAGGCCATGGACTGGAGAGTGGGCTAACATCTTGTGTTGGCTTATGGAGGGAATGTGAGAATTTCTGGCATTTCTCACATTTTCTAGCATATGACTGGGCGTCTCTCTGCATGTAAGGCCACCAGTAGCCCTATCTGATAGCCCTGCCTGCTAGTGACTAACCTCCGATGTGGCTACCGCAGAGTACTTCATGGATTTCGAAGAGGAAGTCTTCGACTCTGGTCGGGTGAACACACTGAAGGTATGGACCTGTGTAAGACTTCTTGTAGAGCTTGCCTTATGGAGATAGCCAAAATCAAGCTGCTTTTATCCTGATCTTGTGAGCCTCATGTGCTTTTTTAGGAAGTCGATCCTCTTTGAGATAAGAGATGATCGGGTCCATCCAGCTTGGACCGAGATCAATGCAGAGGATCTACAGAGGTGGGTGAACCTCTATGCTTGGCCGCTCCAATGATTCTACCTTGATGATCCTTTTTTCTCCCGGCCTCAACGGCAGAAGCCAAACCGGTGAGGGCGTCGACATGAGAATTAGATTCTCTGTCGACCTATTTGACTTCAACTCTTTGGAACTGGGAGAAGAGTTTTTTGGCATGAGCTAAGTAGGCTGCCATCCTTTCATCACGAGCTTGGTAATCTCCAATGAGTTGGCTCGTGACCAATTGTGAGTCACTGAGAATCACTAGCTATTGTGCCCCCAGGATTTTAGCACTATTGAGTCCTACTACCAGAGCCTCATACTCAGTTTCGTTATTGGACGCCTTGAAGTTGAGTGTTAGGGCTTGCTCGATGACCAGTCCCTCAGGAGATTGAAGAACTATGCCAGCGCCAGCCCTTTTAGGGGTTGATGAACCATCGACGAAGACCTTCCAAGCAGAAGCAATAAACTGATCCCAAGATCTATTTTCTTCTGTCTCCATGACTTCGTCTTCATTCCTGTTGCCCCCCAGTTTGGTGCTGAGCTAGGTCGGTGCCGAACTTGGAGAGATGAATTCGACGATGAAATCTGCCAGGACTTGGGCTTTGATTGCCATTCTGGGTTGGTACTGGATGTCATATTGTCCCAGCTCGACGGCCCATTTAGAAACTCTTCCAGAGAGTCTGCTTTCTTGAGAAGGGTCTTTAGTGGATGTTCTGTAACAATCAGTATTTTGTAGGTCTGGAAGTAATGAGAGAGTTTGCAAGAAGCACTAAAAAGTGCTAATGCAAGTTTCCCAATGGAAAATACTTGGTCTCAGCATCAAGCATGATCTTACTCGTATAATAGATGGGCTTTTGTATTTTGTCCTCCTTTCTGATGAGAACAGAGCTGACCGCATGATCTGAGACCGCCAGATCTAGGAAGAGCACCTCGCCCTGGTTCGGAGTTGAAAGCAGGGGTGGTGAAGTAAGATATGATTTGAGCTCTTGGAGAGCTTGGTCACACTCCGGGGTCTTTTGGAACTTCAGGCTTTTCTTCAAAAGATGAAAGAACAGTCGGCATTTGTCGGAAGCTCGGCTGATGAAGCGATTGAGCACGGCAGTCATGCCTGTGAGCCTCTGGACTTGTTTTGCCGTATTTGGACTCTGTATCTCCCGGACTACTGTGATCTGGCCTGGATTTGCTTCAATCCCTCTCCTTGTGACCAGGCTTCCAAGGAATTTTTCGGAGTCGACACCAAACGCGAATTTAGAGGCATTTGGTTTGAGCTTGTACCTCTTGAGGACGTCGAACATCTGATTTAGGTCCGTCAAGTGATCTTGCGATTTTTTAGACTTGACGACCATATCGTTGATGTAGACCTCCACAGTTTTGTTGAGCTAAGCCACAAACATCCTTGTTACCAACCTTTGGTAGGTGGCTCCTACGTTCTTCAACCCAAAGGGCATTACTTTGTAATAGTAAATGCCTCTAGGTGTTATAAACGTGGTTTTTCTTCGTTAGGCCCCTACATCGGAATCTTATGATAACCTCGGTATGCGTCGAGGAAACTCATCCTGTCGTGGGCGACAGTGGCATCGATCATTTGGTCGATCTTGGGGAGTGGAAAGCAGTCTTTGGGACATGCCTTGTTAAGGTCGGTGAAGTCGACACAAACTCTCCACTTCCTAGTCTTTTTCTTGACCACCACCGTATTGGAAAGCCAATTCGGGTAATGGACTTCTCTGATCGCCTTGGCCTCCAGCAGTTTGTCGACCTCCTCTATCACTGCTTCAGTCTGTGGGATCCCTGTCCTGAGGGCCTTCTAGGCCACAGGAGTATGCTTTGGGTCCACATTCAGCTTATGGCATATGACTTCGGGGTCGATGCCAGCCATCTCAGAAGGGGTCCAAGCAAAAACTTCCTTGTTCAGCAACAAGAAGTTCAAGAACTCGTTCCTCTCTGGTTCCGTGAGCTGGCTGCCGAGAAAAAAATATCTCTCATGATCGCTGAGGTCTATCCTGATCTCAGTCAGGCCTTCGATAGTTTTTTGGTCTAGATCGCGGCCAACGCTATCCAGGCCTGCCTCGAGTTCGGCCATATGTACCTATTTTGGCTCTTTTTTGCCAGGTACTACGGCCAATAGGCACTGCTTTGCCGCCTGCTGGTCACCCTTGATGGTAATTGTGTCAACTCTGCCGTTCGCGTTCTTAAATGGCAACTTGAGTTTCTGGTGAAGAGTGGAGGGTATCGCCTCCATATTGTACAACCAGGTCCTCCCCATAATGGCATTATAGGGGGACGGCACATCTACCGCAAGGAAGTCAGTGTGTACGGTGGCACCCCCGACTTGGACTTTTAGGGAGTTTTTCCCCTTGGGGTAAACAGGTTTTGCACTGAAACCCACCAGGGGAGTGCGTACCTCTTGCAGATCTTCACCTCTGAGATCCATTCTTCTGAAGCAGTTGTAGTAGAGGATTTCTGATGAACTGCCGGGGTCTACAAGAATCCGTTGTACCTTGCAGTTTCTCAACTTTAGGGTAATAATCAGTGGATCATTGTGAGGAAGTTGGACCCCTTCTAGGTCCTCATCTGAGAACCAGATTCTGGGTCTTTCTATCTGAGCTCTCTTGGAGGCTGGTTCGAGCTCGGCATTCATCACCTGCTTGCCTTGTGAAGCACTCCTAGCCTCAGTACGAGCTTGAGTGCCCCCTTTCGGAGCAAAAGCCAGGTAGATGACGTTGATGATTCTTTCCGAGCCATCGCTGTCCTGGTTATCATTGTTTTGACGCTGATGGGCTTGGTTGTTGCTTTTATCTGCATCCTTCATGTAGTCCTTCAGGTGCCTGTCCTTGACGAGCCTCTCGAGGTGAGACTTAAAGGTCATGCAGTCTTCGGTCCTGTGCCCATTCTGTTTGTGATAGGCACAGAACTGACTTTGATCTCGAGTGGAGGGGTCTCCACGCATCGGCTGAGGCCATTTGAAGAATGGCCGCGCCTTGATCTTACCGAGGAGCTTATATATGGGCTCCTTGAAAATTGTATTGACAGCTTTGTAAGAGACGGCAGTGGCGACCTGCTTGGACTTCTGGCTGCGTCCCGGGTTGGGAGCCGAGACTGCTACCGAGCTGATGAATGCCCGATTTTGGTCTGGCTCATTCTCCCGAAATGACTTCTTGTTTCTCTTGGAGGTTGTGTCTTCGGTCGGGTAGCCGAAGTTCTCATTAGCTCGTGCCTTTTCTTCTTCCTGCTCTACGAATTGGTTTACCATGGTCATCAGTGCTTTCACTGTGGCTTTAGGGTAACAAACCAATTCTTTTCGAAGGTCATTGCCAGGAAGCAGAGCTTGCTGGAAAAATATCAGAGCCACCTGCTTTGAAGCCTCTTCCACTTGGCTGTAGATGGTTAAGAATCTGCGAAGTGAGTGATGTTCTCATTCCTCCTCGTCCTGAGACCCATCAAGTCGCCATTAGTTTTGGCAATGATTCAATGTGCTTGGAGCTTCTCTAGGAAGGAGTTCCGGAGTCGCTGCCAGCTCGAGACAGATCCCTCTGGAAATGCACAGAACCACTTCAGGGGGAGGTTTCCTGAGCTAGAAGAGAAAACTCTACAATTCAGGTGATCTTCGCCCCCCCCATACCGACATCCTTTGGATGAAGTGTCGGATGTGTGCTGCAGGGTTCGAGATCCCGTCATAAAGGTCGAACCTTGAGATGCTGAATTTCTTAGAGAGAGGAAAATCCTTTATCTCACGAGGGAAAGGAGATGTGCCGAGGTTGTCGGAGCCGCTGGGCTTTAATTGGTCACGAGAGTAACCGATAACTTCCATCTGCTGGATCGTTTGCCGGACCAGCTGATCAAGCCATTTTCGTAGATCAGCACTATCCTCCGGTGCTGGCTCCATTCTTCTTGGCGAGAGATCCATCCTTCTCTTTTAATGGCGGCAGCTTGAACCCTCGTCATGTGTTCATTTGTGCCTCTTTTTTATCCAGGATTTTCCTCAAATCCTGGTTGGCCGAATGGGCTTGCTTGCTCCTGGTGGGCTGAGTCGCGGTTTTTCCCCTTTTTTGGAGTTGATGCTGGAGTTAATGAATCAACTTGTCTTTCTCTTGGATAACAAGATTTTGGGTCTTGATTTCCTCGAGATGAAGGCCTCCATCGTTGCCATTAGTGGTGAGCTTCCCATTATCCCATGGGGGACGTTGGTAAGGGCCTAGCCTGGGGTTGGCTTGCTGGGAAGGTGTCGTCTCATCCCCTAAAGATGTATCAGGTTCAGTGTGAACACTTCCCACGTCCAAAGGATCCAGTGGGAATACCGGTGTAAACCCTGGTGGAGTACCGGTGGTGGTGGTAAGTTCTTTGAAGATCTTCCGCCCTTCTTAGCTTTTGGAGACAAGGTGTTTGGGAAAATTTTGACGGTTTTTCCACAGACAGCGTTAATTTTAAGTGACTAAAAATTACGGACTTGATAATAGATGATTAGGACGGGCTTAGTTGCCCTTTGATGAAGATATAAAGCCTTTAACCTGAAAGGGGAAGAAAGGAAAGCAGTCAACGACCCTGGCTATAGTCAGCGCAAGGCTCTCTGATGCCTGAGCTAGTTCTGTAACTGAACAAGGGATGGAGATGATGAATGGGTTGTGCGTACCTTTTGAAGGAGATGAGTCCTCTATTTATAATGGAGATAGGTCGGTTCTGGGCGAGGGATTCTATGCTCTAGACAGGGTGTCCCATGATTTGGACAGGTACTTGAGGAGTAATGTTCAATCATGGCTTTTCCTTAATTGCAGTCCTATCAAAGCCCACTTTGCCTTTAATATTGGTCCCTTCATTGTCCACTCTGTCACATCAGAGCGTCTTTCTCATTAATGGGCATTGATGGGAGTCCCATCGGACCATGCTCTGGCGACGTGGGATGGCGTGGATGACGTTGATCAGGGATTATGGGCGGTGCCTTTTGTCTTTCCCATACGTTCTGTAACGTGTCAGGACATTTATGGAGGGACAGCTGTCTGTGCCCATCTCGGTTAGCATACTGGTACTATTACCGAGATGCAAACCAAGTGTTGAGGTCATGAATGACCGAGACCGTGATCGAGGTCAGGAGTGACCGAGACCGTGATCAAGGCTGGGGTGACGGAGACCGTGATCAAGGTCGGGGTGATCGAGACCAAGAGATGGCTGCATTTTTAGAATGGCCTTAACCTTTGCTGGCGCTCTGGTACTGTTACCGAAGTGCACGCAGCCGAGACTAAAACATGATTAGCTGGTACTTTCACCGAAGCCAATGTAATCTTGGAGTCTTATGGAAATATCCCTACACACATGTGATTAGTTAATAAAATAATAATAATATGATCAAGAAAATGTGAGCATTTTGCATTAAAAGAATTCCTTACCATTGTAAATCAATGAATGATCAACATATATTTTGCATTTTAGTGCATTAACCCTGACATATTACCCACAAGACCACATCAATGGAAGCAGCGAAGTTCAAAAGAGTTGTCTCCATAAAAGAAAATTGCATAGCTACACTATAAGAAAAGAGAAGACTGCAGCAAATAGGTGATTGATAAAATGACCAAAACTTGTAAACCAACATCTCATTTAAAAGAACTTGTAAAAATGCCAAGAGATTTAATGTTGTCTAGGTGACCACAAAAACCATTCCTGATCGCTTAAATTTTAGGGGTTGTTAAAACCAGGGGAAGAGGAGTAGGTGTAGTCTTAAAAAAAATGATGTGATGTGCATGGTTTTATAGTATGAGCTATATATGTATTCTCACAAAATCCCAAGATACCTGAAGAGTGACGAGTGTGACTTTTATGCCTGGATCTCTGATCGTGGTTAGATGGGTGCAGATGCAGAAAACTGGGCAGGCCTTTATCTCTAATCGTGGTTAGATGGGCGCAAATGCAGAAAATGGGGGGGGGGGGGTATATATTGGATGAGCAGATCTGTGATCGGAATGGGGCTGGGCACATATGTAAAAAAACGAAGGGGGTTGCTGCAGATCTCTGATCGAGATGGGCGATTAGGCACAGAGAAGGGCTGAGGCGCAGAGAAAGCTCGAGAGGGTCCTTCGTGAAAGTTCGGGATCCTTACCCTAGAGGGGGGTGAATAGGGTGAGCTACAGTTTAATGACTAATTATGACCAATTTTAAATTCGTTAAAACAACTAGACACTTGTGATGATTAAACAAACAAAATGTGGAAGCTTAAATAAACAATCACCACAAAGCAATCACCACCACACAAAGATTTATAGTGGTTCGGCCTCAATGCTTACGTCCACTACCGGCTTGTGTTCCAACATCCCACCGGATTTCCACTATTTATGCTTTTCAAAGGGCTAAGCAATAACCACTACAAATGTGCTTTTCTAGGCTAAGCAATAACCTATCAATGTGCTTTTCAAAGCTAAGCAATAACCTATACAAGATGCTTTTCAAAGGCTAAGCAATACCCTCTATACTATGCTTTTCTTAGGCTAAGCAATAACCTTTACAATGAAAAACTTTTTCTCTTAAAGAAGTGTCTTCACAAACACTAAAAGGGATACAATTTTAAGCTCAATAAAATTGCCTATAAATAGGCGGATATGAAAGAGTAAAATCAAACTCACACAACACTAAAAGAAATGCAAAGATGTATGCTCAAGATGTGTGTGTGTGAAAACATCAACAAGTTTAAAAACTAAGCTCAATCAAATTATGCTTAAGGAATTTAAAAGTTTAATGCACATAAAAAGTTTTGATTGAAGTGAAATGAAAATCACAGGTACAAATACTAACTTGTTGATGATTTAAAAATCAAAGGCTCACAAGTTGTATGAAACTATTTAATTCTTAACATGTGATGCATGTGCATTTGTTATTTTCAAAACAAACTTTTTCAACTAATGTTTCAAATCATTGAAAACAACAAAGAGGATTCAACCAAGTAAAAGAAACATGCTTTTAAAAGAAATCAAAGATTTTGGCTAAGCATGATTAATAAAGTTTTTAAAACAAAACTTGGTTTGAATCAAAGTGAAGAATCCATTCCAACTTAGATCAAAGATTAATTGAAGTAATGGATTCACCACATCATAGTTATCATGCTAAAAATCATTTACCAAAGATTAAAACAAAGCATGTAACATATTAATAAGAAAAGTAAAGCTTACTTGATTTAACTTAATGATCCAAGCTTTAGCTTTACTAATGACCCCTTGATCTCTCTTGGTTCATCCCCTTTCTTTTGTCTCCGAACACCTTAAACAAGGTTTGGAAGTTCCACTTTGATCAACCCTTTTTCTCAAGGAATGAACTCAGATTTATATTCAAAAAATGAGTACAGACGTGCCTTCGGTCGACCTCCTACACAGCTCGGTCGACCCCCTCAACGGTAGAAAATCTGACCATTTGAAAAGAGTCCCAACGGCTACTTCCTCGGTCAAACTGTAGTGTCTTCGGTCGACCTACCCATGGGCTCGGTCAACCTACTACACTGCAAGTCAACCGGGACCAAAATTCCCATTTTTGCATATTTCAAAGATTTTTCTTTTGGGGACTTTTGGGTCATTAAATCAAGCTTGGAAAACATGTTTTAAATCATTCTAAGTGTTTTAAAAACATGAAACATAAAAGCCAAAAATGATTTGAAACTTTAAAACAAATGGCTTCCTTGATTTATAAAACTCCTTTTCAAATTGAATGCATCTAAGATTACATGCATGAACTATAAGTTTTGAAAGTCTTAAAAACTATGCATGTAAAAATAAAGATTTTAAGATTCAAAATCAATCCATGTGTGAAAATTCAAATGATGATTAAAATGTTAATGCATCCATCAAATTGCAAAACACAAAGTCCCTATCACTTCGCTGCAGAGAGCTCAATTAGGTTCTTTGCATCAGAGAAATTGAAAGAGTCCTTAGCAGCGAAAATGAGGGAGGGGAAACGCAAAGGAGGGGTTGGGCGATTAGGCCAGGTGAAAATGACGGAGGGGAAAGGGTTAGGTCAGACGAGAAATGAGGGAGGGAAAGGGTTTGTTTAAGGTAGCTTTTGGTTCACTGGAATGGTTGTGGGCGGGAATGGAATGGAGACCGGAATGAGTCTGGAATGGAATGAGGTAGGAATAGTCATTTCCATTCCTGCATTTGGTACGCTGAGGAGTCATCCTAGTAATAAAATCTTGATTCCTGTTCCTGCGTTTGGTAGCTGGAATGAGTCCCGGAATGGAATAAAATTTACATAAGACTGACCAAAATACCCTTGTTAGATTTTTATCTTTGGCTCAGTCAAAGTTGCAGTACTACACCCAAGTTATGTCATTTTTTTTAAATAATAATAATAATGTATAGATTATATTATTATTATATAGGTGGGGCCCACACAAGTTCTTATCTTTAATAATCTTAATATAATAATAATAATAATAATGTATAGATTATATTATTATTATATAGGTGGGGCCCACATAAGTTCTTTTTTTTTATAATCTTATTATTATTATATAATTGGGGCCCAAGTTCTTCTCTTTTTGAAGGGTAATAATAATATATAGATTATATTATTATTATCTAAGTGGAGCCCACACAAGTTATGTCATTTTGTTCTTAATAATAATAATGCATAGATTATATTATTATTATATAGGTGGGGCCCACACAAGTTCTTCTCTTTGATAATCTTAATATAATAATAACAATAATAATGTATAGATGATATTATTATTATATAGGTGAGGCCCACACAATAGTGGTAGATGTGAAACATGGGTATTTTGGTCTCAACGAAAAGTTAGAAATGAATGGAATGGCCATTCCTTACCTTCCCCAATGGAAGGATGATTCCCTCATAAAGGAATGATGATTCCGGAGGTAATGGTCATTTCGTCACTTTTTGCGAACCAAATGCAGTAATGATCATTCCATTGGAATGAGCATTCCATTCTGACATTTATTACAGTGAACCAAACGCTACCTAAGTTTCATTTGGGCGCCACACGTGCAAGTGGCACGCTTCAGCTTATACTCCCCAAAGTTGCAGCTTCGGGGAGCCCCTCCCATATATATATATGGTGTATATATATGGGTGATATTCAAATCCAAAATGGTGAGGGACACTCCCCTTTTAAAAAGTGTCAAGTACAAAAATAAGAGTGCCAAGTACATAGGAATACTCCCTATGTACTTGACACTTTCTAAAAGGGGAGTGTCCCTCACTTGAATATGACCCTGTATGTATGTATATATATATATATATATATATATGAGAATGTTCATATGCATCTTTCCCTCACCATAGAATGAGGGACACTCTCCTTTTTACACATGCACCTCGCCCTATGTACTTGAAAAGTATATTTTGTACTTGAAAATTTCCAAAAAGGGAATTTTCCCTCACCCTATGGTGAGAGAAATATGCATATGAATGTTTCTCATATATATATTTATATATATATATGGGAAATGATAAGGTGAGAACTGTTCTCACGGTTCAAACCGTGAGAACTATGGGTGGAGCCCACCTATCACTCAATCCAAATCTTACAATAGATAGGGATCCCCTTGATAGTCACACGCTCCAAGGTTTGGCACCAATGTGAATGATTTGGACCGTTGGATCGACTATATACCCATATGAATGAACTAGGCTTGTCGGTCATGGATGAAAGGGTTAGGAGCATGGGATTGGGACCAGACTTGATATTCATGGTGGTCCCATATAGATATTTCAATCCCCACCAGTCTCATCCCAAAATGAGACCCCCAGTGGGCCCTACAAAAAAGTTCTCACGGTGACTCCATAAGATCAAATCTTCTCAGTGGATCAAATCTTCTCAATGGATTAAATCCCTATATATATATATATATATGGAAAATATTCAAGTGCATCTGTATATATAACGGACAACTCCCTATACAGTGTACAAGGAAGGGAAAAGACAAGCACATGCAACGGAATCGAAGAATGGGGTTGCTGGGTGAGAAAACCGAGGCTTCGGAATAGTTTGGGTTTGGACTGTGCCTCACTCATTTCAATTCTTCTCAGGTCTTCTTCGGTCGTTGGGTCGTCTATTAATTAATCTGCACTCCCTTCCAATGAAGCCGCAGTCCTTTTTTGACTCTCTCTCTCTCTCTCTCAAAGTCACTTCTAGTTCTTGCGTTAATCTGCAAACTCCACTCATATTTTCTGCTAACAAAGAAACCCACGGTACCCACCCATTTTAAAAGTGGAGGGTTCTTCACAGTGCAATGAATAGCATGTCAATGCTTTTCTCGTCTCATTCTGCCCCCAAGCAAAAATCAATGGCCTTTCTCCAAAAACCCAATTTCTTTCATGGGTTTTCAGCCTCTTTTCATCTTCTTTTGCTTATCCTCTTATTCATTATATGGATTTTCAAGCGATCCAAGACTGGTGGTCTTAAACGTACACACGAGATGTGTAAAGGAAGCACCTTTTTTGGTTACAAAGCAACCTTATTCACCTGCTTGGGTTTGTCTCTATTTCATCTCTTCCTATGCATTTTCAACTACTTTTATTGGTGTAGATTTGGTTGGTCTAAAGAATTTAATGCAACCTAGCTGGATCTAGTTGTTAGAATCCTTGTTTGGTTGGCAATCTCTGCTTATTTGCACTTTGAGCTTCTCTCAATCATATGGGAAGAGATTTCCATTCTTGCTCAAGATTTGGTGGGGTTCCTACTTCTTGATTTCGTGTTCTTTCATAGTCGTGAACCTGGTTTACTATAGAAAACCTGGAATTCTGCCAACCCATTTGTGGGTTTTGGATGTTGGGTCTGTTCTGTTCAGTCTTCCCCTTTGTTACACTGGATTTGTTGGAAAGAGGAATGAATAAGTGACTCATCTTCTTGAAGAACCTGTTTTGAATGGTACTAATGATGTTAGATCCTGTGAGGTAACTCCTTATGCAGATGCCAGTGTTCTAAGCATCCTTTCATACTCTTGGATAGGCCCTTTGATGAAACTTGGTAACAAAAAAACATTAGATCTTGATGACATTCCTAAGCTCGCAGATGTTGATAGCGCTAACAGCGTGTTCCATGTTTTCCATAACAAGCTTGAAGAGTCCTGTAGGGGCAGTTATGATGGCAGCACCAGTGATTCTAATTGTAGGACCGATAGTAATGGAGTAGGAACACTCAAACTGGTGAGCGCACTACTCTTTTCGGTGTGGAAAGAAATCCTATTCACAGGATTTCTTGCATTGCTAAGCACTTTCAGTTCTTATGTTGGTCCCTATAAGCGCATAAAATGCCACACACAAAGATAGGGGGTGTAACCGGAGCTCTTTGGTTGAACACCGATGCCTACATGAAACCTGAGAAGGGGAGGAAGAACAGTAGGTCAGAGGACCCTGGCTGTGGGCAGCGCAGGGCTCTCCGATGCCTAAGTCAGTACGAGAACTGGACTAAGGGTAGAGATTTTGGGGAAAAAGATGATACCAGTGTGTGGTTCTCTCGGCCAGGAGAGATCTGGCATATGGTTTTGTGTATGGTGGGTTGGATCTGATCCTCTCTTGCTCTCTATGCCTGCTGCTCTTTATATGGATAGGGAGAGGAAGAGAGTTGACTTTGAGGTGGTTAGCCGTCCCATCATAGCCCATTCTGTCAGGCACTAGGGAGGTATAGTCCCATCGTAGCCCTCTCCGGCGTCTGTGGACACCGATCTATCAGGAAGCATGGGCGGTATGGGAGGCTCTGGCAGAGAGTATGGGCGGTGCCCTTGTCTTGTTGCACGTACTGTAGCGTTCTTAAGTGTCCATGGGAGGATAGCTGTCAGCCCCTGCCTTGGCTAGCTCTGGCATCCTGACCGAGGTCAGGGTGTGTTGCCGAGGTCGGGGCGACCTTGACTTGGCTGGAGACCTCGCAGGGACGCCGAAGTGGAGGACCGGGATGAGTCCCTAGCCGGGTTGGGGATGCCTGGCCGAGGTGGAGATTATGAGCGTATAGCCGAAGTGGATTCACTTGGCCAAGCTGGAGGCTGGCACTATCGCCGAGACCAAGCCTTGCCGAGATGGACTAGCTGGTGCGGGAGTCTCGGATGCTGCATCTGACAGGGATCCCGGCGAGTTCGGGATTATCCCCACACAATAGCCCCCCAGCTTCTGAGCTCTGAGAGTACTCTCTGAGGTCGGAAGCTAAGAAGGGAGGAGCTGTTTGAGCTTGATAATCTTCAGTGTCCGGTTTGTCACCAAATGAGAGACTGAGACGTGACCAGCTGGCTCGTCGCCAGAGGTGTAATCCTGTTGGAAGTATTCTAGTTCCGCTGCCGAGGAGGCTAGCATTGCTGCCAAGCTGAGGACTGGCACTGCTGCCGAGCTGGAGACTGGCACTGCTGCCGAACTGGTGGAGACTGAGACCGAGGTAGGAGCACTTGGCCCAGACCAACATGAGGCCGAGCCAGCGTGAGGTCGTAGCCAGCACGTGGACAGACCGGCAAGAGGTCGGGACCATCATGAGGCCGAACCTGCGTGAAGCATATAGCTAGCACGAGGGCGAACCAGCAAGAGGTCAGGACCATCATGAGGCCGAACCTGCGTGAAGCACATAGCTAGCATGAGGGCGAACCAGCAAGAAGTCGGGGCGTTCCGGCAATCTGGCATGAGAGCCGAGATGCTCACAAAGCACGAACTGGAGAAGACCCGCTGGCTCGTCGCCAGGGGTGCGTCGGCAACCTGGCATGGGCCCCGAGGTGCACTCATAATGCGAACTGGAGAAGACCCGCTGGCTCGTCGCCAGGGGCGCGTCGGCTACCTAGCATGGGCGCCGAGGTGCGCTCATAACGCGAACTGGAGAAGACCCGCTGGCTCGTGGCTAGGGGCACGTCGGCTACCTGGCATGGGCACCGAGGTGCGCTCATAACGCGAACTAGAGAAGACCCGCTGGCTCGTCGCCAAGGGCGCGTCGGCTACCTGGCATGGGCGCCGAGGTGCATGACGTGGAGGCCAGCATGAGGGCGACACCAACGTGAGATCAAGAATCTGGCGCTGCTGCCGCGATGCACGAAGTCGAGATCTGGCACGTAGCCAAGACGCAAGAGGTCGAGATCTGGTGCGCGGCCGAGATGTAAGAGCACGGGGCTCTGGATGACTGATGGCGATAGAGGACCGTGCGATCAAGGCTGACAGCAGAGGACCGTGCCGTCGAAATGACGGTAGATGGTCGTACGATCGAAGCTGACAGTGGAGGGTCGTACCGGTGTCATCGAAGCTAACGGCGCCATCGAAGCTAACAGTAGAGGACAGTGCGCCAGAAATGACGGTAGAGGGTCGTGTGATCAAAGCTGATGGGCGGTCGAAGCTGAAGGATGATAGGAGGCTTCAGTAGCCCCTTGAGCTGGAAGGGTTGTCTGCTGAACTGGATGAGTTGCTTGCCTAACTGGAGGAGACACTTGACCGACCTCGAATGAGGCCGACCCTCTCCATGTTTTGCTGGATTGCTTGCCTGACGCGCTGGTCAAGCCATTCTTTGAGGTTTTTATCTTCCTCCAGTTTTCGTCTCAATTTCTTTAAGGGATTGGAGGATGGAGCTGTGGTCGCCCCTTCTTCTTGTAGCTGCTGCTGAAGTTGACGGATCAACTCGTCCTGCGCTTGGATGACAAGGTTTTGGGCCCTAATCTTCGTGAGGAGAAAGTCGACGTCGCCCATTTGATCCTGAGATGCATCTGGCTGAGAATCCTCTTACCGGGAAAGCTCCAATCGAAGGTTATCTCGTCGGGAAGGTGTTGGGACCTCCTTAGAGATTGAACCTAACTGAGCTTCCGGCCTTTGGATACTCGCTGGACCAGATTTTGCCCCGGACCTCCTCTGGCAGGGGGCAGTGCTGATGGTTCTTCTTCCTTTCTGGTTCTTCGAGGCATGGTGTTTGGGGGAAGATGGCTTTTTGCTCATTTCCCACAGACGGCGCCAATTGTAAGCGCATAAAATGTCACTCACAAAAATAGGGGGTGTAGCCGGAGCTCTTTGGTTGAACACCGATGCCTGTGCCTGAAACCTGAGAAAAGGAAGAAGAATAGTAGGTCAGAGGACCTTGGCTGTGGGCAGCGCAGGGCTCTCCGATGCCTAAGTCAGTATGAGAACTGGGCTAAGGGTAGAGATTTTGGGGAAGAAGATGATACCAGTGTGTGGTTCTCTCGGCCAGGAGAGATCTGGCATATGGTTTTGTGTATGGTGGGTTGGATCTGATCCTCTCTTGCTCTCTACGCCTGCTACTCTTTATATGGATAGGGAGAGGAAGAGAGTTGACTTTGAGGTGGTTAGCCATCCCATCATAGCCCACTCTGTCAGGCACTAGGGAGGTATAGTCCCATCGTAGCCCTCTCTAGCGTCTGCGGACATCGATCTGTCAGGAAGCATGGGCGGTATGGGAGGCTCTGTCAGAGAGTATGGGCGGTGCCCTTGTCTTGTCGCACATGCTGTAGCGTGCTTAAGTGTCCATGGGAGGATAGCTGTCAGCCCCTGCCTTGGCTAGCTCTGGCATCCTGACCGAGGTCAGGGTGTGTTGCCGAGGTCGAGGCGACCTTGACTTGGCTGGAGACCTCGCAGGGACGCCGAAGTGGAGGACTGGGATGAGTCCCTAGCCGGGCTGGGGATGCCTGGCCGAGATGGAGCTTATGAGCGTATAGCCGAAGTGGATTCACTTGGCCAAGCTGGAGGCTGGCACTATCGCCGAGACCGAGCCTTGCTGAGATGGACTAGCTGGTGCGGGAGTCTCGGATGCTGCATCTGACAGGGATCCCGGTGAGTTCGGGATTATCCCCACACAGTCCCTACTCGATTGATACCTTTGTGCAATACCTTTATGGTTGATAGGAATATGAAAATGAGGGATATGCTCTGGTCTCTGCATTTGTCATTCCAAAGCTTGTCGAGTGCCTTTCACGGATGCACTGGTTCTTTGGAGTGCAACAGACCGGGCTAAGGGTCCGAGCAGCACTGGTCGCAATGCTATACAAGAAGGGACTTTCATTTTCAAGCAGATTGAAGCAGAGCCACACATCTGGAGAAATTATCAATGTCATGACCGTCGATGCTGAACAGATTGGGGAATTCGGTTGGTTTTTGCATGATATTTGGATGATCCCTTTGCAGATCATTCTTGCTCTATTGATCCTGTACAAGAACCTCAGGTAGCTTCGGTCTCTGCTTTGGTGGCCACTGTCATACTTATGTTGGCAAATTTCCCATTGGGGAAGTTCCAAGAGAAGTATCAGGATAAGTTGATGAATTCTAAAGATGAGCGTATGAAAGCAACATCTGAGATTTTGAGGGACATGAGAATTCTCAAGCTCCTGGGTTGGGAGATGACATTCTTGTCCAAGATAATGGAGCTCAGGAAGAATGAAGAGAATTGGTTAAAGAAATTTGCCTACACATCAGCAACTATGATGGTTGTTTTCTGGGGTGCGCCTACATTTGTGGCTGTGGTCACATTTGTATCTTGTATGCTTATGGGAATACCTTTAGAATCAGGAAAGGTTCTATCTTCGCTTGCGACGTTCCGCATACTGCAAGTGCCTGTTTATAGGCTCCCTGATATGATCTCAATGGTTGTACAACCTAAGGTTTCCATCCACAGAATTGCAACTTTTCTCCGCCTTGAGGAGTTGGATCCCGACGTAGTTCAGCGGCTTCCAAATGGTAGTTCTGATGTTGCGATTGAAATTAGCAATGGGAATTTGTCTTGGGATCTTTCTTCTGCAAACCCCACTCTCAGATATAAACTTTCAAGTGTTACATGGCATGAGAGTGGCTGTTTGTGGAACAGTCCGTTCAGGAAAGTCTAGCTTGCTTTCCTGCATTCTAGGAGAAGTACCAAAGATATCTGGAACCATTACATTGTGCGGAACAAAGGCTTATGTTGCTCAATCACCTTGGATACAGAGTGGAAAAATCGAAGAAAACATACTTTTTGGTAAGGAAATGGATCAAGAAAGGTATGAATCTGTGCTTGGAGCATGCTCACTAAAGAAAGACTTTGAGGTTTTACCGTTTGGGGACCAGACGGTTATTGGGGAGAGAGGAATCAACTTGAGTGGTGGACAAAAGCAAAGAATACAGATTGCACGTGCTTTATATCAGGATGCTGACATTTATCTATTGGATGACCCTTTCAGTGATGTTGATGCTCATACAAGGAGCCATCTATTTAAGGTAACTCTATTTTGCCTCTAGTGTTAACGTTGCTATTATTTATTTTTCTCATCATTATAGTCCAACATGCATAGCTGTTTTGAATGAACTCTGCTCCATTTTATTGTAATTTAAGGTTATGCTACTTTATCCCGGCATGCTCCTCAAGGGATAAATTATACTACCAAAATATGTTGGTATATTGTAGAAATTCTAAAGGCTCATAGAATTCACCGTATGCCATTATGAGAGTCGATACAAAATTAAACTTATTTGAAATGTAAACTCACTTCCTAATATCTGTAAGAAATATAAGGTTGCATTTCGAGATTACCTCAAACTGCAATCATTTGACTATTTGTCACGACCCGAGTCCAAGATTTGATTACATCTGGGTAAATCTCGAGTCACGACCATTTGAAATTGATTTTCATCTTTTGAAATTTATTTATATTTTTTGAAATTTATTTGGATCCTTTTAAATTTATTTGCGTCTTTTTAAATTTCTCTGCGTTCTTTTGAAATTTATTTCGTTTTTTTGAAATTATTGCATTTTTTTAAATTTATTTGCATTCTTTTGAATTTATTTGTATTTTTTTTCAATTTGTTTGTTTTTTTTTTAGAATTTATTTGAAAATCTCAATAATGGGGTTTCATTAATCGTGGCCAGTTAAATGGTAGTTGACCATTATTAATGGCATATCCCACTAATCGTGGGATATGATTTTGAAGAAAGAGTAAGTTAGACATTTTAGGTCTTCAAATTTGGAAAAATGACCTATCATATGAAAAAAGATTGTGGATCTAAGGCCATAAAGTGAAATGTTTAGAGACCCTTCGTCAAATGCCCCATTTACAAGTCCTTTATATAAAAGTAAAGATCTTTATGCACAAGTAAAATTCTCGTTTTCCTACTCATGTCATCCACCTGCATATTTAAAATACAATGCATGATGACAACTATTCAATGTTTCCAAAACAAATTGTTCCAAAAGGGTTTCCATAACGTTCTCGCACTCGGATATCAAGATCAAATGATTTCCCGACCATTCCACTCCACTAATCCTCCTAGAGGATCCGGAGCGGCCCCCTTCGTTGGCGCTGCAGCCTCTGCAGGACCGACATTGGCAACTGGGCTTGTAATGCCACCAATAACACCAGTGAATACGACGATTCAGCAATGTATAAACAAATCCATGATGGTACATGCTATTACATATACTTAATCTGTTTAAGTTTAACATTAGACAATTATAACAATTCATACAATGATCAACATATGCATTCATACTCAAATAAGAATCATACACTAATCGGAAACTACTATAGCATTTCATTTCATTTCATTTCTTCCAAATAAAAGTATTCATTCAATTTGTAAATACAAATATATTGTGGGATATGACTAGTGTCCGGGCTAGGGACACTTGGCATCGCCACGGAACTCCGGAACGCCCCCAAATCCATCTACTGCAGTAGAAATAATCATTAACCCATTTTAGCTCTATAATGAGCTTTAACACGACAGCTATGTAGTGTGAGAATCAAAGAGTCAAAACAAATCAAATATAACTCAAGTCAATATTCAATCCTCTTTGGATTTCAATTCAATTTCATAACATTGGAAGAAAAAAAGACCAATGCAAATCATAATATAGACCTAAGATCAACAATATGAATGCAACTATATTAGAGAATTAAGACAATTCACATTTCTATTCATTTCTTTCTCAGTTCAAACCAATCATTTAGGTGTAACCCTTGGTTATCTAATGTACGTGTTATTCTCGATGGTCATTACATTATATATGGTTTGTACATTAGAGTCCCCTTTAATTAACACCTATGGAGGTATAAACGTCACTTAGTAATCCCAAAACAAATCTTCTAATTCAATAGGATTTTACAAGGAAAAATCAGAATTCAAATATGAAATTTTCCAAGTTCGTTACCTGGTTGGTTTACCGAAACTGGATGTCGGCTAGCCGAATAACACTCGGCTACCTACAGTCGGCTTTCCAGAAGCTCACCATTTCGACCAAATTCTACATTTGCATTCGTCAATCTTTCGGTTAACACTCGGTTAACCGAACATCCTCGGTTAATCCCTCGGTCACCTTCGGTCAATAGTCCAGAAGGCTTCAAATTCTAGCAACTAATAGGCGCTCTCGGCTTTTTGCTCGGTCGCCTGTTTGGTTGACCGAAATTCCATACTCGATTAATAGAATTTAATTTCAGTTACCAATCCAGATGACTCATTTCTCACTCGAACTTCACCATCAAGTTCTGTGTCGCGACCCTAGACCGGGTTACGGGCCTAATCTGGGATCCGACTGTTGATGCCGCGTCACGTGCATCGCTTCGTTGGCTAATCAGTACACTGACTTAAGAAAATATTTCATCCGTGCACGTGATTTTCCACAGGGTTCCGCGGTGAGGATTTTCCATACATATCATCTCACATATAAACATATCAAACATATATTCGAGATTGCGGAAGCATGTAGTAAACCATATCAGTACCTTTCCATTCCATAGACAAGACTGATTTATAAATGATATGACAAGATATCAGAATGAGCAATGATCATTAGCATACTTCCCAAAAGTAAAGTTCTCAAAGCTCATTCGGATGTCTATATGACATTGTCCGCTTGCCACTCGATTACTCGCTGCGGTTCATCAACCGCCTCCTCAGGCTCCTCCTTAATGGCAATATGTTCGGGACCTGAGTACCAAAATAAATGGATCAGACACGACGATCTGGCAGGTGGGTGAAAAGATAAGACAATACATTTGAAATAATGATACCTTAAGAAATATATTGAAAACCTGTATAAATAATGGATTTCATAAAAGACAATGCATCATTTAATAGATAAAGGCATGAGCAATATAAAACAGTAAAGGTACCAAGAATAAGCAACTGTCAAGATGGGAACCACACGAAGCTAAATCATCTCTCACTAAAGTGACGAGAGCACATCGGGACGTTGACCTTAGTCACACAAGGCGAGGAGAGTCAACGATTAAATATAAATACATATAATACTATACGGGACCACGGTAGTGAACCGGGTATATCGGGGCGAGGCGGGACCCATGCTGCAGCTGGTATAACGGAAATGGGATCTCCAAATCGGTGGATCAAACTATCCAAGCTTAGTGGTGCCGACTCATACATCACATGTGGAAAATCAAAACAATGGAATACATATAACGGAACGGGGTGCCCATGGCACAAAACACAATAGCATCGGGACGAGCATAAACAGATTAGCAATATGCCAAAACAATACTTTCAGGACAAGTCCATATCATAGGATATGATGTTTCAAAAGCACAAATAGAATTCGGGTCAAGATAAACATGAATGGATTTCCAACATTCTCCTGGCTAAGTGTTAGAGGTCAAAGATTTGAATCATTGTAGATAGGGTCTCGTTTGTCAATTTAATATTTATTTGGTACTCCACAAGAATTAGAGACAACCTAGGACTTACGCACATTGACAAGTCTACAAGACCTTTAATAAGCTTAGGATGATGGGGGTTAATTCTTCAGTATAGTTCTATATATTTCTCCAAAAGAAACCGGGAAGAAAATGACTGTTGGCTAGCTCCCTGGCTGATGTCGGTCAGCCGACAGGATTATGTCGGTCAGCCGACACTACAGTATCAGAAATTATGGAAAATGCAACTCTCTGGAAATGGAGCCGAGAGCCTTATCAGTTGGTTGTCGGTCGGCCGACATGGGGACGTCGGTCAACCGACAGCTAACCCATAGAAATTCTGGCAGATTGCAGCTTTCTGGAATTGGGACCGAACTAGTGTCTGCTAACCGACAGCTAACCGACAGCTGCGAACACAGCATTTCTGAAACAGATTTTCAGTCTTTCCTTCCTCCAAACATCCATCATTTCTATAGATCAACTCCCTGTAATATTTGAGCTAAAAAAAAACTCCTCCATTCCATCAATCAAACTTCCATTCTTCCATCAAACCATCCATAAAATGGATCAAAACCCTTCATCCCATTCATCTCAACCAAAAGAAGAAGAATCATAGAAATCCACATAAAGATCATTTAAGTTTAACACAAATCAAAGTAACATTTCCAAGAAATTAATAAGCAAGAAAATACATTAGTGAGTGCATTTCAAAGCCAATAAAAGACATGATATAAAACAAGGTTTAATAATGAAAAATCAAGAATATGCACAATGTGATTTAGCATCAAGTAAATCATTTCATCCACTTGCCTTAGATCCAAGCTACTGCAAATCAACCTCTAATCACCTCTTAAGCCCAAAATCAAAAACCTATACAAAAACCCCAAAATACAAGCCCTAAAATGTTAAAACCATGAAATACAAAGAGAGAGAGCCTCTAATAATTGAAATGAAGCTCCTCCAAGGCCCAATAAACAAGAATCTAGGAGATGGAAGAGATCTCTTACCTAGAAAATCTTCAAATAAGCAAGGTTAGGTCAATGAGAAATTCGAAGTTGATGAATCCTTTTAAAAATGGTGCCAAACGAAAGCTCTTGACAAGGGGAGAAAGATTTGTGAAGCTTCCTTCAAGATTTGAGCAAGCTTTGACGATGATATGAGATGAGGAAGGCAAAAAGAAGAAGAGAAAAAGGTGGCTGCTGCTGGGATCCTCTCTTATACAGAAATTAGGTCAAGAAATGGGAAGAGGAAGAAAGGGTTTTCCTTATATACAAAGAGTGAAATGGGTCCCACAACTTAAAATACTTCTCGGGCTCAAAACATCAATTTCGGAACCTCAAACGACTTCGTCGAAGAAGACAAAGTTGTTTAACAAAATTTCTAGTTTCCAAAAAGTATATGTTTTGTAAGTTTTTGTGATATTGAAAACGTGTCCAGATTTTCGGTAAAAAGATTGTTTTGCCCTCAAATTGAGAAAAGTTGAGTTTAGGAGTTTCAAACGAGGACGGGTTCAACATGAAAGTTGAAAAGCTAAACAAGACAAGTTAAATGGGATTAAAAACATAATTTAAGGAAATCAAGATTAAATTCCCAAGCTCACACAAAATCGTAATAAGAACCCCCAAAGGGTCCTACAAATCAATAAGGCTCTCAAAATTCCCCAAAGCTATTATAAAAGCAATTCTAACCCAATAACTAAATCAAAATCCACTAAACATACTTATAGCTAAGACACAACTTAGTTAACACTAATCGAGGTCTCTCGGGTCGGGGTCTTACATCCTCCACCCCTTAGGACATTTGGTCCTCCAAATGAAATAAACTCAGCTCCAGTAGTAGGTGCGGGTAGTTCTTCTGAACTTGATCCTGTAATTCCCAAGTTGCTTCTTCTGGTCCATGATTCTCCCAAAGCACTTTGACCCACTGAATAGTCCGAGTTCTCAACTCTTGTTCTTTGGCATCAATAATCTGTTTAGGCTTTTCCACATATGTAGCGTCTTCTTGGATTTCCAACGGCTCATAATGGAGTATATGCTATCTGTCGAGGACGTACTTCTTCAACATAGACATGTGAAAAACACTGTGTACGCCAGAGAGTTCGGGTGGTAAGGCTAATCTGTAAGCCACGTCACCAATCTTGCTCACAATGTCATACGGTCCAATGTATCTCCGAGATAACTTGCTCTTCCGTCCGAACCTCAAAGCTCCACGAGTAGGTCACACTTTCAAGAAAACTTGATCCCCTTCTTTGGACTGTAAGTCCATTCTATGAGAATCTGCATAGCTCTTCTGCCTACTCTGAGCCACTTTCAAACGTTCTTTGATCAACTTGACCTGGTCACTTGTCTCACTAATAATAGTCGGACCATGGAAACTGCGAGTGCCAACCTCTTCCCAACACACAAGTGTCCTACACCTTCTACCATACAAAGCCTCAAAAGGCGCCATTCCGATACTCGAGTGAAAGCTGTTGTTATAAGCAAACTCACACAACGGTATGGCTTCATCCCACTGAGTCTTGAAATCTAACACACACGCTCGGAGCATATCCTCAAGAGTCTGAATTGTCCTCTCCGACTGGCCATCTGTCTGCGGGTGATATGCAGTGCTGAACTATAACTTCGTACCCATAGACTCATAAAATGTCTTCCAAAATCTCGAGACGAATCTACTGTCTCTATCAGATGTGATGGAAATTGGTTGTCCGTGTGACTGACGATCTCTATGACAAACAATTACGCCAAAGGTAACATATGCATCTTCTTTCCAGTCTTCATCGGTTGGAAATGAGCTGACTTGGTGAGACGGTCAACTATGACCCAAATAGCATCATTGCCCTTAATAGTCCTCGGTAATCCCGAAATAAAGTCCATCGTAATGTGCTCCCATTTCCATTACGGGATCTCTAATGGCCGTAACAACCCTGGAGGCTTTTGATGTTCTACCTTGATCAACTGACATGCCATACATCGAGAGACGAAAGCTGTTATCTCTCTCTTCATGTTGTTCCACTAAAATCTGCCCTTCAAGTTCTGGTACATCTTCGTGCTACCTGGGTGTATGGAATACTTAGTATTATGAGCCTTTGTCTGATATCATTCCTCAAGTCCTCCAAGTTAGGCACACATAGACGGTCTCGGTAGTACAAAACTCCATCCACAATACGAAAATCCGGATGATCTGCTATATGTTCTGAAATCTTGGCCAACTCTAGATCTTGCAGCTGATTCTCTTTGATCTTCTGAATGAATGAAGGTTCTAACACTGACATGTTTGCTAACATAACACCCTTCCTTAGAGGCTGAAAATCTACTCCCAACTCTTCGAACTGATGAAAAGTATAACTTCCCCGAAGACTTGCCATGCTAATTGACTTCCTGCTTAAGGCATCTGCAACTACATTCTCTTTCCCCGGGTGATACTTGATTGAAAAATCATAGTCCTTGATATATTCCATCCATCTCCTTTGCCTCATGTTCAACTCCTTCTGGGAAAACAAGTATTGTAGACTACGGTGGTCGGAGTGAACCTCAAACTTCTCTCCATAGAGGTAATGTCTCCACATTTTCAATGCCAAAACAACCGCTGCCAATTCAAGATCTTGTGTTGCATAGTTCTTCTCATGATCTTTCAACTGCCGGGATCCATAAGCAACTACTTTCCCATCTTGCATCAAGACACATCCAAGTCCACTGTTCGAAGCATCGGTAAAAATGGTGAAACCGCCGCTTCCGGATGGCAGACTAAGAACTGGAGCTGTAGTAAATCTCTTATTCAGCTATTGGAAACTACCCTCATACTTGTCTGTCCATACATATGGTGCATTTTTCCTAGTCAACTTCGTCAAAGGTGACGCAATCAATGAAAATCCCTGTACAAACCTTCGGTAATATCCTGCCAATCCAAGAAAACTCCTGATCTCTGATGCATTCTTCGGTCTTTCCCAATTCATAACCGCTTCAATCTTGGACGGGTCCACTGATAATCCTTCCTTGGAGATAATATGACCAAAAAGGTTGGTGGTCCAACCAAAATTCACACTTACTGAGTTTTGCAAACAACTGATTCTCCCTCAAAAGTTGAAGTGTTATCCTCAAATGATCCTCATGTTCTTTGGTCTTGGAATACACCAAAATTTCATTAATGAACACCACTGTAAATTGATCCAGATATTCTGCAAATATCTTGCTCATCAATTCCATGAACACTGCCGGTGCATTTGTCAAACCGAATGGCATCACTAGAAACTCATAGTGTCCATATCTTATCCGAAAGGCTGTCTTCGGTACATCTGAATCTTTGACTCTCAACTGATGATAGCCGGACCTCAAGTCAATCTTCGAAAAGTAAGTAGCTCCTTGTAACTGATCGAACAATTCATCTATCCTAGGCAAAGGATACTCGTTCTTGATGGTCACTTGGTTCAATCTTCGGTAGTCAATACACATTCTCATGGAACCATCTTTCTTCTTCACAAACAAAACCGGTGCTCCCCACGGTGAAATGCTAGGCCTCACAAAACCTTTGTCCAATAGTTCTTGCAACTAAATCTTCAATCCCAATTCTGCCGGAGCCATTCTGTAAGGTGCAATAGATACCGGAGCGGTCCCCGGTAGCAACTCGATAATGAAGTCTATCTATCTGATGGGTGGTAATCCCGGTATCTCCTCCGGAAAAACATTCGGGTATTCCCAAACAATAGGGATCTCCTCCACCCCTTGGGACCGTTTATCCTCCATGATAAATGCCAAATAGGCCTCACATCCACTTCTTAGAAGTCTATCAGCCTTCAACGCTGAAATAAACCCTACACAAGGATTACCCCTCTCTCCCTGAAACAACACCCCTGCTTGGGTCTCCTCTAACTTAAAAGTTAGGGTCTTATGGAAACAATCCATAATAGCATGGTATCCTACTAACAAATCCATCCCTAGGATGACATCAAAATCAGACATCTCCAATAAAATGAGATCTGCCGGTAATACTACTTCTCCTATCATGACTGAACAACTAGGGTAAAAAGTTCTACAAACAACTTCCTTACCTAAAGGGGTAGCCACAGCAAAAGTGAAACTCAACTCTCTAGCATGCATATCAATCAACTTAGCAAATTTTGGAGATAGGAATGAGTAAGTAGAGCTAGGGTCAAACAAAACCCTAGCATCAAAACCATAGACAAGAAGTGTACCTATCACTATGTTGCCTTCCGCCTCTACATCAGCTCTATTGATAGCATAGAGATGTACCCTCTGGTGTGGCCTGTTTTGCCAGATGTTTGCCCTGCTGTGCATTCTTGTTCTGATTCTGAGGACGCTGATTCTGATTCTGTCCTTGCTTACAGGCCTGTTGTTGTTATTAATGTGGTCTGAACTATTGCTGTGGTGCCTGCTGTTGTAGTGGCCTAGCTTGATTCTGGACCACTAGTGCATTTTGAGGTGGTGCCTGGCGCTATGCTGCCTGCTGCTGTCGATTATATCTGTCTGGTCTTGGGCAATCCTTCATTTGGTGGTTCATAGAAGCACATCTAAAGCATGCTCCCGTAACAAGACGGCAATTGGTACTTTCATGATTCTTTCCACAGTGGATACAGACCACTGGATTCTGCGCATTTTGTTCTTGCCTTGGCCTCTTATTCTGATTGTTCCTCTGCTGATTGTTCTGCTGCTGGTTTTGGCTTCTTCCTTGATTCTTAATGATCTTGTTATGAAAGTTCTCAAACTTGTATGCCCTTTTGACAGCTTCTTCGAAGGTGACGGGTGTTACAGCCCCGGTAGCATCTCTCTCAATGATTGGGTGAAGTTCGTCAAGGAACTTAGTTATATTCTTCTCCACTGTATCTATCAACTCTGGTGCATATCTAGACAATCTCTCAAATTTGGTTAAGTATTCGAGAACTGTCATATTCCCTTGCACAAGTTGCTGAAATTCTGGTGCCTTCTGCCTCTTGACATGTGCAGGTACATATTTCTCTCCAAACTGCCTCTTGAAGTAAATCTATGCCTCTGCGTCAGCTATTGTTCTGTATTCTGCTTTAATGGTCTTCCACCATATATCTGCTAAGCCCGTAAACATGGATGCTGCAAGCTGCACTTGTTCCACGCCCGTACATGTGAAGATCTCGAATATATTCTCTGTATGTTCAACCCAGTCATCTGCTGTCATTGGATCCCTCTGTTCCCATGAACTCCTTCGGACCTCTCTTCCTGAACCGTTCGTACAACACATTAGGATCATTCCCTCTATTGTTGATCGGACCCGGTGGTGCAACTGGAATCGGTTCCGATCTCCTCTCTAACACACCCAACAACTGTGCCTGCATTCAGGCCATCTCCCTAGCATGATCTTCGTCTTTCTTAGCAATTTGCTTCTGTAATCTGCTTGAGTTTCATGGGCCTGTGCCTGCAGTCTAGCCTGGTTTTCATTTGCTTGCCTCTGCTGATCTAACATAGCCTGTATCATATGTTGAAACTAATTTTGCATATGGTTATCCTGTGTATTCTCTGTAATAGGCCCCGTGTTATGACTGTTATTAACAACTGAATCACTGTTCACTGTCCGTTTGCGAGGTGCCATAAAGTTGTAAAACAATTTGTTAGCACATAAAATATCAAACATAGGGTGGTTACACATTGCTCACACGATTCTATCTAACGAGAGTCTAATGAATCCTCTCCATGTCCTTAAGATTTATATTTTCTTTTAATTGCCCGAAACATGTCCCGCATTGATACCAGTCCTATTGCGACCCCAGACCGGGTTACGAGCCTAATCGTGGATCTGACTGCTGATGCCGCGCCACGTGCATCGCTTGGTTGGCTAATCCGTACACAGACTTAAGAAAATATTTCATCCATGCACGTGATTTCCCACAGGGTTCCGCGGTGAGGATTTTCCATACATATCATCTCACATATAGACATATCAAACATACATTCGAGAATGCAAAAGCGTGTAGTAAACCATATTAGTACCATTCCATTCCATATACAAGACTGATTTATAAATGACATGACAAGATATCAGAATGAGCAATGATCATTAGCATACTTCCCAAAAGTAAAGTTAGATGTTTATACAAAAGTTCAATTAATTAGTTGCCCCAAAATAATGGTCAACGAAGACAAATACATAACAAAAGAATAAACCCAAAAGATGTCAATCAAAGTTCCCAAAAGTGTCGTTCTTAAAGCTAGATTGGATGTCTATATGACATCATCCGCTTGCCACTCGATTACTCGCTGCGGCTCATTAACCACCTCCTCAGGCTCCTCCTTAATGGCAATATGTTTGGGACCTGAGTACCAAAATAAATGGATCAGACACGACGGTCTGGCGGGTGGGTGAAAAGATAAGACAATACATTTGAAATAATGATACCTTAGGAAACATATTGAAAACCTGTATAAAGAATGGATTTCATAAAAGACAATGCATCATTAATAGATAAAGGCATGAGCAATATAAAACAGTAAAGCTACCAAGATTAAGCAACTGTCAAGATGGGAACCACAAGAAGCTAAATCCTCTCTCACTAAAGTGATGAGAGCACATAGGGACGTTGATCTCAGTCACACAAGGCGAGGAGAGTTAACGATTAAATATAAATACATATAATACTATACGGGACCACGGTAGCGAACCGGGTATATCGGGGCAAGGCGGGACCCATGCTGCAGCTGGTATAACAGAAGGGGGATCTCCAAATCGGTGGATCAAACCGATAAGGTTATCCAAGCTTAGTGGTGCCGACTCATAGGTCACATGGAAAAATCAAAACAATGGAATACATATAACGGAACGGGGTGCCCATGGCACAAACACAATAGCATCGGGACAGGCATAAACAGATTAGCAATATGCTAAAACAATACTTTCGGGACAATTCCATATCATAGGATATGTGTTAGATATCGCGATCACTGAGAGGGGGGGGGGGGTGAATCAGTGATTCTTTAATAACAGGTCCAAATTAACAACAAAAGCAAATCAAATCACACAAGGACACCAGATTTAACGTGGTTCACCGAAAGGCTACGTCCACGGTTCAAAGACTGTCCGAACACCAATCCGGGACAGATCTGAATCTATTTAGTCGCACCAACGACAAAGAGCACCAACCCTTAGTTTCAGATAGCACCAACTATCTAGGAAGCACCTACTCCCTTGAGTTTCAGATAGCACCAACTATCTAGGAAGCACCGACTCCCTTTATAATTTATCTGCACCAACAGATAGGATCACCAAACCCCAGACACCAAGCACCAACTTGATGTTCTACAGAATAAGAATAGAAAACCTTTTTCTATAGACCTTCCCCTCTACAATCTCTCTCTCTCAATCCCTTACAAATTGAAAATTAAACATAAACAGAGAGACACTTATCTTATGGACGAAACACCATCTTCAAGAGCACATCCTCGTCCACACTTGCTGTAGAAACTTGTAATAAGATAGCACACAGCAACAGCACTCTCTTCTCTCCAAAACTCTCTCTCTTTTCTCTTCTCTTCTTTCTCTCTTGGTGTCTTGTTAAAACGAACCAAACATGCCTTTATATAGGTTATGATAACCCTTAAGAGTGTTCAAAATAGGCTACAATTCGTTTAGAAAGAGTCCCAAACAAAATAGATAAGAATGCTGAATTTTTCGTGCAAGACTTCTGTTTCTGCGCAACTCTGGTTCCCGTGCTCGGTCGACATCCTGGTGTGCTCGGTCGACATCATACACAGTCTGGAGTTCAGACAACTTTTCTATGCTCGGTCGACATCCTGGGGGTCCCGGTCGACCGACGACACACTGTGTCACGAAAATAACTGGGAGCTACCTGAAACTTTTTCTGCAGGTTTCTCTTTGCTCGGTCGACCGCATGGGGTTGCCCGGTCGACCGCACACTCTGCTTCAGGAATTCTGAATTCCTGAACTGTTTCAACTCTGATTTCTTCTTTTAAGCTCTATCAACACCAACCTATTAACATCATGTTTGTGACAATGTGTTGACAAGAATTCCAACTCAAAACAATGTTTGAGATACTAAATTCTTCAATTCTTCAAAGGACTTCTCAAGTCATCTCAAATTCCAACAATACTTGTCAAGTCATCTCAAATTCCAACAATCTCCCCCTTTGGAATTGTTGGCAACACTATTGGAACTTCAACACATTAATCTAGTTGATCTTCATGAAGTTTCTTCAGACCCATAGTCTCCCCCTGTCTTAAAAAAATAGAATCAATCAAGATCTCTAACACTCTTGATACCAATCTCCCCAAAGTTATCATAGAATAATAACTTCTTCTAAGCATACTTCTAAGCATATCTTTCTCCTAGCTTAAGTCTTTCTCCCCCTTTGACAACAAGTCCAAAGGGACCAACGAAGGAGCGAATAGGATATTCAGAGAATACTTTGCTCCCCCTTTCAGGCACAACTCCTAAGGATTAGGAGAGTGAGTAACTCCTAATTTTTTTCGGAGATACTCGAAGACTTCTTTTGGCAGAGGTTTTGTGAAGATATCAGCAACTTGCTCAGTAGTTGGGACATATTCCAACTTTACCTCACCATCTGCAACCTTTTCCTTGAGAAAGTGATAGCGAATTGCTACATGCTTCGTTCTAGAATGCTGAACAGGATTCTTGGAGATGTGAATTGCACTTGTGTTGTCACAGAGGATCGGCGTAGGATCCGTTGTCGGAACTCCTAGATCAGAGAGCATTTGTCGCATCCATAACACTTGCGTACAACAAGTTGCCGCTGCAATATATTCTGCTTCCGCTGTAGAAAGGGATACTGAGTCTTGTTTCTTACTATGCCATGCCACCAACCTGTCACCGAGATAGAATGCACCACCGCTTGTACTCTTGCGATCATCTATACATCCAGCCCAATCGGCGTCAGAGTATGCAACAAGAGTAAAGGATTTGCCTTTAGGATACCAAATGCCAAGCTCCATGGTACCTTTCAGATATCGAAATATCCTTTTTACTGCTGTAAGGTGCGTCTCAGTTGGTGATGCTTGAAATCAAGCCACCATACATACTGCTTGCAGAAGATCCGGTCTTGTAGCAGTCAAATAAAGCAAGCTTCCTATCATAGAACGATAAGTGGTGTGATCAACGGACGAACCCTTATCATCTTTGCTTAGCTTTGTGTTCGTTGTCATTGGTGTGCTCACTGGCTTGCTGTCTTCCATGTTAAAACGCTTCAGCATTTCCTTGATGTATTTCATCTGTGATATGAAGATACCATGTTTCAGCTGCTGAACTTGTAAACCAAGGAAGAACTTTAGTTCTCCAAGCATTGACATCTCAAATTCTTTCTTCATCTCTTCAGCAAAATTCCTGCACATTTCTTCATCGTTGCCACCAAAGATTATGTCATCGACATAAACAATAACAACCAGCTGTTTGTTCAACTCTGTTTTGACATAAAGATTGCTATCAACCAGTCCTTTTCCAAAACCGATCTTGCGGAGATATAGGTCCAGTCTTGCATACCACGCCCTTGGCGCCTGTTTCAGCCCATAAAGAGCCTTTTTCAACTTGCACACTAGGTCTGAATTTTTGCTAATAGTAAAACCATCAGGTTGCTCAATGTAGACCTCTTCTTCAAGTAATCCATTCAAGAAGGCTGATTTTACATCCATCTGAAATACCTTGAAGGTTTTGTATGCAGCCAATGCAAGAAACATACGAATGGCTTCCAGATGAGCCACCGGTGCAAAGGTCTCTTCAAAATCTATGCCTTCAACTTGAGCATAGCCTTTACAAACCAACCCTTGCTTTGTTTCGTATGACCTGACCATCTTCATTCAGCTTATTCCGAAAGAACCATTTAGTACCAATAACATTCTTATCGGTAGGTCTAGAGACTAGTTCCCATGTGGAGTTCTTCTCAATTTGCTCCAACTCCTCATGCATAGCTTTCAACCAACTTTCATCGAGACTGGCTTCAGCCACAGTCTTGGGTTCAATGGTGGACACAAGTGAGTAATTGCTAACTACACTTTGTCTTGTTTTAACACCGACCTCAGGATCTCCAATGATTTGATCCTTAGGGTGTTGCTCTACCCAAGTGCTTTTCTTTCTAGGTGTAGCATTCTCTGAGTCATCAGAATCATTAGGTTTGGCTACTTCATCATCAATCTCACTCGAGTCCTCATAGACTGGACTGTCATAATGAGTTCCATTCTTTGATTCATAGTTTTCATCAATTCTAACATCAGCACTTTCTATGATTTTTCTGGTCCTTTTGTTAAGACATCTGTAAGCCTTACTAGATGAGGAATAACCCAGAAATATACCTTCATCAGCTCTTTCATCAAATTTGCCCGGATTTTGTTCAAGACGCTTGATGTAACACTTGCTACCGAAGACTCTGAAGTGCTTGACTGTTGCTTTTCGCTCAAACCATAGCTCATAAGGAGTTTTGACTTCATGTGGCCTGATCAAGCATCGATTCTGAATGTATACAGCCGTATGGATTGCCTCCTTCCAGTATTTGTCAGCTAGCTTGCTCTCAGTTAGCATTGTACGAGCCATCTCTTGAACGGTGCGATTTTTTCGTTCCACAACTCCATTTTGCTGTGGAGTTCTAGGGGCTGAATACTGTCTTTGAATGCCATGGTGCTCACAATAGTTAGTGAACTCTTCAGATGTGAATTCACCGCCTCGATCAGACCTTAAAATCTTGATACGTTTTCCAAGCATATTTTCAACCTGTGCTTTAAACACTTTAAAACGATCAAGTGCTTGATGTTTATGTTTAAGAAACAATACCCATGTCATACGAGTATAATCATCAATGCATAACATAAAATACTTATCTCCATTGGTGCTTTGAGTTCGCATCGGTCCACAGAGATCAGTGTGCACTAGCTCAAGAGGTTTCTTTGAATGATGCTCCTTTGACTTGAACATTACCCTCGTTTGCTTTCCCTTTTGACAAGAATCGCAAATGGGGTTGGAAAGCTTTTCAACTGTAGACATACCTCTGACAGCCTTTGATTTGCAAATCTTTGACATGTTATCAAAGTTTAGATGCCCAAGGCGTTTGTGCCACAACCAACTTTCCTCTGTCCGACTCATCAAGCAAGTCTTTTTAGCTCCATCTGACAATGTATAGAGATTTCCAGCAGTCCTAGATCCAGTAGCCACTGTTTTGCCGTTGCTACACTTCTTGATAGCAAAACCATTCTTAGTGAAGACAACCTCGTGGCCTTTATCACAGATCTGGCTCACACTAAGCAAGTTGTGTCTTAGTCCAGACACATATAAGACCTCGTCTGATCTGATCTTGTTTGCCTTTAGCTGAACAACACCTTTTCCGCAGATTTTGGCACCATCATTGTTACCAAACTTCACTGATCCGCCTTCATAGTGCTGTAATTTGACGAATTTTTCCTTATCACCTGTCATATGGCTTGAACAGCCACTATCAAGGACCCATGGTGCTGTCTTCTTTTGTGCATTGAATGCCGTTTGCACAATGAGAGATTCTTTGGAATTACCTTCCCTTTTCTTTGCCCTCCAAGCCTTAACTAACTTGGGTTTCTTTTCAACCTGAAATTGGTTAGCTATAGGCAACCTACAATCCCTAGCCAAGTGTCCATAATTATGACACATATAGCACTCAATTTTGTGGCTATTTAGGATTGAAAAAGGGTTCCTAGTCACAAATGGGTTGTTTCTAACATAGAATTTGCAATCAGCTCTTTTATGTCCATATCTATTGCAATGATAGCAATAACCATAGAATCTGAACATTCTTCCTTTTTTAGGTGGCTGGTTAAACTCCACAAACCTTTTCTTATTGACCATCTCAATACTAGGCTGAATTTGATGCTTTGTAGCCTTGAGAGGCATGGCACTTTGTTTCATAAACAAAGAAGATGCAGCTTTAGAGGACTCTCCGGTTTCAAATCCAATACCAAATTTATTGTGGAAGGGCTTTTGAACTTTCAGAATTTCATTGAGTTTCATTGTCCCTTCAATCGCTTGGAGTGCTTTGAGTTTTCGGCTATTTTCCAAGTTTTCAGCCTTTGCTCTAGCGATTTCAGTTTCAAGTTTCATAGCCTCTTCCTTTTTGATACTTATTTGATTTTGAAGGACTTCCACCATTCTTTTATATTCTTCAACTTGAGTTTTCAAAGCAATAATTGAACTTTCAGATTCATGAAGAAGTTTCAGATTTTTCTTACTTGTTTTTCGTTCCATGCTAAGCTCCTCAAGTGCGGCAATGAGTTCTTCTTCGAGATTGACCTCAGCCTCCTCTTCCTCTTCCGGCTCTTGCTCCTCTTCCTCTTCAACGGTAACCATGAAGAGAGCTTCAGTTGCCTCGGCTGATTCATCATCGTCTGAAGTTTCAGATGTGCTGTCATTATATTGACTGATGAAGCTTTTTGCTTTGCCCCTCTTTCTGAAATTTTTCTTCCACTTACTCTTATCAACATAAGAGTCATCATCATTATTTTCTTTCAGCGGGCACTTCGCAGCAAAGTGACCAACACCGCCACAATTGAAGCATTTAAAGGGTAGCTTCCCTTTGTACTTTCCATTGCTTCCTTTCTTCAGCTTTCTAACAAATTGAGCCTCAAGCTCATCATCATCAGTATCAGAATCATGACCAGCAGTCTCTTTTCCCTTTTTCTGAACTTTGAAGGCCGCTTCTCTATCAGATGAAGACGTCTTACCTATGCGCATCTCATAGGCAGTGAGTGAACCATGCAACTCATCCATGGAAAATTCATTCAGATCCTTGGCTTCTTCTATGGCTGAGACTTTTGAATCAAACCGGGGAAGAAGAGATCTTAGAACCTTTTTGACGATGACTGGTTCTTTAATCTCCTCCCCTAGTCCACGAATGTCATTCGTGATTTCATTCACTCGTTGCAAATATGAGTCAACATTCTCGCTTTCCTCCATGCGAAGAGATTCAAATTGAGAGCGATGGGTTTGCAATTTTGCTTCTTTGATCTTCTCATCTCCTTCATGAATGCTTTTCAACTTGCCCCATATTTCCTTGGCTGTTTTGCATGCAATTACTTTGACCAGCTCGCTGTCCACAAGGCCACTAAAGAGTGCATTCTGCGCCTTAGAGTCGTTGTCTGCTAACTTCTTCGTTGCAGCATCATTGGGTACAATGGCAATATTGTAACCGACTCTGACAGTCTCCCAGACATCATAGCCAAGTGACTTAATGAAAGCCTGCATTCTGATCTTCCAGAAGGAGTAATTAGAACCATCAAACAAAGGTGCTTTCTTATTCCCTGTATTGGTTGCCATGTGATTTGACAAGAGATCACCCTTAGCGTGTTAAGCTTTTCAAGGGAACCTTACGCTCTGATACCAATTGTTAGATATCGCGATCACTGAGAGGGGGGGGGGGGTGAATCAGTGATTCTTTAATAACAGCTCCAAATTAACAACAAAAGCAAATCAAATCACACAAGGACACCAGATTTAACGTGGTTCACCGAAAGGCTACGTCCACGGTTCAAAGACTGTCCGAACACCAATCCGGGACAGATCTGAATCTATTTAGTCGCACCAACGACAAAGAGCACCAACCCTTAGTTTCAGATAGCACCAACTATCTAGGAAGCACCTACTCCCTTGAGTTTCAGATAGCACCAACTATCTAGGAAGCACCGACTCCCTTTACAATTTATCTGCACCAACAGATAGGATCACCAAACCCCAGACACCAAGCACCAACTTGATGTTCTACAGAATAAGAATAGAAAACCTTTTTCTATAGACCTTCCCCTCTACAATCTCTCTCTCTCAATCCCTTACAAATTGAAAATTAAACATAAACAGAGAGACACTTATCTTATGGACGAAACACCATCTTCAAGAGCACATCCTCATCCACACTTGCTGTAGAAACTTGTAATAAGATAGCACACAGCAACAGCACTCTCTTCTCTCCAAAACTCTCTCTCTTTTCTCTTCTCTTCTTTCTCTCTTGGTGTCTTGTTAAAAACGAACCAAACATGCCTTTATATAGGTTATGATAACCCTTAAGAGTGTTCAAAATAGGCTACAATTCGTTTAGAAAGAGTCCCAAACAAAATAGATAAGAATGCTGAATTTTCGTGCAAGACTTCTGTTTCTGCGCAACTCTAGTTCCCGTGCTCGGTCGACATCCTGGTGTGCTCGGTCGACATCATACACAGTCTGGAGTCAGACAACTTTCGTGCTCGGTCGACATCCTGGGGTCCCGGTCGACCGACGACACACTGTGTCACGAAAATAACTGGGAGCTACCTGAAACTTTTTCTGCAGGTTTCTCTTTGCTCGGTCGACCGCATGGGGTGCCCGGTCGACCGCACACTCTGCTTCAGGAATTCTGAATTCCTGAACTGTTTCAACTCTGATTTCTTCTTTTAAGCTCTATCAACACCAACCTATTAACATCATGTTTGTGACAATGTGTTGACAAGAATTCCAACTCAAAACAATGTTTGAGATACTAAATTCTTCAATTCTTCAAAGGACTTCTCAAGTCATCTCAAATTCCAACAATACTTGTCAAGTCATCTCAAATTCCAACAATATGATGTTTCAAAAGCACAAATAGAATTCGGGTCAAGATAAACATGAATGGATTTCCAACATTCTCCTAGCTAAGTGTTAAACGTCAAAGATTTGAATCAATGTAGATAGGGTCTCGTTTGTCAATTTAATATTTATTTGATACTCCATAAGAATTAGAGACAACCCGGGACCTTACGCACATTGACAAGTCTACAAGACCTTTAATAAGATTAGGATGATGGGGTTAATCTTCAGTATAGTTCCATTTATCTCTCCAAAAGAAACCGGAAAGAAAATGACATTGGGTTAGCTCCTCGGCTGATGTCGGTCAGCCGACACTACAGTATCAAAAATTGTGGAAAATGCAGCTCTCTAGAAATGGAGCCAAGAGCCTTGTCGGTTGGCTGTCGGTCGGCCGACATGGGGATGTCGGTCAACCGACAGCTAACCCACAGAAATTCTGGCAGATTGCAGCATTCTGGAATTGGGGCTGAACTGGTGTCGATCACCTGTCGGTTAGCCGACACCTCTGCATCAAAAATTTTCAGAAGTTTACAGCTCTCTGGAAATGGAACTGACAGCTGTCGGCTCGCTGTCAGTTGGATGTCAGTCAGCCGACAAGCTGACCGACAGCTAACCGACAGCAGCGAACACAGCATTTCTGAAGCAGATTTTCAGTCTTTCCTTCCTCCAAACATCCATCATTTCTATACATCAACTCCATATAATATTTGACCTAAAAAAAAACTCCTCCATTCCATCAATCAAACTTCCATTCTTCCATCAAACCATTCATAAAATGGATCAAAACCCTTCATCCCATTCATCTCAACCATAAGAAGAAGAATCATAGAAATCCACATAAAGATCATTTAAGTTTAACACAAATCAAAGTAACATTTTCAAGAAATTAATAAGCAAGAAAACACATTAGTGAGTGCATTTCAATGCCAATAAAAGACATGATATAAAACAAGGTTTATTAATGAAAAATCAAGAATATGCACAATGTGATTTAGCATCAAGTAAATCATTTCATCCACTTGCCTTAGGTCCAAGCTAATGCAAATCAAGCTCTAATCACCTCTTAAGCCCAAAATAAAAAACCTATACAAAAACCCCCAACTACAAGCCCTAAAATGTTAAAACCATGAAATACAAAGAGAGAGAGCCTTTAATAATTGAAATGAAGCTCCTCCAAGGCCCAATAAACAAGAATCTAGGAGATGGAAGAGATCTCTTACCTAGAAAGTCTTCAAATAAGCAAGGTTAGCTCAATGAGAAATTCAATGTTGATGAATCCTTCTAAAAATGGTGCCAAACGAAAGCTCTTGACAAGGGGAGAAAGATTTGTAAAGCTTCCTTCAAGATTTGAGTAAGCTTTGATGATGATATGAGATGAGGAAGGCAAGAAGAAGAAGAGAGAAAGGTGGCTGCTGCTGGGATCCTCTCTTGTACAGAAATTAGGTCAAGAAATGGGAAGAGGAAGAAAGGGTTTTCCTTATATACAAAGAGTGAAGTGGGTCCCACAACTTAAAATACTTCTCGGGCTCAAAACATCAATTTCGGGACCTGAAATGACTTCGACGAAGAAGACAAAGTTGTTCAACGAAATATCTAGTTTCCAAAAAGTATATGTTTTGCAAGTTTTTATGTCATTGAAAAATGTGTCAAGATTTTGGGTAAAAAGACTGTTTTGCCCTCAAATTGAGAAAAGTTGAGTTTATGAATTTCAAACGAGGACGGGTTCAACATAAAGTTGAAAAGATAAATAAGACAAGTTAAACGGGATTAAAAACACCATTTAAGGAAATCAAGAGTAAACTCCTAAGCTCACACAAAATCGTAATAAGAACCCCCAAAGGGTCCCACAAATCAATAAGGCTCTCAAAATTCCCCAAAGCTATTATAAAGCTACTCTAACCCAATAACTAAATTAAAATCCACTAAACACACTTATAGCTAAGACACAACTTAGTTAACACTAATCGAGGTCTCTCGGGTCGGGGTCTTACATTCGGTCACCAGTTCGGTTACCTATTCGATTAACTGAACTGTGCCCAGTTCTACAGAATTTATGAAACGAAATTCTGAAACTTGAACTCCAAGAGTTCATATACTATCTATAGCATCTTAAATCAAAGAAACTGAGTATACTTGCCTCTGATTGAATTTAATTCAGAAAAATCCTTCTTTGCTAGCTCAATTTGAGACAAAAACCTCCCAATTTCAAACCCTAATTCCTTGAAACAATTGAAATAGAATTTCATGAGTTGTTGAGCTAAACAATTGTCTTAAACACCTAACACAACTTAGAATCTCTACAAAAATCCTTGAACACTTACTCTAAAACTTGATGAAACTTGATGAAGAGAAAATTGAGCTTTCTCTCAAACTCTAACTCCAAAGAAAGAAGGAAACTTGACGAAGAAAATGAAGTAGCTAAATCTCCTTTTAAAACCACTTGCACAACTTCAAACCTTGACAATTGATCAAGAGAATGGAAAAGAAAGTAGCCTATGGTTTGTCTTCAAAGCCTTTGTGCTGGAAATGATGGAATGAACATGAAATTTGGGTTTCCAAAACAGCTTATACAAGTTGAATTTGCACATAACCCCCTTTTCTACCTTTATTTACAATTTGAGTCAAATGAAAACTCACTTGATCCATTTGAGATCAAATGCAATCAAGCCTATTATGAAAGTTGATGTACTCTTCGAGATACACGTGATGGTGTCAAGAGTTACAGTATTCGACGAAATACGCGAAAATCCGTATCCACGAAAAGGTCCTTATTCTTATAAATTTGAGTCTAAAATCAACTCAAATGACTTAGTCTCATCAAAACTCATTCCTTGAAGCTTAATTTAACTATTTGAGAGTAATTCAACTTAATTTGTTCATTAACCACAATTAGCTTAATTAAATATGATTCATTAGCACTAATCTCAGTTAATTCGAGATGGGGTGTAACATTCGACTAAACTTTTAGAATCATTCAGTCCTTCAAATGAAACATAAACCAAAGAAAAATAAGAGGCAAAATTACCTAAACGAATAGCTCTAGGTATTTTCGAGCCATTTGTTCTTCAAGTTCGCATGTAGCTTCAGTGGGTTCATGATGAGCCCAAAGGACTATGACCCATTTGATCGTCCTCGTGCGAAGAACTTGGATCTTGGTATCAATAATTCTGACTGGCTTCTCAATATATGTGGTGTTTGGCTGGACTTGAATCTCATCGTAGCTGAAGATATGTGAAGGACCTACCACATACTTTCGATGCATTAACACATGGAATACATTATGGATACCGAAGAGTTCCAATGGAAGTTCCAGATGATAAGCTACATCTCAAATCCTGCTCTTGATCTTGAAAGGTCCAATGTATCTCATGGAAAGTTTAACTTTCGGCCCGAATCGTATGGTACATTTCATAGGAGAAGTCTTCAAGAATACCCAATCATCAATGGTAAATTCTAGATCACGCCGACGGTTATCGGCATAGCTTTTCTATCTTGATCGTGCCATTTTTGACCTATCTTATACTCTTTGAACCTTCTTTGCTGTCTCTGCAATTATAGTAGGACCATGGAAGCTTCTAGTTCCAACATCCCCCAGCTCACCGGAGTCCTACATCTTTCAAACATAGAGTGCCTCAAATGGTGTCATTTCAATGCTGGAGTGACAGCTATTGTTGTACGGAAATTCACTAACACTAGATGTTCATCCCAATCACTACCAAAGTCTCTAACACTGGCACGTAGCAAATCCTCCAAAGTCTAGTTAGTTCGCTCTAATTGTCCAGCCGTTTGTGGATGATATGCAGTACTAAACAGAAGTCTAGTACCCATAGAATTTTGGAAAGACTGCCAAAATGTGGAAACAAACTGACTATCTCGATCTGCAACAATCCAGACCGGTGTTCCATGCAATCGAGTCAATTTCCTCACAAAAATTATGGAAATCTCATTAAATCCCATATCTTTCCTAAATGGAAGAAAATGTGCTGACTTCATAAGACGATCAACAATAACCCATACGGTATCATGCTATTTTCTCGTCATTGGTAAACAAGATACAAAGTCCATAATAAGATGCTCCCATTTCCATCTAGGTATATTTAGAGGATAAAGCAATCCAGGTGGTTTTCGGTGCTCAAACTTCACATGCTGACAGGTCAAGCATGAAGATACATAGTCTGCTATCTCAAACTTCATATTATTCCACCAAACCATGTCCTTAAGATTTCTATACATTTTTGTACTTCCTGGATGCATAGAATATCTAGTGTGATGAGCTTCAAACATTATTGCTTGATTCAGATCTTCTTGTGCTGGCGCACATATTCTGTCTCTAAAGTACAAAATTCCTTCCACCAACACAGAATTTGGTCTTGCCATAATATTTTCCTTGATTCTTACTAATTCAGGATCTTCAAGTTGTCCATCATTGATTTGATAGGTAAGAATCGGTTCAAACACGGACATTGCTGCAACCATCACCTTGTCGTCCACAATTTCAATGGACACATCCAAATCTCTAAATTCTTCCACCGGATTCCATTCACCAACCAGCGATGCTAAGTCAGCAGATTCCCGACTAAGAGCATCACCTACTACATTACATTTTCCAGATATTATGCATCATCTACAGTAATACATCTGACCAGGGTCTAGGCCAGGGACAACTGACATCGCCACGGAGTTCCAGAACGGCCCCAAATCCATCTACTGCAGTAGGAATAACCATTAACCCATTTTAGCTCTATAATGAGCTTTAACAGGACAACTATGCATTCTACAAAATAAAATAAAATAAAATAAAATAAAGAAAGAACAACTATGTAGTGCCAGACTCAAAGAGTCATTACAAATCAAATATAACTCAAGTCAATATTCAATCCACTTTGGATTTCAATTCAATTTCATAACATTGGAAGAAATAAAAATAAATGCAAATCATAATATAGACCTACGACCAATAATATGAATGTAACTCAATTAGAGAGTTAAGATAATTCACATTTCTATTCATTTCTTTCTCAGTTCAAACCAATCATTTAGGTGCAACCCTTAGTTATCTAATGTACATGTTATTCTCGATGGTCATTACATTATATATGATTTGTACATTAGAGTCCCCCTTAATTAACACCTATGGAGGTATAAACGTCACTTAGTAATCCCAAAATAAATCTTCTAATTCAACATGCTTTTACACGAAAAAATCAAAATTCAAATCTGAAAATTTCCAAGTTCGGTTACCTAACCGAAACTGGAAGTCGGCTAGCCGAATACCACTCGGCTACCTACGGTCAGGTTTCCAGAAGCTCACCTTTTCTACCAAATTCTACATTTGCATTCGGTCAATCTTTCGGTTAACACTTGGTTAACCGAACAAGCTCGGTTAATCCCTCGGTCACCTTCGGTCAATAGTCCAGAATGCTTCAAAAGCAATTAATAGGTGCTCTCAGCTACCTGCTCGACCACCTGTTCGGTTGACTGAAATTCTATACTCGGTTAACCGAATTTAATTTTGGTTACCAATCCAGATGACTCATTTTTACTCAAACTTCACCATAAAGTTTGGTCACTAGTTCGGTTACCTATTCGGTTAACTGAACTGTGCCCAGTTCTACAGAATTTATGAAACGAGATTCTGAAACTTGAACTCGAAGAGTTCATATACTATCTATAGCATCTTAAATCAAAGAAACTGAGTATACTTGCCTCTGATTGAATTTAATTCACCAAAATCCCTAATTGCTAGCTCAATTTCAGACAAAAACCTCCCAATTTCGAACCCTAATTCCTTGAAACAATTGAAAAAAGAATTTCATGAGTTATTGCTCTAAACAATTGTCTTAAACACCTAACACAACTCAGAATCTCTACAAAAATCACTGAACACTTACTCTGAAACTTGATGAAACTTGATGAATAGAAAATTGAGCTTTCTCTCAAACTCTAGCTCCAAAGGAAGAAGGAAACTTGATGAAGAAGATGAAGTAGCTAAATCTCCTTTTAAAACCACTTGCCCAACTTCAAACCTTGACAATTGATCAAGAGAATGGAGAAGAAATGGAAAAGAAAGTAGCCTAGGGTTTGTCTACAAAGCCTTTGTGCTGGAAATATGATGGAATGAACATGAAATTTGGGTTTTCAAAACAACTTATACAAGTTGAATTTGCACATAACCCCCTTTTATACCTTTATTTATAATTTGAGTCAAATGAAGACTCACTTGATCCATTTGAGATCAAATGCAATCAAGCCTATTATGAAAGTTGATGTACTCTTCGAGATATGCGCGATGGTATCAAGAGTTATAGTATTTGACGAAATACACAGAAATCCGTATCTATGAAAAAGTCCTTATTCTTATTAATTTGAGCCTAAAACTCAAATGACTTAGTATCATCAAAATTCATTCCTTTAGGCTTAATTCAACTATTTGAGACTAATTCAACTTAATTTGTTTATTAACCACAATTAGCTTAATTAAATATGAATAATTAGCACTAATATCAATTAATTCGGGACGGGGTGTAACATTAATGAAGTCTAGATCATTACTGATTTAACTGTGCAAGAATCTGAAGTTATATTATGCGGAAATGTTGTTTCTCTGACTTCTTTTTCCCAACCAATTTCAGTGGAGTTTGCCTTAATATTGATTCAAGAAAATCAAAGTAGTAGAGAAAGCATCCCACCTAAATCAAGTTTCAAGTCCTATGTTGTCCTAAACAGTTGTCTATTATGTCAAAGTATATTTCAAACTGCATGGGGTTTGAGAACATTCAAATGCACCCAAAGGCTCTGATGCACATATACTTAAAAATAGGAAACATATCTTGAATCCAATACTTACTTTCCCTCTCCCAGTGATATCTCTGGCATGTCCTTACCATGTGCATCCCATATCTGGACATCATAGACGCTAGAGCCACCCAATGCCTTGTCGTTAATCGCAAAAACATTCATGTGAGTTCCTTTATTATCTTTTTGAGTATCAAAAGTGTCACGACCCGAGCCCTAGATTTGATTACATCCGGGTAAATTCCAAGTTACGACCACACGTACTTCCGTGAGCTCCGAATTAACCAACGTTAAAACAAAATCCACAAGGGATATACACACTTCACGCAAGTCACATGCAACTCACATCTGTCAAATACATATATTGCGGAAGACATATACAAATGATATCATTTACAAATTTACAAGTCCTTTGCATAACAGTAAAGTTCTTTATATACAATTAACATTTTCATTTCTATACTCATGTCAACCATCTCCATATTTAAAGATACAATGCAGAATGACAAGTATCTAAAGTTACCAAAACAATCATTCCAAAAGATCTCAACCACATTCTCGCACTCGAATATCAAGATCAAATGATATATATCCCGTCCGATATATTGGCAACTGGGCCTGTAATGCGATCAATAACACTAGTGAATACGACGATTAAGCAATGTATACACAGTTCTATTATACTACATGCTATAATACCTACTTAATCTATTCATGTCTATCAATAAACAATTCTCACATTCACTATCAAATTCTGGACAATCCATACAATGACAACATTATATGCATTAAGAGTCAAATGAGGATCAACACTAATTGGCAACTACTAGAGCATCTCATTTCATTTAATGTCTTCAAAATGGAAGTATTCATTTAATTTGCAAATACAAATATTGTGGGATCTAACCAATGTCCGGGCCGGGGACAACTGGCATATAACTCAAGTCAATATTCAATCCATTTTGGATTTCAATTTCAATTCCATAAAATTCCATTCATAACAATTGAAAGGAATACAGACTAATACAAATCACATTTTAGACTTGAGCTCAACAATATGAATGCGACTCGATTAGAGAATTAAGATAATTCACATCTCTATTCATTTCTTTCTCAATTCAAACCATCCTTTTAGGTGTTACGTTTGGTTATCTAATGTACGTGTTATTCTCGATGGAAATCACATTATTTATAATTTGTACATTAGAATCCTCTTAATTAACACCTATGGAGGTACAATCACCATTCAGTAGTCTTAAAACAAATCTTTTAACTCAACAAACTTTTTCACAAAAAATCAGAATCCAAATATGAAGTTCTCCTAATTTCGGTTACTTGTTCTGTCACTACACCAAAAATGGAAAATTGGAACGGATTACCGTTCCTAATCCGTGTGTTCCTAATCCGTTCATCCGTTTCAATTTTCTATTTTTGGAACGGATGAACGGATTAGGAACGATTTAGGAACAGATGAATGGATTAGGAACACACAGATTAGGAGCGGTAATCTGTTCCAATTTTCCGTTTTTGGTGTAGTGTGTCACCTATTCGGTTGACCGAAATCTGAAAGTCAGCTAGCCGAGTATCATTCAGCTACCTACGGTTAGCTTTCCAGAAGCTTCAAATCTCTGACAATTAATAAGTGCTCTCGGCTACCAACTCGGTCACCCACTCGAGTAACCGAAACTCATTATTTGGTTAACCGAATTTAAATTCGGTTACTTATCCAGAAACTTCAAAAAATAAAAAACTTTTTTCCTGAATTCGGCTACCTGTTCGGCTGGCCGAATCCTAGAATTTGGCTAGCCGAGCACAATTCGGCCACCTCGGTCAACTTTCCAGTTGCTTAAAATTCTTCGAAAACCTGCTACAGAAGCATTCAGCCACCTTTTGGCCACCTGTTCGGCTAGCCGAACAGTGCCCAGTTTTTACAAAAAAATTATGAAATGAATTTTCTGATTCTGAACTCCAAAAATTCCTACATCATTTATAGCATCTTAAATCATAAGAAATGAGTATACTTGCCTTTGTTTGAAGTTAATTCACGACATTCCCTCTCTTGTTAGCTCCACTTGAGATGGAACTCAACAATTCAAACCCTTTTCCTAAACCTAACACCATGAAACAATTGAAAACAGAACTCTATGAGTTATTTGTGCTAAAAACTACTTAATATCACTTAATAGAACTCAAAAGTTCTATAAGAACAACTCAACACTTACTTGAAGCTTGGAGAAAAAGAAAACTTGAATTTTCCTCTCAAACTCTAACTCCAAAGATGAAGAAGATGAAGCTAACACCTACCTTTCTCCAAAATCCTTTGCACAACACCTCTCCTTGACAATTGATGAACCAGAATTGAAGAATAAAGAGTAATAGGTAGAAACCTAGGGTTTAGTTACAAAAATCAATCGAATTGAATGAAGTTTGGGTTTTTAAACCCTTATATAAGAAAAATTTTGCATCTAAACCCCTCTCTTCACAACTTATTTCATTTTGAGTCAAATGAAGATTCATTTGATCCATATGAGATCAAACACAATCAAGTCTATTATGAAAACTAATGTACTCTTCAAGATACACATGATGGTATCAAGAGTTACCGTATTTGACAAAATACACGGAAATCCATATTTACAAAAAAAAAAAAAAAAAACCCTTGTTCTTTCTTGTTTGAGTCTAAAACCAACTCAATTAACTTAGTCTCAATAAAATTCATTCCATTAAGATTAATTCAACTATTTGAGACTAATTTAACTCAATTTGGTCATTAACCACAATTAGCTTAATCAAACATGATTAATAAGTATTAATCACAATTAATTCAGGGTAGGGCATAACAAAAAGGCTCACTTTTTGGGCATGAGTGTCTGTAGATAAGCTCATTCTTTTATTCTGGCTGTTAGATATATGATATAATTAGGTTTGAGCTAGATTATGATAATTATAAACTTACTATATTATAGAACTCACTCTTCTATAAGTGGAAGCTGTTTTTGTTAATGAAAATATGGTGAATTTATGAAATGTATTCCTTAAAAGCGTTTTCACTTTCTCACTTTGGCAAGTTCCTTCTTGGTAATATAATTTTTCTAACAATTGGGGGAAAGACAACGAACCTTCCAGTGAGTAACAAACCTCTGTCTGGTAGGAGTGTATACTTGGGCTTTTAGGTTCAAAGACAGTGATCTATGTCACCCATCAAGTAGAGTTTTTACCTGCAGCTGACCTTATCTTGGTGAGCACTTCTATTTTCATTTCTTTTTGTAAGTCATCATTAGTTAAAGTATCTGTGATGTAAAGGAAGCAATCTACTTCCTATGTTTTGATAGGTATTGAGAGATGGGAGGATTACACAAGCTGGAAAATACGACGACATTCTTAATTCGGAAACGAACTTTATGGAACTGGTTAGTGCACATAAACTAGCTTTGTCTGCGATCGACTCAATGGGGACAGTTCCTGATTCTGAAGTAAGCACTACTCAAAGCTTAAGTAATAACGGCCTGGGAGATGGTTCAAGCGATATTGGAAAAAACACAAGTACTATGCAAAAAGAAGAAGATAAAAGGGAAGATAATAGCAATAAGACAGAAGAAATAGTCAAGCAGGAACAGCTTATACAAGAAGAAGAGAGGGAGAAAGGCAGAGTTGGTCTATCTATCTACTGGAAATATCTGACTACTTCTTACAAAGGATTCCTTGTGCCACTTTTATTACTGGCCCAGATTCTGTTCCAGATTCTTCAGATAGGCAGCAATTATTGGTTGGCATTGGTAACTCCAGTCTTAGAAGATGCAACTTCTACGGTTAAAATCTCGCGTCTTATTCTTATCTATGTTGCTTTGGCACTTGGAAGCTCCTTTTTCATTCTAATTAGAGCTTTGCTTCTAGTAACAACTGGGTACACAACTGCAACTATACTTTTCAACAAGATGCACATGTGTATTTTCCGTGCTCCCATGGCATTCTTTGATGCCACGCCAAGTGGGCGTATCCTGAACAGAGTAAGTGATCATCTTCTTAGTCTTCTGTTTTTTCAACCACTGCACCTGTTTACTGAATGCTGTTGAGACTTTTTTTGCAAGATGCTAACGTTCTTATTAAGTTAGGCTTCCTTTTTTGTTGTAGGCTTCGACTGATCAAAGTGCTGTGGATCAATCAATTCCCAACAAAATGGGGTCAGTTGCCTTTTCGGTCATACAGCTCATAGGAATCATTGCTGTTATGTCCAAGGTTGCATGGCAAGTTTTCATCATTTTTATACCCGTGATTGCAATATGCATTTGGTATCAGGTAATGCTTAGTATTTCTTGTGCTTATCATCCATAATTCAGTGTCTTTATTTGGAACATCTTTGGAGATTTATCAAGTGTTCCAAAAATTGGATCGTGTTGTAAATTCAAATGGCATCTAGGACCATAAATCTTAATTTGTATTGGGGATTTTAATTTGGTCCATATAACATAGAGTCTTCCCAGTGGCACGCATAGAATCTTAATTCAAATGACCCTCTGTCCACAGGGAAGATTCTATGCCACTAGCATGTTCCAGTGTCATTAGATGTTGGTGGATGTCTCATTGCAGAGTGTTAGTATTTTTATGTTGGCTAATTTATGGGTTGGACAAAACTTTGGATCCATTGAGTTATATTTTCTAATTTATTTTAGAATGGACTGTGCTTGTGACGTCGGAAGAGCTGAAGCGAAGAATAAAAGAAAAGAGAAGACCAGGAGAAATCCCACAGGCCCAATCATTCAGAGCCTTAGACCGATCGATCGGATTGTAAACATGCCCAGTTATATGGGCTATCCGATCGATCGGGCAGGCGCGCAGAAATAGAAAAGTCTCCTTTTTAAGTTGCGAATTGGTTTCCTTTTGAGACTATGTTTCCCAGTTTGAGTCCTACTTATGCACTAAGTCTTAGGAACAAATTTGGGGCTATATATAGGGTGTTGCTCTCAACCCTATAAGTTACCTCTCATTATTCTGAGTCAAAGATATCTTAGAGAGAGAAATATTCTCTAGAGCCATTGAGAGATTATTCTGAAGGGCAGCTCTAGAAGGTTATTGCTACTTCTACCTTTCTTGTAGAAGATAGTTCATCTTGACTGATAAGGTGCGAGGAGATCAAGTAAGGAGAACGGGGCACGGTGGATGTCGTGGTAGTGGATTTTTTGCAAGAACAACTACAATCCTTAGGTCGAGGTACATACTAAGGTAAAGGAGCTTGTGAGTATATCTTGTAAGTGTTCGTGAATTCTTGATTTCTGGTTCGTGGTTTTTCTCCCTGGATAGGGTTTCCACGCTAAATATTTTGTCTGTCTTCTTGTGGTGATTGCTTGGTAGCTAGCTAGTTCTAGATTGTCTGATTGTTTATTTCCGCTGCATTGATTGGTTAAATTAGAACTATTGATCCAGTCTGATAGCTCCCAAAACCTTCACAAAGAGACGCTGTTTTCCTTCTCATTCATTCTTAATGATCGATAGAGAGCAGACCTTAGCAAGAGTGATTCTCTTTCCACCTGGGAGTCATCTTTTTTGTGCTCAATCACGTGCTCCAGGATATGATGATGATGAAGTATAACACTTAATCAAATTTCAGTTAGTCATCTCAACTAATACAGAGTACCCTACTCTATCCATCGCTATTGGTGGCCCATTGTTGGGTTAAGAATGCACCCCATTCATTTAGGAAGGTTGCTGCTTATAAATCTTTGTCGTCAAGACTTTTTCTTTGCAAAGCTCAATTTTAGGCTCTCTGTAATCTAATTTCTCTTTCCAAAGCTAGATTCAACTTGGACTCTATTTATGAGATAAAAAAACTATGGTTTAGTAGGTAAGTGTTGTTGGGTGGTGATTCTCTACCAAAATCCAAAAGGCAATTACAAAGAAAAGGAGTTGCAACCAATCATTTTAGCTATGGGGACTCCTGCCTAACAATCGTGGCATTCAAAAGTGATTTTGAATTATCAAATTTTGCGTGTCTTTACATTGGAGATTCTCTCCCATTGAATAGAATACAGATGCCTTATCAAAGGCTACAAATTAGCTAATCTAATTTAATTACAATCTACTATTTAAAGATGGAAGAAAACTTGTGCAAAGATTTGACCAAATCCAACGAGATTGGATACCACCATATTGGGCCCATGTGGGCCTGAGTCATCTTGTATTTGACACCCCCCTCAAATTGATGCTGGGGAATCTACAAGCATCAATTTGCTAACTAAGAACTGATGGCGAGGTCGCGGAAGTCCCTTTGTGAGGATATCAGCATTTTGAAGATCAGAAAGGATGTGAGGAAGGCTAATCACATCACGCTTGTATTCGTCGCGTATAAAATGGCAATCAATCTCTGTGTTTAGTGTGTTTGTGGAAAACTGGATTGGAAGTAATATGAATTACACTAGTATTGTCTGCATAGAGTGGTATGGCACTAACAGCAGGAAATCTGAAATCGAAAAGCAATCCGCGAAGCCAGAGAATTTCTGAACAAGCCGCCGATATGGCACGATACTCAGCTTCGGTGGAAGATTTGGAGACCTAATCTTGTTTCTTACATTTTCACGAAATCAAGGTATCTCCTAGATGCATGCACCATCCTGTGGTAGAGCGACAAGTGTCCGGACAACCAGCCCAATCAGCATCTGAGTATGCTTTGAGTGTCAGGGAGTTATTGGCCAAATAAAATAATCCACGGGTTGGTGTCCGAATTAGATATTTAATAATTCGTCGGACTGCAGCCAAATGAAGATGTCTAGGATCAGTCATGAATTGACTGACTAAATTGACTGCATAAGAAATATTAGGACGAGTTATAGTCAAGTAGACCAAGCTGCCAAGAGGCGACAATGGAGGGTAGGATCAGAGAGAGGATCCCCACTTTCTTGCTGAAGTTTAACATTGACTTCTACTGGAGTATCGACAGGAGCAGAATCTTGAAGTCCAGCCATTCCAATTAATTCAAGAGCATATTTATGTTGATGGAGTACGATGCCTTTTGCAGATTGATGAACTTCAAGACCTAAAAAATAGTTTAGAGGACCAAGATCTTTCATGTGGAAAGATTCATGAAGAGAGGCCTGAAGTAGTTGAATCATATTTGCATCGATACCTCTAATTATGATGTCATCCACATAAACAAGAAGAATAGTAATCCCTGTAGAAGCATGATGAAGGAACATGGATGGATCATATTGTCTAGGATGAAACCCCAAGTGGCTAAGAGCATTTTGAAACTTTTCAAACCATGCTCGGGGGGCTTGTTTGAGGCCATAAAGAGAACGCCGTAGTTTGGCAACAACACCCGTGATGATAGAGGAAACACCCCTGAGGAAGGCGCATATAGACATCTTCTTTGAGATCACCATGAAAAAATGCATTATTGACATCCATCTGGTATAGAGGCCAAGATTGGGATGCTACAATGGCAACAATAGTATGAACATTTGTCATTTTTGCTACAGGGGTAAAAGTCTTTTCATAATCAATACCATGTTCCTGCTGATTACCCAGAGTAACAAGACGCGCCTTATACCTAGCCAGAGTCCCACCAGGTTTAAGCTTGATAGAATAGCTCCACTTGCATCCTATCGGCTTAACAGAAGAAGGACGCGGAACCACATCCCATGTATGATTTTACGCAAGAACATCCAATTCATCATGCATAGCGTTAGTCTAACACTCATGCTGCACAACCTAGGAATATGAGTTTGGAATAGAGTAGAAGACAAGGTGTCCATCAAGGAAGTGTGGGTAAATCCATAACGAGTTGGAGGCACTGAAATTCGAGATGAACGGCATATGGGAGGGTCTCCAGTTGGATCAGATGCAGTGGGGGATCGTTAGGGGGACTATGTGTGGTCGCTGTTTTACTCTGCCTTTGATAAACGAAATTAGGATCAAATTTAACAAATGGAGTTTTGTCCGAAAAACCAAGGAACGAAACAACAAATGAGGACTCTACAAAATCAAGATGTTGTTGGAAAAAAATATTGATTTTTGAAAAAATAACATTACCGTTGACACAAAAAAATGTGACACTTTGCCTCTTCAACATCAAGAGAACTACAAGAAGCTGCAGCCTACCATAAATAGGCAATGCTGCTTCCAAAAGTCAAATCTTGTTAGAATCAAACAAAAACAGCAAGATCCTTCAAGACAGCCAAAAGAGGAGTACACAAGAAGTTTCAAGCCATTTCAAAACCATTTGGCCTAACTTCGCTTCTCCGATAGCTGAACAGGAGCTCTTAGCGGCGACAGCATCAAAGACACCAAATCTTCGATCAGAGCCTATGGATGATCTCAAAATACATCCAAAAGGCTCTACGTCAAGTTCCAAGTCAAATCGACAACGTTTGACCCTACATTAACCCTCGAACAACTAAATCAAGCCTCTCGGTGGCGAGAACCACCGAGGCCATCACTCATCAGATAGAGCACATGGCCGGCTTCAAGATGCTTACAAAGGGCTACACGTCAAGTTTCAGGTCATGTCGACAACATTTGACCGGACTTAGACTCTCAGAAGCCAAAACAGGCCGGTCGGCAGTGAAGCTCCCCAGGATAATGGTTCCAAGACAGAGCCTGTGGATCATCTCAAAATAACTCCAATAGGTTCCCAGTCAAATTTCAAGTCAATCGTACATTGGTTGACCGCACATCAGGCCGCGACATCTTCCTCATGCCAAAATCAAGTCTACTAGTGACAGGACCCCATACGGCTTCAAAACTCAAATAAAAACCTATGGTTGGTCTTATTTATTGCTCAGGAGGATTCACCTCAAATTTCAGGTCATTCCGAAATCGTTTGACTTAGTTTCAACGTCTGACAGAAAATTGGCAGCTCTATGCGACAAAGTCTTCGACTTTCCCTGAAAATTGGAAACTTTGCACACCAAAATGCAAGGATTCTCGTCAACTTTTCTATAGGAAAACCAGGCCAACAAATGTACAAAAATGCTAAGAAAAATACAGAAGCAAAAAAAGTTTCAGAAAAGACATCAAAACGGCCGCAAAACGGGACTAAAGGGGAAAAATTTCCCCCCAGGGTCGCCAGCGACCCTGGCCAGTGGTTGCCAGCGACCATGGAGCCCCGAATCACCGGGTTTGCCCCGGAAAGGTCCGTTTTCCGTCGTTTTTTGTGTTTTGAAGCTTCTGGCTCCTGTGATTTTCCAAAATGCAGACTTTTAAGGAGCCAAGTCCGTCAACATCGGTCAAAAATCATGGATTCGTCTTCAAAAGTATCAAAATCAACATTGATCGCCAACCGGTCGACCAAAAAAGTGCACTTTCTAGCCGATTGATCGAGAAATTGACAAGACAGATGTCACCGCCTGCTGTTAGCTATCAATGTCTGAAGTTACATGGTCATCTGGTGTTGATCAGCATGTAGATCCATCGATGATCATCGCCAGAAGAATTCCAAAAGATGCGACACGGCCTGCAACTCTTCAACTGCTCGGCGACCACTTAACGCAGTTAATGACTAGCTTTATTGCAGTCATTAATTCATTACTTCGGACGGCCCAATTAGAAGCAAACATTTGGGAGTTACAAGTCAATTGATTCATGGCATTTAAGCCATGAAACTCCTCCCATCATGGTGATTAAAGGCGATTAAATGCCCTTAATCTCCACCGGCCAATCAGAAGCCAAGATCCAAGAGTTACAAAATAAATGAATTAGACCTTATAACTCCTCCCACTATGTGGCTTTAAAGCCCATAAACTCTCGTAAATGGCTACCAAAAGCCTATAAATAGGAGAGCATTCCAAAGAATTCCAGATCGGGAAAAAATCAAACAACTTCCAAAGATCGAAAAAATCAAACAACTTCCAAAGATCAGAATCAGACCAGCTTCCAAGCACAGAAAATCCAGAGAAAGAAAAAGAGAGAAAACTCTGTTGAAGTCCTGCACCGACCACCGCACAAGGTGATAAAAGTCCCTTGTGGGGGTACCCCCCCCCCCAAGGTCCTTTCCTTCTCCTTTTGCCTCCAATGGCTTAGACTTGACTTTTTAGCCCATCTACTTAGCTTTTTATTGGGCATAGGACCTCCTCCTGGTCTTTGTCCTCTAAAAATCTGAGGTTATAGCCAAGCCAAGCAAATCAAGAGCATCATTTGTTCTCATTTGCATGGATGATGGCGAAGTCCATACATGGCTTGCGACCGTCAATCTGAACGAGTCCCCCACAATCTCCTAAGAAGTTAGATCCTCCTTTTCTTGCTTTTCATTGTAGTTTGTATTTTTTCTAAAAGAGACAAAAATCACAACTCTTGTATTTCATAATTGATAAGAATTGTAAATCGGCTATAAACGCCAAAAATCAGCTATAAATGCCAAAACATCGCTTTTCATGGCAAATCAAATAGAAAAAGTCTCTTTTCTTAAATATATGTGAAATGAAAACTTGAAAGAAGTTGATTTCTTTTTTACTTGCGAAGGTCAATCTCCGGATCACCAATTGCAATTCTGAGTAAAAATAGAAAATCTGGCACACCCACACACAAAAAAAAATGTTGATGCACGCCGTTGCCCTCTGGGCGCGAAAGGGTCAGATCAAACGGACTCCCACGTCCGCCGACCTCGGTGGCACCGAGCCAAAAGCGCGGTCCATCAAGTTGGCACACCCGGTGGGACTCGTTCATTTGAGAACACGATGCTTGGAAATGAAGTATTTGCATACCATATTTTTGCTCTATGCTTATATTTCTTTTCTGGATTCCTTGGCAACTTTCTAGTTGGTGGCCTGTGTTGGATTTCGCATCTAAAAAAAATGAGATGGGATTTTTTAGAAATTTCTAATTCTTCGAATTTATTTCCACTCTTTCTCTTTTAAAAAAAATCAGATTTCTCAGTTTGGATTCAAAATTGAGAAACTTTGATCCTCTCCTATCATTCATCGTTCTTGCAGAAATGTTGAGCCTATTCAAATAAGGATTTGGGCCATCGTTTCTCTTCGATGAGTTCATTAGAGATCTTAAAAAAAATTAAAAAATTCAGATTTCTCAGTTAGGATTCAAAATTGAGAAACTTTGATCATCTCCTATCGTTCATCGTGCTTGTAGAAATGTTGAGCTTGTTCGAATAAGGATTTGGGCCATCATTTGTCTTCGATAAGTTCATTAGAGATCTTAAAAAAAAATCAAAAAATCATATTTCTCTGTTTGGATTCAAAATTGAGAAACTTTGATCCTCTCCTATCGTTCATCGTACTTATAGAAATGTTAAGCCTGTTCGAATAAGGGTTTGGGCCATCGTTTTTCTCCGATGAGTTCATTAGAGATCTTAAAAAATCAAGAAATCAGATTTCTCAGTTTGGATTCAAAACTGAGAAACTTTGATTTTCTCCCATCGTTCATCGTGCTTGCAGAAATGTTGAGCCTGTTTGAATAAGGATTTGGGCCATCGTATCTCTTCGATGAGTTCATTAGAGATCTTTAAAAAAAAATAAAAAATCAGATTTCTCAGTTTGGATTCAAAATTGAGAAACTTTGATCCTCTCCTATCGTTCATCGTGCTTGCAGAAATGTTGAGCCTGTTCGAATAAGGATTCGGGCCATCGTTTCTCTTCGATGAGTTCATTAGAGATCTTAAAATATATATATATATATAAATTTTAAAAATCAAATTTCTCGTTTTGGATTCAAAATTGAGAAACTTTGATCATTTCCCTTCTGGGAACTGGCGCTCGCGGAAATCATTGAGCCCGTGTTCGGATCAGGGATTGGGCCATCGTTTCTCTTGATAAAAAAAAAGACATAGACCACTAAGGTTAAACCAATTACGTTCTTTGATTACGATTGATTCAAGAAAAGCCTTGTCCATAGTGTGGAGATAGCTTGACTGTTCTAGGCAAGGGTCCTCCAAACGGGTTCGTTAAGTAATCCTACCTTTACCTGGGGGCAATTCTATCAATTGAGATTTCATAAGACCGGGTTAGCCGGCCTATGTGTACTCTCTCGTCTTTTAAATAAAAAAAACTTTAAAAAAAAAAATACAAAATTTTAAAATTAAAAAAATAAAAAAATAAAAAAAAATCTTTAAAAAAAATTCAAAAAAAAAAAGAATTTCTATCTTTTTGGGTTTAGATCTAAGAAATTTTGGTCTCTTCCCTACGAGCACTGGCGCTCACGGAAATCGTTGAGCCCGTGTTCAGATTGGAATGCGTTTTGCTCTCTTTAATGAACCCGATCTTGGCCTTTCAAAAAAAAATCTTGTCATTTTTGGGTTCAGTTCTGAGAAATTTTGGTCTCTTCCCTTCTGGACATTGGCGCTCACGGAAATCGTTGAGCCTGTGTTTAGATTGGAATACCATCTGCTCTCTTTGATGAATCCATTCTTGACCTTTTAAAATAGAGAATCTCATCTCATGGATGCAGTCTCCAAAAATTTGTGCCTAGCAATACTGGTACGCCCTTTCAGGGTCTACTGTATTTGCGACCTGCACATTTGTAACTCCAACCTTAATTCTTCTTACCTCGAGCAAGTTCTGCTTCTCGATAAGTCGAATTTAGGTTCACAATTGCTTATAGCAGTCACTGGGACGCTCATTCTGGGCTCACCATACTTGCAATCAGAATAATTATACCATCTATGGCTTTTTGCCTACTTCATGTCGCTTGGGTCATGTCCCTCGAGCGATTTGAAAAGACAAAACCATGGAATTTCCCATTTATGATCATTACATTCTTGTGATGGCAAATGGTTGTGGTCTTGTTTGAGAAAAGTTTCCAAAACGAACAATGGCAGCTTCCTTGACCATTACTTCTGATGAGAACAAGCACCAACTCATGCTTCAACAGAAACAAACCACGCACACTTACAAGCGCCCTGTTAGCTGCCGAAACGTCAACTCCTTCGACAACTCTCTGAACTACGAGTTGACCTCGACTCCTCGGACTATCGTCTTTGGGACGCTGGGACCATTCCCACTTCCCGAAGAACAAACTGCTCCTTCCAAGAGGTAGAAGGTCGCCTATCAACATGTCACTACCATGACACCAAAGGCGAAAACCAAAAAGCCCGAAGCCCGTGGCACCCCTGCGAAGCCTCGACCCACAAGCAACCAAGTCTATCCCAAGACTTGGTCTCCAAAACCTCCACCAAAACAAAGAAGGTCCCAAACATCTACCAAGCCAGCATACCTGGCCCCACTCAAGGAGAACCAGTTCTACCCTCTTGCTTACATAAAAGAGGAGAGACCCATCTCCAACCTGATTCCCAAGTCAACCCAGCATGAGCCGGCTTGTTCCTATAAGCCCAAAATCAAGTCATCTATGTAAGCACCTGCCAAGGCCTACAATCCTTTGGTTTGACCCATTCATATCTACTAGGGCTGAACTCGAAAAATTCAAAGCTTCGTTGCGACAGGCGAAGGACCGGGTTCGCATCCTACCCTTGCCTAGCTACAAAGAAGATAGGCTTCGCTGCTGTGCCCGATGAAGCACATCCTTCATTGTCAAAGCCCAGCCAGAGCCGACCGAAGCTCAAATTGCTGGTCGTATATGCCATCGTGCATCGTATCGACAAAAGAGACTATAAAAGGAAAGGACCCAGCCTCCTACACTTCAAGTTTCTCACAAATGGGTCAAAAAAGAAAGACTTGACCAAGTTCCTGCTATCCATATGGTTCGAAAGACCAGAAGACGCCAAAAGTCAGCAACAAAAATCCATGTCCGACTTCTGGTGACATGCAGCGTCTCCAGGACAAGAAGACATTCAGAAGAATCCCTTGCTCCTTCAAGCCAAAGACGGCAGAGTGATCCTTCATCAAGCTCTTCATAAAAAAGAATGAGCCCCAACTCAGTCACTAGGACAATTTCTTCGTTCGAATCTCGCGGGATGAACGTCATGGCTATAAATTCTGAGCCATCACCTCGCAATCCACCTCAAGATGATGCGCTGACATGCATCCAGCAGTTAGAACAAGGCCAACAGAGGATTGAAACTCTGATGGAAAACCTTCTCCTCGCCTTCCAAAATCAGGCGAATAATGAACCTCCTCCGAATCATCAAGATGATGAGGTAAATGAAGAAGAAAATGAGTCACGCGCCCTCACCAAAAAGGATGTAGACAGTATCCTCGCAAAAGCTAAAGAAAAGGATATACTCAAAGAGCATGGGATCAAGCCACCATATCCCTTATGGATGGACTCGGTCCCATTCCCTACAAAATTCAAGCATCCTACTCTCCAAACATATACGGGGGAAGGATCAGCCAGACAACACGTCATCCACTTCAAGATCTTGACGGGAGCTGTCGCGGATCAAGATGCACTCAAGATCCGCCTCTTTGCAAGTACCCTAAAATGTACGGCCTTTGATTGGTACTCCACGTTGCCGGGGACTCCATCCAAAACTGGGCCACGCTAGAGACACGCTTCCTGACTCACTTCAAAGGTGAGGATCATCCCGCTACTATGGCTCAGCTTTGCAGCCTAAAACAAGGGGAGAATGAGTCAACGTATGACTTCATTCACAAGTGGAAAGCAATGGCATACAAATGCTCTGATGTACTTCCACAAGTGTCGCTAGTCGACATCTACTGAAACAACATGAGAGCTAGAATCCGCTCCATGATCATCGGCAATAAATCAAAGAACCTAAAAGCTTCCATGGAAGTTGAAATGATGATTAAAGACGTCAACAGTCAGAAATCATCAAGGAAAGAGCCAACCGCCATTGCAACCTCTAAACCAAAGAAAATAGAGGTCCTCAATGTGCAAACCAAGTCAGCTGCTCAGCCACCAAAGAAAGCTGAAAACAAAGCTGCAGGTAAGAGACCTGAACTCTCAGATGCTTTCAAAGAGCGAGTAGAAAAGAAATACCTGTTCGGTAAATATGTTTGTGAAATCTTCGGGGCTCTCGTGGCAAACGGCAAGCTCACCTTGCCAGAACCCAAAAGACTGGGAGATGTTGCCAAAACCAATGATCCTCGATACTGTCCATACCACCAGATGCTCTCGCATCCTCTCAATCAATGCTTTGTCGTGAGAGAGAAAATAAACGAGTTGTGGAAAAACGGAGTCACCACCTTTGACAAAAACTATGGGTCTGCCTCCGTCAACATGGTGTCATGTGGACAAACACCAAAATCACCAAAGAAGAAGATCACTACTTCCTTCAAGGCGATAAACAGAATTGAAGCGTCTGAAGAGCTGGTTCCTTACCCGACACCAGACGGATAAGCCATATGGGTACATCCGGATCTCCTAGAAGATGAAAACTGGGAGATCGTGAAAACAAAGCCAACAGCTCAACAGCGAAGGCAGGCTAGGAAACATCTCCTCAAGCTCAAACGGAAAGAGAAGACTCAGCCAAAACAAGAAGTCCATGGACAGGCAGAGGACTCCTCTACCGCTTCACTGGAGGCAACAAGAACATACCTTCCAGAGACTTTAAAGGGGGTACGAAAATTCACTCTCAGTGATTTCATGCCGCCTTAATTCAAAGAAAAAGCCACGCAGGGGGCATCATACTCTTGCAATTCGGTAGTTGGATTCTCCATTGATGGATATGAGTCTAGTGACTCTGATGATGGATTCGAATCCAACAACACCGACGAGTAGGAGGAATCCCTTGAAATAGGAGAATACCTCTCCGATGAAGAATGGGTTCCTGAAACTCACCTTATGCCGGTAATCTGGTATAACCCCATACAGACACAAGGATTCTGGTCTGATGATGAAGAAGACAAAGAGGCTGTACAAGAAAATGTTGTTGATCCAGCGCCTATCGTTGCTCCAGTAGAAATCAACCATGTTGAACCACAAAGAGCAGACGAAGAAGAAGATTTGGCTCCCATGCCTGATCTTGAAGAATATGCGAGGATCTTGAAGCGTCCTGCCCTAGAACAAGAGCAAGACTGCGTCAACAAGCTTTCTCGCAATCCAAAACCGAAAGTCTCTTGAAAATGGAGAAAGTTGTTGGTTGGACGATCCTCCTACTTCCGAGGATGAGTCTGACTCCGAGCAGGCAACGTCCCCGGTCAGAGCTTCCTGTAATGTGATAATTCGGGATTATAGCTCTTCCGAAGCGTCGTCTGATGAGATCACTTATACTCCGACGACACCTAGCAATGTATCTTTTGGAGCTACCTCTTCTCACGTGACTTACACAGAGACAGTACTCTCTCAGGTTTCTTTTCCTGAGACCATGACTTCAGAATTCACATTCTTCCCGACTGATCATCATGAAGAAAACCCAACTATTAATGCTTGGGATGACGAATTAGTTGTCACAGAAGAAAAGTTACTGGATGCTGTTCAGGACTTGATCCCGAAAAATGCTTCGTGCAACACAATCACTGAGGGTGGCAACTCTACTGCAGATACATCCTCAGTAAATGAGAAACGACAACCTCTTGACCTTGAAGACAATCTTCCAAATGAATACCCTTCTCAAGAAGCTCTTAAAGTTGGTAGAGGCACCCGCTCTGGTCGGGACTACCAAAAAAATTATAACCAATCTTCTTTTACTTATGTAAGTCCTTCGGGAAAATATGTTGCAAGCACCCCTAGTGGCAACAATGATGAACATGCAGGCCCTAAGGAGGCTTTCAAGTATGACTTGATCCAACACTTCAAGCACGTACCTGCACATCTGCACATCCTAGACTTATTACTATTGTCTCCGCGCACTCGTGATAATCTCATTTCATAATTACAAAAGCTGAATAAGGATGTCGACAAACATGCCCCACAAGTCCTCCAAATTGAAATGGACTACCAGGTCAAAAACTTAGAAACTTCCTCTAAGGGAGAAAAGTGGAAAACTGAGCGATCATGCATCGAATGCCTCTCGGTTCAAAACGCAGCAAGTGCAACCATAGCCTTCACAAAGGAAGACCTCCTACATGGCGAAACAAGGCACAACCGACCCCTGTACTTCACAGGGTACATCAAGGAAATGCTTATGCACAGAGTTCAGATCGACCCAGGTTCTGTACTCAACCTCATCTCCACTTCAGATCTCGAAGAGTTAGGCATCCCACCCTGCAAGCTGAGCCTCACATCTGTATCTATCTTTGGATACGATGGGAGCACTAAAAGGCCTATCGGTAAAATTAGGTTTAAATTACAAATCCGTGATCTTATCTCTGAGGTTACTGTGTATGCAATAAAAACCCCATCATGCTACAACATCCTTCTCGGACGCCCCTGGATACACGAGAATGGTGTTGTCCCTTCAACTCTACATCAATGCATCAAATTCGTCTGCGATGACGATATGATACAACGAGTCTTTGCGGACGAAAAACCCTTCAAAGGTAAAGAAGTCCACTTCGCAGACTCCTAGATGTATGAGGGTGAAAAAAAAGAAGAGGAGGTAGCATCATTTGCCAAAAATCTCCAGAAAGATAAAGGCAAGACTCCTCAATAATCTTCGGAAGAAAACAAACCCTCCGGTAAATCTGAAGAGAGCATTCAAGCTCCCTTCGTCATCTCCCTTAAGACTTTAAAGCCTTTGGTCATCACGACTAAAGTAAAGAAGGCAAAGCAAAAGCCTGGGGGCGAATTTGTTGTCTCTTTCGTATCTATCATGCAAGACACGGATTTGGATTCAGAGCTAGATGACGATGCATCATCAAGCAAAGCTGACACTCAGCAAGTTCAGCCTGCTCTTACTCCAATGGAGACACCTACTGATGTAGAAGATCCTACATCTGCTGCCTTTGTTGTTCCGGCAACTTCAGCAAAGGAAAAGCCGATCTTCTTCCATGGATCGGATGCTTCTTCATCAAACTCCATGCTTGAACCTTTCCAAATGAAGGTATGCCTCAACTATCCTTATATAGTCCTGTGGCACAAGTTATTATGAAGAAAATGGGCTATGACGCTCAAAACCCAGTCGATTTGAAAGGTGCGATATTCTCACGCCATTGGGCCCCGCCTTGACCAAGAGCCAGCTGGAAGATTGGAGACTCTACGATTATGTAGAAAAGTCTTCACATGGGTTAGGGTATGATCCTGACACCCCCCTGAGATAGTTGACACGAAGACTTAAAAGTCAATTTGTTGACCAAGCTTCAACATCTCAAGTCCATGAAGACATCGATCTCCTTAGATATCTCTTTGACGAATTACCTGATAAAGATCCAGAAAGCTCCCTCAATTCGTATGATTTCTCTGATGATAAAGAGGAATTTTCCGATAACACAGACGTATGATATTCTGACCTAGAAGAACCCTCGTCTCCAAAAGAAGTACCTTACTTCGACCCAGTTTCAAAAGGCGATTGAGACCATCTCATAGCAAGCCTTGAGAAGATCACCGATCAAGAAAACCCATGGGCAAAAATGAGACCTTGGTCTGGAAATGCCCTTGAAACCCATAAGGTTTTGTTGAGCTGGAAGCCTCCGAAAATATTATGGAGGAACCACCTTCGAGCCTTCCAACAGAAGATCCTGTTCAAAAGATAGACTTGGGAACACCAGATAACCCACATCCTATATTCGTAAGCAAGAATATAAAGGATGGTGAGTTACCCGAGTATATCGCTTTTCTTAGTGAGTTTGTCGATTGCTTCGCATGGTCTTACGCTGAAATGCTTGGTTTAGACCCCAAAGTAGTCTACAAACTCAATCTTCAAGAAGACATCAAGCCTGTCAAACTAGGCCAAAGAAGATTCCGTCCAGATGTGATGGATAAAATTGAACTAGAAGTTCAAAAACTCAAAAAGAGTTGGCTTCATCCATGAGGAACAACTACCTGAGTGGTTGGCCAACATTGTCCTCGTGACAAAGAAAAGTAGGCAGATGAGGGTCTGTATTGACTATAGAAACCTTAATGGCGCATGCCCTAAAGCTGAATTCCCGCTCCCCAAACCGGAGGTGATGATTGATAACACCTGTGGATTCGAGCGAATGACATTCATGGATGGCTTCTCTGGCTACAATCAGATAAAGATGCATCCTGAAGATGAAAAACATACATCCTTTCAGACCCTATTTGGCGTGTATTGCTACACTGTCATGCCATTTGGTCTGAAAAATGCTGGTGCCACATATCAAGGGGCTATGATGAAAATATTCCAAGATATGCAGCACAAGAGGGTCGAATGTTACGCTGATGACCTCGCCGTCAAAAGCAAAAGAAAAGAAGATCATCTCAAAGATCTTTGAGAAGTCTTCCTCCGGCTTCGCAAACACAAACTGCGAATGAATCCTCTAAAGTGCTTCATCGGCGTCTCGTCGGGTAAGTTCCTCGGATTCCTAGTTCAGAAAGCTGGAATAGAGCTTGACTCCATCAAAGTCAAGGCCATTCTAGAAATGCCCTCTTCAAGAACTTTGAGAGAACTTAAAGGGCTTTAAGGGAGATTGGCCTACATCAGCCGGTTCATTTCCAATCTTTCGGGGAAATGTCGTCCATTCTCCTGGTTGATGAAAAAAGGTGTAAACTTTGTCTGGGATGCTAACTGTGAAGCTGCATTTCAAGATATCAAGTCATACCTAACAAAACCTCCAGTGTTAGCTGCACCTACCACTAGAAAACCATTTATCTTGTACACGAGAGCCCTTGATCACTCTCTGGGAGCTCTATTTCCAAAAGAAGATGATCAAAGAAAAAAAGCTGCTCTATACTACCTCAACTGCTTGCTAGTAGGTGCAGAGCATCGCTACTCTCCAGTCGAGAAAGAATGTCTTGCAGTGATGTTCGCCGTACAAAAGCTACGTCACTACTTGCTTTCCAACACAGTCTACCTGGTCTTGAGGATCAACCTCTTGAACATCCTTGGCACAAAAGCAGGTTCTCTCAATGCCCGACTGGCAAAATGGCCCATCCTTCTGTCACAATTTGATATTAGGTATGTACCACAAAAAGCGATCAAAGGGCAAGTTCTAGCGGACTTTCACGCAGAGCATCCATTGCCTAAGGTTCTCCACTCAGAGATGATCTCCTAGACGAACCAGTCTACAACGTAGACACTTCCTTACAAAATACCTCCTGGGACATGTACTTTAACGGTGCAACCAGGACAAATGAAAAAAGACAGCTGATCTCTAGAGTTGGCATCCTTTTTGTTAGCTCCGACAAATACATGATTCCACACGTTTTATCGCTACTGGAACCATGCACAAATAATGCAGCTGAATATAAAGCTCTGAATATCATTGGTCCTATTTCTCCCCCTTCAAGTAAAGGTCATTGCTTCATCTTCGCCGCTACAGATTATTTCTCCAAGTGGTCGGAAGCATTTGCGCTCAACGAAATGAAGACCTCATCAGTCCTTCGGTTCCTACGCACCAACATTGTTTGTTGTTTCGGCATACCCAAAAGATTCGTCCATGATAACGGACCACAATTTTGGGATCATCGATTCTACAGGTTCTGCGACAAATACAAAATCCAAAGCTGTCCTTCGACTCCATACAATCTGGTAGCAAACGGATTAGCAGAAGCCTTCAACAAGACACTCTGCAAAATCCTTAAAAAAATGGTCTCTAGTCACAAAAGAGACTGGAGCGACAAACTGTCTGAAGCTTTGTGGGCCTATCGAACCACCGTTCAAGGACCAACCCATAGTACACCATTCTCCTTGGTCTATGGATGCGAAGCTGTCGTACCCTTGGAAGTACAAATTCCTTCTTTAAGGGTATCTTTGCAAAATGACATGACTCAAGAAAGCAATGTCAGATTGCGACTCCATGAGCTAGAAAATCTCAATGAGAGACGGCTCGAAGCTCGACAAACCATTGAACTTTACCAAGCACGAATGGCAGGATCTTTCGACAAAAAGGTCAGGCAACGCGCCTACAAAAAGGGTGACTGGTTCTTGCGGTAAAAATCCCAATGGTCTTCGCTTATAAGTTCAAAGGCAAGTTTGAGCCAAAATGGGAGGGACCCTACGTCATCGACAAGGTTTTCTACAACGACGCATACGTACTCCTAAACATGGAGGGTGACAGATGTATGTTGCCATCAATGGCAACTTCTTAAAGTGGAACTACCCTTAAGGAATTACCCAACTTGGTAAGAGCAATGCATGTACGGCCAAAACCTATTTCCAGGTACTTGCTTGTCAAACCCACTCTTTTTAGAATTTTCATATCAAATGTTGAAATTTCTAGAAATTCAAAAAAAGCTTACTTTCATCGTTTCATTGTTCAAAAATTTCAAGTTTAGGAGCCTGTCCCTAACTTGACTAAAATTTTCGATCCTTAAACCCAAAATTCATGGTTTGAAATAAAATCTGGATTTAGGGATTTCCACCCTAGTCCACCCAACCTTTTACCGCCAAAATGGTTTTAGGTCAAAACTTATGGTCCTCGTGTCTTTAAACAAAAAAAAATTGATTTTTCGAAAACCACGAGGAAACGACGCTTAGTCGATACTCGCACAAATTGGAAGAAAGTGAACCACAATCGACACTCCCAAAATCACAGGGAAGAGATATTTCGTCGATACTTGCAAAAACCTAAAATCGTGGAGACGCAACATTTCAGTTGATATCCACAACCCAAATTTCAAAGGCTCGAAAAAACCTAAAATCGTGGAGATGCAACATTTCAGTTGATATCCACATCCCAAATCTCGAAGGTTCAAAAAAAATCAAGAAATCATGGAGATGCAACATTGCAGTTGATATCCACAACCCAAAGGTTTGAGAAAACCGCAAATTTCAAAAATCGTGGGGAAACGACATCAAGTCAGTACCCACAAAATCAAATTTTTCAAAAGCAAGGAAGCGACGCTTAGTCAATACTTGCACCCAAATCCGTGAGGATGCGACATTCCACTGAAACTCGCAATCGAATGAGCAAGGATGCGACATTCCATCGATACTTACAAGACCATTAAGCAGGGAGGCGACTTTTAGTCGATACTTTCATTTTTGAAAACCAAAATCAGCTATAAATGCCACCAAAACCGGCTATAGATGCAACCAAAACCGGCTATAGAAGCCACAAACCGGCTATAGATGACACAAATCGGCTATCAATGCCACAAAACAAACCGGCTATCAATGCCACAAAACAAAACCGGCTATCAAAGCTGTTAGATATCGCGATCACTGAGAGGGGGGGTGAATCAGTGATCCCTTAAAAATAGGTCCACAAGGACACCAGATTTAACGTGGTTCACCAAAAGGCTACGTCCACGGTTCAAAGACTGTCCGAACACCGATCCGGAACAGGTCTGAATCTATTTAGTCGCACCAACGACAAAGAGCACCAACCCTTAAGTTTCAGATAGCACCAACTATCTAGGAAACACCTACCCCCTTTACAATTTATCTGCACCAACAGATAGGATCACCAAACCCCTAACACCAAGCACCAACTTGATGTTCTACAGAATTAAAGTAGAGAACTTTTCTACAGCCCTTCCCCTCTACAATCTCTCTCTCTCAATCCCTTACAAATTGAAATTTAAAGCATAAAAAGAGAGACACTTATCTATGGACGAATCACCATCTTCATGAGCATATTTTCGTCCAACTTGCTGTAGAAACTTGCAGCACAACAGCACACAGCAACAACTCCTTCTCCAATCACTCTTCTCTCCAAAACCCTCTCTTTTGTTCTCTCTTCTCTTCTCTACTTATGAAAACGAACTTAGCAAGCCTTTATATAGGTTATGGTAACCCTAAAGAGTGTTCAAATTAGGCTAGAATTCGTTTAGGAAGAGTCCCAAACGAAATACATAAGTTTCCTGAATTTTCGTGCAAAACTTCTATTTTTACGCAATTCTGGTTTCCCGAGTGTTTCTAACCGGTAGAACTACCGGTTTAAAACAGATGAAATTCTCATGTCCAAACCTCTGCTAGAATTTCAGCCACTTTTAACCGGTAGAACTTGCGGTTGACTGATGGAAATCTCAGAGTCAGCCTTTGTTTTCTCTTGAAGCTCTATCAACACCATACTATCAACACCACACTTGTGACATTGTGTTGACAATAATTCCAACACAAGATGATACTTGAGATACTAAACACTTCAATGCTTCATAAGACTTCTCAAGGCATCTCAAATTCCAACAATCTCCCCCTTTGGAATTGTTGGCAACACTTGGAACTTCAACACTTGGAACACTTTGAACCAGTTGACCTTCATGAAGCTTCTTCAGAACCATAAACCAACAGAATCAAGATCTTCACATTCACATTGATACCAATCTCCCTCAAGCTATCTTGGCATAACTTCTTCGCATAACTTCTCCTAGCATGGCTTTCTCCCCCTTTGACAACAAGTCCAAAGGGACCAACCAAGGAGCGAATAGGATATTCAAGGAATACATTGCTCCCCCTTTCAAGCACAACTCCTAAGGATTAGGAGAGTGAGTAACTCCTAATTTTTTCCGGAGATACTCGAAGACTTCCTTTGGCAGAGGTTTTGTGAAGATATCAGCAACTTGCTCAGTAGTTGGAACATATTCCAACTTTACCTCACCGTCTGCAACCTTTTCCCTGAGAAAGTGATAGCGGATTGCAACATGCTTCGTTCTAGAGTGCTGAACAGGATTCTTAGAGATGTGAATTGCACTTGTGTTGTCACAGAGGATCGGCGTAGGATCCATTGTCGGAACTCCTAGATCAGAGAGCATTTGCCGCATCCATAACACTTGCGTACAACAAGTTGCCGCTGCAATATATTCCGCTTCCGCTGTAGAAAGGGATACTGAATCTTGTTTCTTACTGTGCCATGCCACCAACCTTTCACCGAGATAGAATGCACCACCGCTTGTACTCTTGCCCAATCGGCGTCAGAGTATGCAACAAGAGTGAAGGATTTGCCTTTAGGATACCAAATGCTAAGCTCCATGGTACCTTTCAGATATCGAAATATCCTTTTTACTGCTGTAAGGTGCGTCTCAGTTGGTGATGCTTGAAATCGAGCCACCATACATACTGCTTGCAGAAGATCCGGTCTTGTAGCAGTCAAATAAAGCAAGCTTCCTATCATAGAACAATAAGTGGTGTGATCAACGGACGAACCCTTATCATCTTTGCTTAGCTTTGTGTTTGTTGTCATTGGTGTGCTCACTGGCTTGCTGTCTTCCATGTTAAAACGCTTCAGCATTTCCTTGATGTATTTCATCTGTGATATGAAGATACCATGTTTCAGCTGCTGAACTTGTAAACCAAGGAAGAACTTTAGTTCTCCAAGCATTGACATCTCAAATTCTTTCTTCATCTCTTCAGCAAAATTCCTGCACATTTCCTCATCATTGCCACCAAAGATTATGTCATCGACATAAACAATGACAACCAGCTGTTTGCTCAACTCTGTTTTGACATAAAGATTGCTATCAACCAGTCCTTTTCCAAATCCGATCTTACGGAGATAGAGGTCCAGCCTTGCATACCACGCCCTTGGCGCTTGTTTCAGCCCATAAAGAGCCTTTTTCAACTTGCACACTAGGTCTGAATTTTTGTTAATGAGAAAACCATCAGGTTGCTCAATGTAGACCTCTTCTTCAAGTAATCCATTCAAGAAGGCTGACTTTACATCCATCTGAAATACCTTGAAGGTTTTGTATGCAGCCAATGCAAGAAACATACGAATGGCTTCCAGACGAGCCACCGGTGCAAAGGTCTCTTCAAAATCTATGCCTTCAACTTGAGCATAGCCTTTACAAACCAACCTTGCTTTGTTTCGTATGACCTGACCATCTTCATTCAGCTTATTCCGAAAGACCCATTTAGTACCAATAACATTCTTATCGGTAGGTCTAGAAACTGGTTCCCATGTGTAGTTCTTCTCAATTTGCTCCAACTCCTCATGCATAGCTTTCAACCAACTTTCATCGAGACTGGCTTCAGCCACAGTCTTGGGTTCAATGGTGGACACAAGTGAGTAATTGCTAACTACACTTTGTCTTGTTTTAACACCGGCCTCAGGATCTCCAATGATTTGATCCTTAGGGTGTTGCTCTACCCAAGTGCTTTTCTTTCTAGGTGTAGCATCCTCTGAGTCATCCTTTGATTTCTCAGAATCATTAGGTTCAGCCACTTCATCATCAATCTCACTCGAGTCCTCATAAATTGGACTGTCATAATGAGTTACATTCTTTGATTCACGGTTTTCATCAATTCTAACATCGGCACTTTCTATGATTTTTCTGGTCATTTTGTTAAGACATCTGTAAGCCTTACTAGAGGAGGAGTAACCCAGAAATATACCTTCATCAGCTCTTTCATCAAATTTGCCCGGATTTTGTTCAAGACACTTGATGTAACACTTGCTACCGAAGACTCTGAAGTGCTTGACTGTTGCTTTTCTCCCAAACCATAGCTCATAAGGAGTTTTGTCTTCATGTGGCCTGATCAAGCATCGATTCTGAATGTATACAGCCGTATGGATTGCCTCCTTCCAGTATTTGTCAGCTAGCTTGCTCTCAGTTAGCATTGTGCGAGCCATCTCTTGCATGGTGCGATTTTCCCGTTCCACAACTCCATTTTGCTGTGGAGTTCTAGGGGCTGAATATTGTCTTTGAATGCCATGGTGCTCACAATAGTTAGTGAACTCTTCAGATGTGAATTCACCGCCTCGATCAGACCTTAAAATCTTGATACGTTTTCCAAGCATATTTTCAACCTGTGCTTTAAACACTTTAAAACGATCAAGTGCTTGATGTTTATGCTTAAGAAACAATACCCATGTCATACGAGTATAATCATCAATGCATAACATAAAATACTTATCTCCATTGGTGCTTTGAGTTCGCATCGATCCACAGAGATCAGTGTGCACTAGCTCAAGAGGTTTCTTTGAATGATGCTCCTTTGACTTGAACATTACCCTCGTTTGCTTTCCCTTTTGGCAAGAATCGCAAATGGGGTTGGAAGGCTTTTCAACTGTAGACATACCTCTGACAGCCTTTGAATTGCAAATCTTTGACATGTTATCAAAGTTTAGATGCCCAAGGCATTTGTGCCACAAGCAACTTTCCTCTGTCCGACTCATCAAGCAAGTCTTTTCAGCTCCATCTGACAATGTATAGAGATCTCCAACAGTCCTAGATCCAGTAGCCACTGTTTTGCCGTTGCTACACTTCTTGATAGCAAACCCATTATTAGTGAAGACAACTTCGTGGCCTTTGTCACAAATCTGGCTCACACTAAGCAAGTTGTGTCTCAGTCCAGACACATATAAGACCTCGTCTGATCTGATCTTGTTTGCCTTTAGCTGAACAACACCTTTTCCGCAGATTTTGGCACCATCATTGTTACCAAACTTCACTGATCCGCCTTCATAGTGCTGTAATTTGACGAATTTTTCCTTATCACCTGTCATATGGCTTGAACAGCCACTATCAAGGACCCATGGTGCTGCCTTCTTTTGTGCATTGAATGCCGTTTGCACAATGAGAGATTCCTTGGAATTATCTTCCCTTTTCTTTGCCCTCCATGCCTTAACTAACTTGGGTTTCTTTTCAACCTGAAATTGGTTAGCAATAGGCAACCTACAATCCCTAGTCAAGTGTCCATAATTATGACACTTATAGCACTCAATTTTGTGGCTGTTTAGGATTGAAAAAGGGTTCCTAGTCACAAATGGGCTGTTTCTAACATAGAATTTGCATTCAGCCCTTTTATGTCCATATCTATTGCAATGATAACAGTAACCATAAAATTTGAATCTTCTTTGTGGCTGGTTGGACTTCATTTCCTTTCTCACATGAATGGACTCTTTTCTAGGCTGAGTGGGCTTCACAGGTTTTGTCTTTTCAGGAGGTGTAATCTTAGAGGATTCTCCATTCTCAAATCCTAGACCAAATTTGAAGTGAGAAGGCCTTTGAACTTTCAGTAGTTCAATTAGCTTCAATGTTCCATTGATTGCTTGGAATTCCTTGAGCTTTTGATTCATTTGTATTTTTTCAGTCCTTGCTCCAAGGATTTCATTCTCAAGTTTCACCACTTCCTCAGTTTTGATACTGATTTGTATTTCTAGGACTTCTACCATTCTTTTATATTCTTCAACTTGAGTTTTCAAAGCAATAACTGAACTTTCAGATTCATGAAGAAGTTTCAGATTTTTCTTACTTGTTTTTCGTTCCATGCTAAGCTCCTCAAGTGCGGCAATGAGTTCTTCTTCAAGATTGACCTCAGCCTCCCTTCCTCTTCCAGCTCTTGCTCCTCTTCTTCTTCAACAGTAACCATGAAGAGAGCTTCAGTTGCCTCGGCTGATTCATCATCGTCTGAAGTTTCAGACGTGCTGTCATTATATTGACTGATGAAGCCTTTTGCTTTGCCCCTCTTTCTGAAATTTTTCTTCCATTTACTCTTATCAACATAAGAGTCATCATTATTGTTTTCTTTCAGCGGACACTTCGCAGCAAAGTGACCAACACCGCCACAATTGAAGCATTTAAAGGGTAGCTTCCCTTTGTACTTTCCATTGCTTCCTTTCTTCAGCTTTCTAACTAATTGAGCCTCAAGCTCATCATCATCAGTATCAGCATCATGACCAACAGTCTCTTTTCCCTTTTTCTGAACTTTGAAGGCCGCTTCTCTATCAGATGAAGACGTCTTACCTATGCGCATCTCATAGGCAGTGAGTGAACCATGCAACTCATCCATGGTAAATTCATTCAGATCCTTGGCTTCTTCTATGGCTGAGACTTTTGAATCAAACCGGGGAATAAGAGATCTTAGAACCTTTTTGACGATGACTGGTTCTTTAATCTCCTCCCCTAGTCCACGAATGTCATTCGTGACTTCATTCACTCGTTGCATATACGAGTCAACATTCTCGCTTTCCTCCATGCGAAGAGACTCGAATTGAGAGCGATGAGTTTGCAATTTCGCTTCTTTGATCTTCTCATCTCCTTCATGAATGCTTTTCAACTTGTCCCATATTTCCTTGGCTGTTTTGCATGCAATTACTTTGACCAGCTCGCTGTCCACAAGGCCACTAAAGAGTGCATTCTGCGCCTTGGAGTCGTTGTCTGCTAACTTCTTCGTTGCAGCATCAGTGGGTACGATGGCAGTATTGTAACCGACTCTGACAGTCTCCTAGACATCATAGCCAAGTGATTTGATGAAAGCCTGCATTCTGATCTTCCAGAAGGAGTAATTAGAACCATCAAACAAAGGTGCTTTCTTATTCCCTGTATTGGATGCCATGTGATTTGACAAGAGATCACCCTTAGCGTGTTAAGCTTATCAAGGGAGCCTTGGCGCTCTGATACCAATTGTTAGATATCGCGATCATTGAGAGGGGGGGGGGGTGAATCAGTGATCCCTTAAAAACAGGTCCAATTTAACAACAAAAGCAAATCAAATCACACAAGGACACCAGATTTAACGTGGTTCACCAAAAGGCTACGTCCACGGTTCAAAGACTGTCCGAACACCGATCCGAAACAGGTCTAAATCTATTTAGTCGCACCAACGACAAAGAGCACCAACCCTTAAGTTTCAGATAGTACCAACTATCTAGGAAGCACCTACCCCTTTTACAATTTATCTGCACCAACAAATAGGATCACCAAACCCCTAACACCAAGCACCAACTTGATGTTCTACAGAATTAAAGTAGAGAACTTTTCTACAGCCCTTCCCCTCTACAATCTCTCTCTCTCAATCCCTTACAAATTGAAATTTAAAGCATAAAAAGAGAGACACTTATCTATGGACGAATCACCATCTTCATGAGCATATTTTCGTCCAACTTGCTGTAGAATCTTGCAGCACAACAGCACACAGCAACAACTCCTTCTCCAATCACTCTTCTCTCCAAAGCCTCCAATCACTCTTCTCTCCAAAGCCCTCTCTTTTGTTCTCTACTTATGAAAACGAACTTAGCAAGCCTTTATATAGGTTATGGTAACCCTAAAGAGTGTTCAAATTAGGCTAGAATTCGTTTAGGAAGAGTCCCAAATGAAATACATAAGTTTCCTGAATTTTCGTGCAAAACTTCTATTTCTGCGCAATTCTGGTTTCCCGAGTGTTCTACCGGTGGAACTACCGGTTTAACAGATGAAATTCTCATGTCCAAACCTCTGCTAGAATTTCAGCCACTTCTACCGGTAGAACTTGCGGTTGACTGATGGAAATCTCAGAGTCAGCCTTTGTTTTCTCTTTGAAGCTCTATCAACACCATACTATCAACACCACACTTGTGACATTGTGTTGACAATAATTCCAACACAAGATGATACTTGAGATACTAAACACTTCAATGCTTCATAAGACTTCTCAAGGCATCTCAAATTCCAACAAAAGCCACAAACCAAAACTTGGCTTTCAAAAAACCCGGCTATCAATGCCACAAAACTGGCTCTCATGCCAAAATCGGCTCTCATACCACAAACAAAATCTAGCTCCCATGCCGAAACAATCATTTGACAAAAGATTTTCACAAAATGACAAACTTTTGATCAAATCCCATTTAACAATTGCTTTCATCACAAAAAGATTTAAGTGAGCATAGGGAAAATAAAAAACAAAAAAAAGAGTACCAAAAAATACTTATGGTACGAAAAAAAAAGCGTTCACAAGCACTACAAAAGAAAGAGTACCAAAAAATGTGGTACCAAAAAAAAAACAGGAAGAATAGTTTCTGTTACAAAAATGATGACAGAAATCAGGAGCTCAGCCAAAAATGGCCTCCAGCCAAAGTTTTCAGCTCCTCGAGCAAACTGTTAGCCTCAGCCGTCATAGTTTCCAAGGCACATTTCTTCAGGAACTTGCCATGAGATGCAGGAGAAGGCTGTAACCCTTCTTTTATACCGGAGAGTTTATCCCAAGCAGTTTTCCATTGTTTGTCTTCTTGAAACTTCCTTTCGAGAACTTGATCGGCATCTGCGACCTGGCGAATCAGAGCACTCTCCCTGTCGTGAGCCTCTGTTATAACAGCCCACTCGGCAGCGACTTGTGCCTTCAAATGTTCAAGACGTTTCCTGGCCTCATCAACCTCCCTATCAAGTGGTCGTGCCTCAGCCCGATGAGAGCTAGCTCTTCTAAGTTCTTCTCTCGGACTACCTGCTTCCTGCTCTGTGTAGCCTCATTCAGATCAGACTTAGCCTTGTTAGCTGGATCCAAGAACATCTCCTTGAAGAACTGGTTGTCAAGGAAGTCCATGGTCTCACACCACTTGTCACCCAGTGCAATGATCCTATCAACAATCGCCCTGGCACCTGTGACGTCCAGACCAACTTCTTCGGCATCAGTGAGAATCTCCTGCACATGCTGGATCATACCAAATTTCGGCATCCAAGTGCCCAGAAAGGAGAGTCTCGATCCAATAGCTCAAAACCCGTGTCAACACCTTCTTCGCAAATAGGAGAGATGGCCCAGATGAAGATTCGCCCCGCTCCGTCGGTCGGCTGCTAATGTCATGACCTGTTGGAAGAGTAACAAAAGAACTCTTTCCAGTTGGAGCCGTGGGGAAGGAATCTCAGCATGAGATATCTCCTCAAACGTGTCAGAACTGGTTCTAGGAGTCGCTACCACCATATTGTTGACACCAAAAATGTCACTTTGCCTTTTCAAGATCCAAAAAGCTACATGAAGTCGCAACCTGCCATAAATAGGCAATGCTACTTCCAAAAAATCAAATCTTGTCAGAATCAAACAAAAACTGCAAGATCCTTCAAGACAGCCAAAAGAGGAGTACACAAGAAGTTTCGGGCCATTTCAAAATCATTTGGCCTAAATTCGCTTCTCCGGCAGCTGAAAAGGAGCTCCCGGCGGCGAAAGCATCGGAGACACCAAATCTTCGATCAAAGCCGATGGATGGTCTAAAAATACATCCAAAAGGCTACACGTCAAATTTCAGGTCATTTCGACAGCATTTGACCATACTTTGACGCTCGGAAGCCAAATCAAGCCTCTCGGCAGCAAAGCTCCCCGGGACCATGGTTTCCAAGACAGAGCCTATGGATCATCTTAAAATGACTCCAATAGGTTCCCTGTCAAATTTCAAGTCAATCGAACATCGGTTGACTGCACATCAAGCCACGACGTCTTCATCGCGACAAAAGCAATTCTACTGGTGATAGGACCACAAACGGCTTCAAAACTCAAACAAAAGCCTATGGTTGGTCCTATTTATTGCTCAGGATGCTTCACCTCAAATTTCAGGTCATTCCAACATCGTTTGACCCAGTTTCAGCTTCTGACGGAAAATCGGCAGCTCTGCGCGACAAAGTCTTCAGCTTTCTCAGAAAATTGGAAACTTTGCAAAATAAAATGCAAGGGTTCAAATCAGGTTTTCAATAGGGAAATCAGGCCATTAAATGGTCATAATGTCAAGGAAAAATACAGAAGAAAGAAGAATCGAAAAACAGCAAAAACGGACACAAAACGGGACAAAAATGGGGAAAATCCCTTCGGGCCTGCGACCATGGAGCCCGGGATCGCCGGGAGGGCCCCGGAAACCCCGTTTTTCGCCATTTTTTCGCTATTCGAAGCATCCGACCTCTGGTATTTTCCAAAATTCATACTTTTGAGACACCAAATCCTTTGACATCCGTCTAAATCACGGGTCAATCATCAAGAGTATCGAAATCAACATTGATCGCCAACTGGTCAACCAAAAAGTGTGCTTTCTACCCGACCGATCGAGAAATCGACAGGACAGATGGCACCGACCCGCTATTGGCAACCAATACCTGAAATCACATGGTCATCTGATGCCGATCTACATGAAGATCCATCATTGATCATCGCCAGAAGAATCCCAAAAGACGCGGCACGGCCCGCAACTCTTCAACTGCTCGGCGACCACTTAATGCGATTAATTGACTAGCTTTATTGCAGTCATTAATCCATTTCTTTGGACGGCCCAATCAGAAGCAAGCATTCAGGAGTTACAAGTCAAGAGATTCATGGCATTTAACCCATGAAACTCCTCCCATCATGGCTATTAAAGGCGATTAAAAGCCCTCAATCTCCTCCGGCCAATCAGAAGCCAAAAAAAGGGAGTTACAAAATAAAGAATTCAATCTTGTAACTCCTCCCTTTATGAAGCTTTATGACAATTAAGGCTCATAAATCCTCCTAAATGGCTACCTAAAAGCCTATAAATAGGAGAGCATTCCAAAGAATTCCAGATAGAAAAAATCACAGAGATCATCGGAAAAACAAGACAGATCCCAGATCAGAAAAAAGCACAGAAATCCAGAGAAAGAAAGAGAAAACTCTGCGGAAGTTCTACACCGACCACCGCTATAAGGTGACAAAAGTCCCTTGGGGGTACCCCCCAAGGTCCTTGCCTTCTCCTTCTGCCTCTAATGGCTTAGACGTGGATTTTAAGCCCGTCTACTTAGTTTTTTATTGGACATAGGACCTCCTTTTGGTCTTTGTCCTCTAAAAACCTGAGGTTATAGCCAAGCCAAGCGAATCAATAGCATCCTTTGTTCTCATCTGCATGGATGATGGTGAAGTCCACATATGGCTTGCGACCGTCAATCTGAACGGGTCCCCCACAATCTCCTGAGAAGTTAGATCCTCCTTTTCTTGCTTTTCATTGTAGTTTGTATTTTTTTAAAAGAGACAAAAATCACAACACTTGTCTTTCATTATTGATAAGAATTGTAAATTGGCTATAAACGCCAAAAATCGGCTATAAACGCCAAAATCAGCTAAAATCCCAAAAAAACGCCTTTCACGGCAAACCAAGAAAAATGTCTCTTTTCTTAAATATATGTGCAATGGAAAACTTGAAAGAAGTTGATTTCCTTTTTACTTGCGAAGGTCGATCTCCGGATCACCACCTGCAATTCCAAGTAAAATAGAAAATTTGGCACACCCACACAAAAGAAATGTTGATGCACGCCTCTGCCCCCCCCCCCCCCCCCCCCCCCCCCCCCGGTTACGAAAGGGTCGGACCCAAATGGACTCCCACGTCCGCCGACCTCGGTAGAACTGAGCGGGCAAAATGCGCCGGTCCATCAAGCTAGCACACCCGGTGGGACCTGTTCATTTGAGAACACGATGCTAGAAATGAAATATTTGCATATCATATCTATTGTTCTATGCTTATACTTCTTTTCTTGATTCCTTGACTACTTTCTAATTGGTGGCCTATGTTGGATTCCGCATCTAAAAAAATGAGATGAGATTTTTTGGAAATTTCTAATTCTTTGAATTTATTTCCACTCTTTCTGTTTTCAACAAAAAAAAATTAGATTTTTGGATTCAAAATTGAGAAACCTTGATCCTTTCCTATCGTTCATCGTGTGTTTGCAAAAATGTTGAGCCTGTTCAACTAAGGTTTTGGGTCATCGTTTCTCTTCGATGAGTTCATTAAAGATCTAGAAAAAAAATAAAAAAACAAAAAATCAGATTTTTCATTTTGGATTCAAAATTGAGAAACCTTGATCCTTTCCTATCGTTCATCGTGCTTGCAGAAATATTGAGCCTGTTCGACTATGGTTTTGGGCCATCATTTCTCTTTGATGAGTTCATTAAAGATCTAGAAAAAAAAATAAAAAAATAAAAAATCAGACATAGACCACTAAGGTTAAACCAACTGCGTTCTTTGATCACAGTTGATTCAAGAAAAGCCTTGTCCAGAGTGTGGAGACAGCTTGACTGTTCTAGGCAAGGGTCCTCCAAACGGGTTCATTAAGTAGCCCTACCCTTACTTGGGGGCAATTCTATCACTCGAGATTTCATAAGACCGGGTTAGGAGGCCTATGTGTACTCTCTCGTCTTTTAAATAAATTTTTTCAAAATAAATTTTTTAAAAATAAAAATTTTTAAAAATAAAAATAAAAAATAAAAATTTTCAAAAAAAGTTCTAAAAAAAATAAAAAAAATAAATAAATAAAAAAGATCTTTTTTATAAAAAAAATATTCAAAAAAAACTTCCGTCATTTTTGGTTTAGATTGGAGAAATCTTGGTCTTCTCCTTTCTGAGCACTGTTGCTCGAGGAAATCGCTGAGCCCGTGTTCAGATTGGAGTGCCTTTTGCTCTCTTTGATGAACCGGATACTGGCCTTTCAAAAAAAAAAACTCGTCATTTTTGGATTTAGATCCGAGAAATTATGGTTCATTTCCTTCTGAATACTGGCGCTCACGGAAATCGCTGAGACCGTATTTGGATCGGAATACCATATGCTCTCTTTGATGAATCCAATCTCGAACTTTCAAAACAGGGAATCTCATCCCATGGATGCGGTCTCCAAACATTTGTATCTAGCGGTACTAGTACGCCCTCTCAGGGTCTATTGTATTCGCGACCGGCACATTTGTAACTCCAACTTTATATTCTTCTTACCTCGAGCAAGCTCTGCTTCTCGATAAGTTGAATTTAAGTTCACAATTGCTTCTAGCAGTCACTGGGATGCTCATTCTGGGCTTACCATACCTGCGATCAGAACAATTGTACCCTCTATGGCTTTCTGCCTTCTTCATATTGCTTGGGTCATCTCCCTCGAGCAATTTGAAAAGACAAAACCATAGAACTTCCCATTTATGATCATTATTCTTGTGATTACTAATGGATGTGGTCTTGTTTCAGAAACTTTTTGAAAACTAACAATGGCAGCTTCACTGCCATTACCTTCGACGAGAACAAGCACCAACTTATGCTTCAACAGAAGCAAACCACGCGCACCTACAAGCGCCCCATCAGCTGTCGAAGCGTCAACTCCCTCGGCAATTCTCTGAACTCCGGGTCTACCTCCACTCCCGGACTATCGTCTTTGGGATGCTGGGACCATTCCCACTTCCCGAGGAACAAACTGCTCCTTCCAAGAAGCAAAAACTCGACTCTCAACGTGTCACTACCGTGACACCAAAGGCGAGTACCAGAAGGCCCGAAGCCCGTGGCAGCCCCACGAAGCCTCGACCAGCAAACAACCAGGTCTATCCCAAGACTTGGTCCCCAAGACCTTCACCAAAACAAAGAAGGTCCCAAACATCCACCAAGCCAGCATTCCTGGCCCCACTCAAGGAGAACCAGTTCTACTCTCTTGCCTACATGAAAGAGGAGAGACCCATCTCCAACCTGACTCCCAAGTCAACCCAGCATGAGCCGGCTTGTTCCTACAAGCCCAAAATCAAGTCATGCATCACAAGGCCTCTGTAAGCACCTAATAAGGCCTACAAACCTGCAGTTCGACCCTTCATCTCGACAGGGGCCGAACTCCAAAAATTCAAAGCTTCGTTGCAACAGGCGAAGGACAGGGTTCGCATCCTGTCCTTGCCCAGCTACAAAGAAGACAGGCTCAGCTGCTGCGCCTGAGGGAGCACATCCTTCATCGTCAAAGCCAAGCCAGAGCTGACCGAAGCTCAAGTTGCTCATCGTATACGCTGCCGCGCGTCGTATCGGCAAAAGAGACTAGAGAAGCAAAGGACCCAGCCTCCTACACTTCAAGTCTCTCCCAAATGGGTCGAAAAAGATAGACCCAACCAAGTTGCTGCTGTCCATATGGTTGGAAAAACCAAAAGACGCCAAAAGTCAGCATCCAAAACTCATGTCCGACGTCCGATGACCCGCAGCGTCTCCAGGACAAGAAGACATTCAGAAGAATCCCCTGCTCCTTCAAGCAAAGGACGGCAGAGTGATCCTTCCTCAAGCTCTTCTTCAAAACAAACGAGCCCCAGCTCAGTCACCAGGATAGTTTCTTCGTTCGAATCACGAAGGATGAACGACATGGCTACAAAATCTGAGCCACCACCCCGCAATCCACCTCAAGATGATGCGATCACCCGCATCCAGTAGTTGGAACAAGGCCAGCAGAGGATTAAAACTCTGATGGAAAACCTTCTCCTCACCTTCCAAAATCAGGCGAACAATGGACCTCCTCCGAATCATCAAGACAATGAGGTAAATGGAGAAGAAAATGAGTCACGCGCCCTTACCCAAAAGGACGTAGACAGTATCCTCGCCAAAGTAAAAGAAGAGGATATACTCAAGGAGCATGGGATCTAGCCACCATATCCCTTATGGATGGACTCGGTCCCGTTCCCAACAAAATTCAAGCATCCTACTTTCTAAACATATACGGGGAAAGGATCAGCCAGACAGCACGTCATCCACTTCAAGATCCTGACCGGAGCTATCGCGGATCAAGATGCACTCAAAAACTGCCTCTTTACAAGTACCTAAAAGGTACGGCCTTCGATTGGTACTCCACTCTGCCGGAGGACTCCATCCAAAACTGGGCCATGCTAGAGACACGCTTCCTGACTCACTTCAAAGGTGAGGATCATCCCGCTACTATGGCGCAGCTGTGCAGCCTAAAACAGGGGGAGAATGAGTCAACATATGACTTCATTCACAAGTGGAAAGCAATGGCATACAAATGCTCTGATGTATTGCCACAAGCGTCGCTAGTCGACATCTGCCGAAACAACATGAGAGCTAGAATCCACTCCATGATCATCGGCAACAAATCAAAAAACCTGGGAGAACTCCTAGAAGCTTCCATGGAATCTGAAACGGTGATTAAAGACCTCAACAGTCAGAAATCATCAAGAAAAGAGCCAACCGCCATTGCAACCTCAAAACCAAAGAAGAAAGAGGTCCTCAATGTGCAGACCAAGTCAGCTCCTCAGCCACCAAAGAAAGTTGAAAACAAAGCTGCTGGTAAGAGACCTGAACTCTCAGATGCCTTCAAAGAACGAGTAGAGAAGAAATACCCATTTGAAGAAGATGTTGATGAAATCTTCGGGGCACTTGTGGCAAACGGCAAGCTCACCTTGCCTAAACCAAAAAGACCGGGTGATGTTGGCAAAACCAACGATCCTCGGTACTGTCCATACCACCAGATGATCTCGCATCCTCTCAATCAATGCTTCGTTGTGAGGGAGAAAATAAACGAGATGTGGAATAACGGAGTCATCACCTTTGACAAAAACTATCGGTCTGCCTCCGTCAACATGGTGACATGTGGACAAACATCAAAATCACTGAAGAAGAAGATCGCTACTTCCTTCAAGGTGATAAACTCAATCCAAGCGTCCGAGGAACTGGTTCCTTACCCGACACCAGACAGACAACCCTTATGGGTACATCTCGATCTCCTGGAAGATGAAAATTGGGAGGTCGTGAAAACAAAGCCTACAGCTCAACAGCGAAGGCAGGCTAGGAAATATCTCCTCAAGCTCAAAAGGCAAGAGAAGGCCCAGCCAAAACAAGAAGTTAAAGAAAAGGCAGAGGCTTCCTCTACCACTTCACTAGAGGCAATAAAAACATCCCTTCTAGAGACGTCAAAGGTGGTAAGGAAATTCACTCTCAGTGATTTCATGCCACCTCAATTCAAAGAAGCCACGCAGGAGGCATCATACTCTTGCAATTATGTAGTTGGATTCTCCATTGATGGATACAAGTCCAGCGACACCGATGATGGATTCCAATCCAACTACACAGAAGAGTGGGAGGAGTCCCTTGAAACAGGAGAATATCTCTCCGATGAAGAATGGGTTCCTGGGAATCATCTTATGCCAGTAATCTGGTATAACCCCCTACAGCCACAAGGATCCTGGTCTGATGATGAAGAAGACCAAGAGGCCGTACAAGAAAATGTTGTTGAACCAGCACCCCTCATTGCTCCAGTGGAAATCAACAATGTTGAGCCACAAAGAGTTGATGAAGAAGAAGATTTGGCTCCCATGCCTGATCTTGAAGAATATGCAAGGATCTTGCAGCGTCTCGCTCTAGAATAAGAGCAAGACCGCCTCAACGAGCCTCCTCGCAATCCAGAGCTTGAAGTCCCTGAAGACCATCAGGTACATCCTCCCTTAACTCCTGAAAATGGAGAAAATTGCTGGATAGACGATCCTCTTACATCCGAGGATGAGTCTAACTCCGATCAGGCAACGTCTCCCGTCAGAGCTTCCTATAATGTGATAATTCGGGATTATAGCTCTTCCGAAGCATCGTCTGATGAGAGCACTTACACTCCGGCGACGCCTAGCAATGTATCTTCTGGAGCCACCTCATCTCACGTGACTTTCACTGAGATGACACCCTCTCAGGTTTCTTCTCCTGAGACTGTGACTTCAAAGTTCACACCCTTCCTGACTAAAGAATTCCCATCTATTGATGGTTGGGACGATGAATTGGTCAACGAAGAAGAAAGGTTGCTGGATGCTGTTCGGGACTTGTTCCCGGAAAATGCTCCGTGCAACACAATCACTGAGGATGGCAACTCTGATGCTGATACATCCTTAGCAAATGAAAAACGACAGCCTCTTGATCCTGTAGACAATCTTCCAAACGAAGACCCTTCTCAAGAAGCTCTCGAAGTTGGTAGAGGCACCCGCTCTGGCCGGGACTACCACAAAAATTACAACCAATCTTCCTTTACATATGTAAATCCTTCGGGAAAAGATGTTGTAAGCGCCCCTTAGTGGCAACAATGATGAACATGCAGGCCCTAAATAGGCTTTCAAGTATGACTTGATTGAACACTTCAAGCACATACCTGCACGTCTGCATATCCTAGATTTGTTGTGAATGTCTCTGCACACTCGTGATAATATCATTTCAGAATTACAAAAGCTGAATGAGGATGCCGACAAACATGCCCCGCAAGTCCTCCAAATTGAAATGGATTACCGGGTCAAAAACTCAGAAGCTTCCTCAAAGGGAGAAAAGAAGAAAACTGAGGGATCATGCATTGAATGCCTCTCGGTTAAAAAAGCAGCCAGTGCAACCATCGCCTTCACAAAGGATGACCTCCTACTTGGAGAAACAAGGCACAACCGACCCCTGTATTTCACAGGGTACATCAAGGAAATGCCTATGCACAGAGTTCAGATCGACCCAGGTTCTGCACTCAACCTCATCTCCACATCGGCTCACGAACAGCAAGCTGACCCACACATCTGTATCTATCTTTGGATACGATGGGAGTACTTAAAGGCCTATCGGCAAAATCAGGTTCAAGTTGCAGATCGGTGATCTTATCTCTGAGGTCACAGTGTATGCAATAAAAACCCCTTCATGCTACAACATCCTTCTCGAACGCCCTTGGATCCACGAGAATGGTGTTGTCCCTTCAACTTTACATCAATGTATCAAGTTTGTTGGCGACGACGGCATTATACATCGAGTCTTTGCGGACAGAAAACCCTTCAAAGGTAAAGAAGTCCACTTTGCAGACTCACAAATGTATGAAGGTGAAAAAGAAGAAGAGGAGAAGCACACAGCACCCTTTGCCGAAAATCTCCAAAAAGATAAAGGCAAGGCTCCTCAACAATCACCGGAAGAAAACAAACCATCCGGTAAATCCGAAGAGAGCATTCAAACTCCCTTCATCATCTCCCTCAAACCTTCAAAGCCTTTGGTCATCACAACTAAAGTGAAGAAGGCAAAGCAAAATTATGGGGGCAAATTTGTTGTCTCTTTCGTGTCTATCATGCAAGACACAGATTTGGATTCAGAGCTAGAAGACGACACATCGTCAAGCCAAGCTAACACTTAGCAAGTTCAGCCCGCTCTTACTCCAATGGAGACAACTTCTGACATAGAAGATCCTACGTCAGCTTCCTTCGTTGTTCCAGCAACTTCAGCAAAGGAAAAGCTGATCTTCTTCCATAGATCGGATGCTTCTTCATCAAAATCCATGCTTGAACCTTTCCAAAATAAAGGTATGCCTGAATTATCCTTATATAGTTCTGTGGAACAAGCTATTATGAAGAAAATGGGTATGACGCTCAAAACCTAGTCGGTTTGGGAGAAGGACGTGGTATTCTCAGGCCATTGGGGCCCATCTTGACCAAAAGCCAGCTGGAAAATTGGAGACTCTACGGCTATGTAGAAAATTCTTCACACGGGTTACGGTATGATCCCGACACTCCCCTGAGACAGATGACACAAAGGCTTAAAAGTCAATTTACTGACCAAGCCTCAACATCTCGTATCCATGAAGACATCGATCTCCTTGGATATCTCTTCGATGAGTCACCTGACAAAGATCCAAGAAGCTCATCCAATTGGCACGATTTCTCTGAGAATGAAGAGGAGTTGTCTGATGCTACAGACATGTGGTCTTCTGACCCAGAAGAACCCTCATCTCCAAAAGAAGTAGCCTACTTCGACCCGGTTTCAATAGGCGATTGGGATCATCTCATAGCAAGCCTTGGAAAAACCGCCGATCAAGAAGACCCGTGGAAAGGAACAAAACCTTGGTCTGGAAATGGCCTTGAAACCCCAAAAGGTTTCGTTGAGCTGGAAGCCTCTGAAAATATTGTAGAGGAACCACCTATGAACCTTTCAACAGAAGATCCTGCATCCTACAGCGATCTCATGGCCTTTCGAAGCCTGGGGTATGGACATCATAGGTCCTATTTCTCCCCCTTAGAGCAATGGTCATCGCTTCATCTTCGCCGCTACGGATTATTTCTCCAAGTGGTCAGAAGCATTTGTGCTCAACAAAATGAAGACCTCATCAGTCATTCAGTTCCTGTGCACCAATATCATTTGTCGTTTCGGCATACCCAAAAGATTCGTCCATGATAACGGACCACAATTCCGGGATCATCGATTCTACAAGTTCTGCGACAAATACAAAATCCAAAGCTGTCCTTCGACTCCATACAATCCGGCAGCAAACAGATTAGCGAAAGCTTTCAACAAGACACTTTGTAAAATCCTAAAAAAAATGGTCTCTAGTCACAAAAGAGACTGGAGCGACAAACTGTCTGAAGCTTTGTGGGCCTATCGAACCACCGTTCGAGGACCAACCCATAGCACACCCTTCTCCTTGGTCTATGGATGCGAACCTGTCGTGCCCTTGGAAGTACAAATTCCTTCCTTGAGGGTATCTTTGCAAAATGACATGACTCAAGAAAGCAATGTCAAATTGCGACTCCATGAGCTGGACAATCTCGATGAGAGATGGCTCGAAGCTCAACAAAGCATTGAACTTTACTAAGTACGCATGGCAGGATCTTTCGACAAAAAGGTCAGGCAACGTGCCTACAAAAACGGTGACTTGCTTCTTGCGGTAAAAAGACCAATGGTCTTCGCTCACAAGTCCAAAGCCAAATCTGAGCCAAAATGGGAGGGAACCTATGTTATCGACAAGGTTTTTTCCAACGGCGCATTCGCACTCCTAAACATGGAAGGTGACAGATGTATGCTGCCCATCAACGGCAAGTTCTTAAAGCGGTACTACCCTTGAAGACTTACCCAACTGGGTAACAGCAATGCCTGTACGGCCAAAACCGGTTTCCAGGTACACGCTCGCTAAACCCACCTTTTTTAGAATTTTCATGTCAAATGTTGAAATTTCTAGAAATTTAAACAATGCTTATTTTCATCTTTTCATTGTTCAAAAATCCAAGTTTAGGAACCTTTCCCTAACTTGACCAAAACTTTCAACCCTTAAACTCAAAATTCATGGTTTGAAACAAAATCCGGATTCAAGGATTTCCACCCTAGTCCACCCTACCTTTTACCGCCTAAATGGTTTTAGGTCAAAATTTATGACCCTCGTGTCTTTAAACAAAAAAAAAAAGGTTTTTCAAAAAGCCGCGGGGAAGCGACGTTTAGTCGATACTAGCACAAATCGGAAGCATGCAAACCACGTTCGACACTTCCGAAATCGCAGGGAAGCGACATTGCATCGATACTTGCAAATCCAAAACCGTGGAGATGCAACATTTCGGTTGATATCCACAACCCAAATTTCAAAGGTTCAAAAACAAAAACCAAGAAACTGTGGAGATGCAACATTTCAGTTGATATCCACAGCCCAAATTTCAAAGGTTCGAAAAAAACCTAAAAAACCATGGAGACGCAACATTTCAGTTGATATCCATAACCCAAAGGTTCGAGAAAACCAAGAAACTGACATCAAGTCAGTACCCGCAAAACCAAAATTTTTGAAAAAGCAAGGATGCAACATTCCATCGATACTTGCACCCAAATCTGCGAGGATGCGACATTCCATCGATACTCGCAACCGAATGAGCAAGGATGCGACATTCCATCGATACTTGCAAGAACATTCTGCAGGGAGGCGACTTTTAGTCGATACTTGCATTTTTTTAAACCAAACCGGCTATAAATGCCACCAAAACAGGGTATAAATGCCACCAAAACTGGCTATCAATGCCACGAAACAAAACCGGCTATCAATGCCATAAAACAAAACCGGCTATCAATGCCACAAAACAAAAAAATTGGCTTTCAAAAAACCCGGCTATCAATGCCACAAACCCGGTTATAGATGCCACCAAAATCGGCTATCAATACCACAAATCGGCTATTAATGCCACAAAAAAGCTGGCTCTCATGCCAAAAATCGGCTTCCATGCCACAAACAAAAATCTGGCTTCCATGCCAAAATAATCATTTGACAAAAGATTTTTACAAAATGACAAACTTTTGATCAAATCCCATTTAGCAATTACTTTTATCACAAAATACATGTGGTACCAAAAAAAAAGAAGAAGGATAGTTTCTGCTTCAAAAATCAGGAGCTCAGCCAAAAATGGTCTCCAGCCAAGAGTTCAGCTCCTCAAGCAAACTTTTGGCCTCGGCCGTCAGGGATTCCAGGGCACGCTTCTTCAGGAACTTGCCATGAGATGCTGGGGTGGGCTGTAACCCTTCTTTCACACCGGGAAGCTTATCCCGAGCAGTTTGCCATTGTTTGTCCTCTTGAAACTTCCTTTCAAGGACTTGATCAGCATCTGCAACCCGGCGAATCAGAGCACTTTCCCTGTCGCGAGCCTCTATTATAGCAGCCCACTTGGCAGCGACCTGTGCCTTTAAATGCTCAAGACGTTTCCTGGCCTCATTGACCTCCCTATCAAGGATGTTAAGGTCATGTGTCAGCCCAATGATGGCTAGCTCTTCTAAGTTCTTCTCTCAGACTATCTGCTTCCTGCTTTGTGTAGCCTCATTCAGGTCAGACTTAGCCTTATCAGCAGGGTCCAGGAACATCTCCTTGAAGAACTGGTCGTCGGCAAAACCCATGGTCTCAAACCACTTGTCACCCAGTGTAATGATCCTATCAACGATCGCCCTGGCACCTGTGACATCCAGACTAGCCTCTTCGGCATCACTGAGAATCTCCTGCACATGCTAGATCATGCCAAATTCAACATCCAAGTGTCCAGAAAGGAGAGTCTCAATCCAAGAGCTCGGAACCCGCACCACCACCTTCTTCGCAAAAAGAAGAGATGGCCCAGCTGAAGATTCGCCCAACCCTGTTGGTCGGCTGCTCATGTCATCACCCGTTGGAAGAGTAACAAAAGAACTCTTTCCAGTTGGAGCTGCTCAGGAAGGAATCTCAGCACGAGGTATCTCCTCAACAGTGTCAGAACTGGTCCCAGGAGTCTCTACCTCTGGATCGACCTCTGGCATCTCTTGCTCTGGTTCTGAAGGAAGCAACGGACTCTCCACTGTCACCTCAAAACCTGCCAAAGAAACACAAAAAGGTATGAATATGATCCTGTTTGAAAATCATTATCAGGGTTATTACTACAAAATACCTTCTTCGACGACTGGCAGAAGACTCTCTTCCTCCATGAACTCATCGGAAGCATCATCAACATTTGCGTCCATCGATGGTTCAAAGTCATCGGAATCCTGTGGCAAGCCAGCTGACAAGAAAAATGTTAGCAAACCAAGTCACAGACACAAAAAAAAAAGAAAGCAAAAAGAAGTTATACCAATTGGAGATTCTGGATTCACTTCAGAGTCCCTCGGTTCTTCTTCAGATGCCCCGATAGGATCTGTCACCACCTCATCGGTTGGAACCTCAGGCATCACCAAATCTTCCTCTGCTAAAAAAAAAGAGGAGCAGCAGGAAGAGAAAACAAATCAAGACATGGAAAAATCCCATGAAAAGAAATGGAAAGAGAAAAAGGAAGAATCATACCTTCACCGACGGTCTCTTCTTCTCGGCTTCTCTTCTCTGGAGGCTCGTCAGCATTCCCTGGCGCCTCCTCATTGATAGTAGGAGGTACTTCCAAGTTAGGAGAGTCCTCATGCTGCCCCTTGCTGCGATGATGACTCCTCCTCCTCTTACTCCTACGGGCTCGCTTCTTAGAGGAACCTGCCCCGCTGTCAGAGTCAGGTTTCCCACTTGACTCCTCACTGGATGGTCTACTCTTGCCAGTAGACTCCACGGAAGCTTGCCTCTGTGCCGCTTGCATCCAAGCATCAAGTTCGGCTTCCTCCTGCTCTAGCTGCTCTAAAGCCTTATCAGGTATTTCTCGAACAGCTTCAGAACCAATGACACCCTGGTCACCGAGAAAGCCGATCTTGTGCTTCTCTCCAGAAAGGAAGGCCCAAACTTCCTCTCGCCGGATGCCATCCGACTTTCCAAGGCCCTTTCCAGATGCCAGCTTCACATCAAGCTCCTTCTTGGAAAGCCCCCGATATGCCGAAAAGCTCTCCGTGAACCACTTCGCAAAGCCGGCAGTCCGGGAAGTCAACAACATAGGATAAGAGATCATGGCTGTAGTGTCTTCAGCACTATAGAAAGCCCATGCATTTCTCCCTTCCTGTAAACCTGCAAAGTGCTTCACCATGCTTGAAGGCGCTCCAACAACGCCTTAAGAAAAGCCCAATTGCAAAGCAAAGCGAGAGGGTACATACGGCTGGATGTCGACGAAAATATATCTGCGGTACACCATCGTGCCGACACGTATGCTGAAAAGCCACTCCTTCTTTGCATTCGTCAAGGAGTAATGCCTTCCCGACCCCGCCCTGGTATAGTCTCGGGAGGCACCAAAATCAAAAGCCTTCTTCCGCAACTCCGGAGAAAGCTTCACTGAAGACTGCCCCATCTCGACGTCCCTGAACCGTCGGATCCTCATGCGGGCAAACAAAAGTGATTCGGACACGGCTTTGCTGTTAGCCAGCCGAATCATCAGAGGATCATCAACCTGTTCGGCACCCAGCCAGTGGAAGCCAGGACAGTGGTACATGTACCACGAATAAAAGATGTGGGCTGAAAATATCCTATTCATAGGGAGCCCAAGCCGAACCAAAAAAGCAGAACCTGCAGTTTGGTACACAGGTAGGAGTAAAGAGCTGGCACCAAAGCAAGCTGCTCTCCAAACACCATCTGACAAGCCAAAAAAATACAATGCGGCCTGATGTGCGTTCCATCTCCTCCAGCAAAAATAGCCTCACCAAGCCAATAAGTGAGGTAAACAGCGAGATCTCTCCGCAGTGCAATGTCAGGACATATGGCATTTGTACTCGCACAGAAATCTCTCAATATTCTTGCATAGCCAAGATCTTCTTCGAACTTGGATCTTGAGCCCTGGCTTCCTGGGTCACACTATCAGAAGGCTCCCTACTATCAAAAAAGTTGGGGAACAACGAGCTAGAACTCTTCCAACTGCTGGATCTTACTTTCAAACCCTCCTTCTCCTTCAAAAAATCATAGAAGGCGACGAGCTGAAAGTACAAATGCCTGAACTCCTCAGACTGCTCCTCAAGGATGCTGTCGATCGGCATAAACTCCTCATAGAGTTTGCCAAGGATGGGCAATCCAGTAATGGCGCTCAGCTCCTTCAAAGAGAAACCAATCTCACCATTTGTCACAACGAAGGTATTGGTTTGTGGGATGAATGACTCCAGCATAGCCATGAAGGCCTCATCGGAAAAGATCACGGTCTCCCTAAAGGCGCGGACCGCATCAAAAATCCTGGCTTCCTTCAAAATGGCGCCATCAATGAACAGGACGCGATCAGTCCACGACTTCCACTCGGAGTCAGCATTGAAACGGCCACGAAGTCGAAAAGGCTTTATCCAATTGCTGCCGTCACCGTTAAAAATACCAAGGCCGACCGGTCTCAAATAGTCTGACGGATAATCAGAGCCCTGGTAGCCGCTAGATGGCATCAACAGGTCCATGTCAGCAGGCGACCTCTCCGTATATCCAGGAGAACCGCCAACAAATACCCTAGTCTTGATTACATTTGTCCTTCTCACCCAGCTTGGAGGATCTTCCCTCTTAGAGCACGTGGGGGCAAGGCTCATGATCGAGACGGTGCGATCAAACGTCGACCGGATAGTAACAGTCTGCTTCTCACCATCTGCTGTGAAAGAGAACTGAAAGCATCTCCTCTGGTATGTCATGTCATCAGGAACGGCATCACTAAAGAAGAAGGTAGGCTTGGGTAAAACACTCTGATCTTCCATCACCCATGGACGACTACTTACCATGATCTTATAGAATTCCTCTCCCTTGAGAGCGATCAGTCGCTGCCTCATCTCATCTCTGTTGAGGGAGTCGCACTCTTCCAGATTTCTCTTAACATACTGGACTTTCTCAAAGGCCTGCTGAACGGCCGAATTAGAAGATCTAGCAGATCGACGAGGTACACTTGTAGCAGGCTCTTTACCCTTGTTCGTTCTGGAAGAACCACCTGCAAAGGATGGAAAAGAAAAAGATCAAACATCAAAATGACAGAATCTCTCTAAAAAAAAATCTGGCGAAATTTTGACATGATGCCGAGGCAATTCCGAAGAAAAGGAACTATCCCAAAAGAAATAAAAAGCTTGAAGATGGGCTCAACATTGCTGCGAGCTCCGAAACTCCAAACTTTCGAAACCTCAAAGTCTCCGCAAAATCAGGAAGGGCTCAACATCGCTGCGAGCTCCAAATTCCCAAATTTGCGAAAACTTTCAGGTATGCTATCACATCATGCTACAAAATTCAATTTACAATAGAATACGTGCATGAACATCTTGGTTTGCAAAAAAAAAAATGCATTATCATGATGAGCAAAAAAAAAAGAAAAGAAAACTTTCTTAAAAAAAAAAGAGAAAGGAGAAAGAAAAAGAACAAAAAAAAGAAAAGAAAAGAAACTTTCTCAAAAAAAAAAGAGAGAGAAAGAAGAGGGCTGGCCCACAGGCCACGTGGCCATACGACCATATCCGTACGGATTTGTCCTACGGCCCACAAAAAGAAGAAAAAAAAACATGCAAAAAAAAAGAAAGCATAAAAAAAAAGATAAGAAAAAACGTGTAAAAAAAAAGAGAAAACACGTGAAAAAAAAAAGAGAAAACAAAAAAAGAAATAAAGAACTTTTTTTTTCCTACAATGGGTTTTCTTGAAAAAGGGAACTTACTTGAAGCCATTGATGGAGAAGAAGAAGAAAAGTCTTGAAAATGTTGAAGAAGAAGAACTCTTGGTCTTGAAGCCCTCTTGGGATCATTGCAAAAGAATGCAATAAGAGCAAGAGATCCAACCTCCTCCTTGCTTTTATAGAAGAGAGCAAACCAAAGAAGGAAAGAAGAAAGAGGTAAGTGTTACTAATTAGTAACCTTACCAAAAGAAAGAAATTAGAAAGATTCTTTCCCAAAAGAAAGATATCTTAAAGGATTCTCTCCCAAAAAGAAATCAATGAGAGATTTTCTCCCAAAAGATAGGATAAATGGAAGATTCTTTCCCAAAGGAAAATATCTTGAGATATTCTCTCCCAAAATAAAGGGAACATGAGAAATTCTCTCCAAGTAAAGATATTCTTAGATATTCTCTATCCAAAGGAGATATTTTTGGATATTCTTTATAAAACTGACACCATATGAGATCTAAGCCATTTCAAAAGCTTAAGGTCCCATGGGTTAGCCCACATGAGCCAGGTTTGACCCCCTAGGCACTAAAAAAAAAAATTTGGGCTTTTAGTCAAAGAGAAATCCCTCTTACCAAGAGCATACAAAAATGGTTCCATGCCTCTTTCGAGTTGATTCGACCATACAAAAGAGAATTTCAAGCCCCATGAGCTTCCAAAAATCAAACCATCCAGCCTCATCTACCAAATTGAGCCAAAATCTTGAAATTGACATTCTGCAAAAATCCAAACCAAATCCTGGTCCCCTAAACTTGCCACATACAGCTTGTTAGGTCACAAGACCAAAACCAAAAACCAAAACCTGATCCCCTAACTAGTCACATACAGCCTGTTAGGTCACAAGATCAAAACCAAAATTGATCCCCCAACATTCCATATACAGTTTGTTGGGTCACACGGTCAAAACCAAACCCGACCCCCTAACCTTCCACATACAGCCTGTTAGGTCACAAGGTCAAAACCCAAATCCAAATCCCTGATGTCATCTTCAAAACTTTGCCTCGAGATGGTATGTGTTCCCTTTCACTACCATAAAATTCCCCTGGAAGCTCAAAAGGCTACACATACCAAAAACAAAAAGACTGCTCAAAGACTCTTGGTCAAGTCACAGGCTCTCCTTCACAAATCTCTTCGAGGCACATCGACTACAAAAGTTAAACAACTCGTCGCTGCACCTCGAGGGGGCATTTGTTGACACCAAAAATGTCACTTTGCATCTTCAAGATCCAAAAAGCTACATGAAGTCGCAACCTGCCATAAATAGGCAATGCTACGTCCAAAAAATCAAATCTTGTCAGAATCAAACAAAAACTGCAAGATCCTTCAAGACAGCCAAAAGAGGAGTACACAAGAAGTTTCGGGCCATTTCAAAATCATTTGGCCTAACTTCACTTCTCCGGCAACTGAAAAGGAGCTCCCGATGGCGAAAGCATCGGAGACACCAAATCTTCTATCAGAACCGATGGATGGTCTCAAAATACATCCAAAAGGCTACATGTCAAATTTCAGGTCATTTCGACAACATTTGACCATACTTTGACGCTCGGAAGCCAAATCAAGCCTCTCGGCGGCAAAGCTCCCTGGGACCATGGTTTCCAAGACAGAGCCTATGGATCATCCTAAAATGACTCCAATAGGTTCCCTGTCAAATTTCAAGTCAATCAGACATCGGTTGACCGCACATCAAGCCTCAACATCTTCATCGCGACAAAAGCAAGTCTACTAGTGATAGGACCCCAAAGAGCTACAAAACTCAAACAAAACCCTATGGTTGGTCTTATTTATTGCTCAAGAGGCTTCACCTCAAATTTCAGGTCATTCCGACAACGTTTGACCCAGTTTCAGCTTCTGACGGAAAATCGGCAGCTCTGCGCGACAAAGTCTTCGGCTTTCTCAGAAAATTGGGAACTTTGCAAAATAAAATGCAAAGATTCTCATCAGGTTTTTTACAGGAAAATCAGGCCAATAAATGGTCAAAAATGTCTAGGAAAAATACAGAAGAAAAAAGAATCGAAAAACAGCAAAATCGGACACAAAACGGGACAAAAAGGGGGAAAATCCCTACAGGGTCACAGACCCCTGCGACCCTGGCCCAAGGTCGCAAGCCCCTGGAGCCCGGGATCGTCGGGAGGGCCCCGGAAACCCCGTTTTTCGCCCTTTTTTCAAGATTTGAAGCATCCGACCTCTGGTATTTTTCAAAATTCATACTTTTGAGACACCAGATCCTTTGACATCCGTCTAAATCGCGGGTCAATCATCAAGAGTATCGAAATCAACATTGATCGCCAACCGGTCAACCAAAAAGTGTGCTTTCTACCCGACCGATCGAGAAATCGACAGGACAGATGGCACTGACCCGCTATTGGCAACCAATACCTGAAATTACATGGTCATCTAATGCCGATCTACATGAAGATCCATCATTGATCATCGCCAGAAGAATCTCAAAAGACGCGGCACGGCCCGCGACTCTTCAACTGCTCGGCGACCACTTAATGCGATTAATTGACTAGCTTTATTACAGTCATTAATCCATTTCTTTGGACGGCCCAATCAGAAGCAAGCATTCGGGAGTTACAAGTCCAGAAATTCATGGCATTTAACCCATGAAACTCCTCCCATCATGGCGATTAAAGGCGATCAAAAGCCCTCAATCTCCTCCGGCCAATCAGAAGCCAAAAAAAAGGAGTTACAAAATAAAGAATTCAATCTTGTAACTCCTCCCTTTATGTATCTTTATAACAATTAAGGCTCATAAATCCTCCTAAATGGCTACCTAAAAGCCTATAAATAGGAGAGCATTCCAAAGAATTCCAAATAGAAAAAATCACAGAGATCATCGGAAAAACAAGACAGATCCCAGATCAGAAAAAAGCACAGAAATCCAGAGAAAGAAAGAGAAAACTCTACGGAAGTTCTACACCGACCACCGCTACAAGGTGACAAAAGTCCCTTGGGGGGTACCCCATCCCCCCCCCCCAAGGTCCTTGCCTTCTCCTTCTGCCTCCAATGGCTTAGACGTGGCTTTTCAGCCCGTCTACTTAGTTTTTTATTGGACATAGGACCTCCTTTTGGTCTTTGTCCTCTAAAAACCTGAGGTTATAGCCAAGCCAAGCGAATCAATAGCATCCTCTGTTCTCATCTGCATGGATGATGGCGAAGTCCACACACGGCTTACGACCGTCAATCTGAACGGGTCCCCCACAATCTCCTGAGAAGTTAGATCCTCCTTTTCTTGCTTTTCATTGTAGTTTGTATTTTTTTTAAAAGAGACAAAAATCACAACTCTTGTCTTTCATTATTGATAAGAATTATAAATCGGCTATAAACGCCAAAAATCGGCTATAAACGCCAAAATCGGCTATAAATCCCAAAAAATCGCCTTTCACGGCAAACCAAGAAAAATGTCTCTTTTCTTAAATATATGTGCAATGGAAAACTTGAAAGAAGTTGATTTCCTTTTTACTTGTGAAGGTCGATCTCCGGATCACCACTTGCAATTCCAAGTAAAATAGAAAATATGGCACACCCACACAAAAGAAATGTTGATGCGCGCCTCTGCCCGCCCAACCCCCCCCCCCCCCCCGTTTACGAAAGGGTCGGACCCAAACGGACTCCCACGTCCGCCGACCTCGGTAGAACCGAGCGAGCAGAATGCGCCGGTCCATCACGGATCAACCTCTGGCATCCCTTGCTCTGGTTCTGAAAGAAGCAATGGACTCTCTTCTGTCACATCAAAACCTGCCAAAGAAACACAAAAAAAGGTATGGATGTAATCCTATTTGAAAATCATTATCAGGGTTATTACTATAAAATACCTTATTCGACGACTGGCGGAACACTCTCTTCCTCCATGAACTCATCGGAAGCATTGTCAATGTTTGCGTCCATCGATGGTTCAAGGTCATCAGAATCCTGTGGCAAATCAGCTGACACAAAAAATGTTAGCAAATCAAGTCACAGAGAAAAAAAGAGAAGCAAAAGAAGTCGTATCAGTCGGAGATTTTGGAATCATTCCAGAGTCCCTTGGTTCTTCTTCAAATGCCTCCATAGGATCTGTCACCGCCTCATCGGTCGGAACCTCAGGCATCGCCAAGTCTTCCACTGCTAAAAAAAAGAAAAGCAAAAGTAGAAAGCAAATCAGAATAAGGAAAATTATGCGAAAAGAAATGGAAAGAGAAAGAGGAAGAATCATACCTTCACCGACGGTCTCTTCTTCTCGATCCCTTGTAACGCCTCACCCTACACGCATGCATGATATTGTCCGCTTTGGCCCATGGGCCTCACGATTTTGTTTCTGATGGGCCTCAACCCATCAAAAGGCCTCATGCAAGGTAAAGGTGTAAGCTCTACATATAATCCCATTCACTTTCCTCTCTATAGTCGATGTGGGACTCCGGGGCATCACATTCCACCCCCCTTAAGGCTGCACGTCCCTGTGCAGTAGCCTGCCAGCCCCTGTAGCCTGCCAGCCCTCTTGGCCCGCCCACATGGAACCCGCCCACTTGCACCAGACCACGGCAGGTGTCACGGGGTAGATTTTTCTCCTAAAAATCTTTGTCGTGTGGCGTTAAGGACACCAATCTCTTAACCAGCCAACCAACAAACACGCACACAAACAGCACTAAAGGAAGTGGAAGGAGACAATTACAGACAACACAATGCAAATTCAGATCACTTGATTAATTTGGCACCAGCCCTCTCTTATTAATCAAAACTGTGGGACGAGCCCTTACAAAAAATTACCACTCATAACTCTCTGTAATACTCTCATACAATGATCCCTCTTGAATCTCTGTCTGAACCCCAAAGCCCCGCCTGAGATTATCTCTTAGGCTAACTCATTTCTCTATCTTAGTTTCTGTTCTAAGACTACAGTTTGAGACTTCTCTCTGTCTCTCCTTGTCTAATTTGGATCTGCAACCATACAGTCCTATTAAAACAAGTCTCTGGCCAATCAAACAATGCCACCAAGGCTAACTGCCTGCCACTTGGCCCCTCAAACAGTTGTCAATGTCTTGCTGGAAATAATCCATAAAGGGGCAGTCTATCTGAGCAGTAACATGCCACCTGTCATGTTTTTGTTGGTCCAAGTAGTCCTCCACATGTCCAACACACTTTACAGACCAAACTGCCATGGCAGTTTCTCAAACCACCACCCAAGCGGCTGCCACGTCATTTCAAACCAACCAGCAACTACCTTTGTGAAAGAGCATGCCACACAGCACCGACTGTGTCTTCGACGTGGGCTACACCAGCCCCAGCACAAGGGAAATAAACCCCATGCACCAATCCAGCACGCCACTGTCTCCGTTCAGGCCACCAGGCCCAGGCACAAGGGTGCGGGCCCCACGCGCCAAATTCCCAACCGCAACCCAACCAATGCTTAACTGAGGCCACCAAGGTCAATCCTAGTGTATTCTGTGCATATAGTGTGCCAACAGTGCACACCGTCCGTTTTTCCACCCAACAGGCATACCTGCTACATAGTAGAGTTATGTGCTACCCATTGTTTCTCACCTCCTGGGTATAAACGTCCGAAAATGATGAAATGAAACTTTCGGGCACTTCCCAGACTCCAATGCACAAATCCTTTTACATAATGATTGTTCAGCATGTTTAACATCCTTTCAATGCATTAGACATGCATTTGCATCCATAAAACACAAGGTCGGTCGAGGGTCTAAACCTGCCGCTCGCAGTTCCTGCACGACGTCGACAGACAGATCGTGTAAGCCTCGCAGTGCTCGCACGACGTCGGCCGCAGCACCCGTAACTCTCACAGCACCTGTAGACGTCGACCGCAATTCCTGCAAACCTCGCAGCATTCACAAGACGTCGTTCACAACAACACCAGCACGCGAACGACGTCTCTCGCAGCAACACAGCAATGTGCACGCTGCCGTCCACACAGCATGACTACTGTACACTCCACGTGCAGCACGTTACTGCACACACCATGTGCAGCACAGCACGTCGTGTACACTATTCACTGCACAACATTGATAGGCACCAACATCCATCACACCAACGACCGAAGGGTAGAAATCATCCATACCAAGGGACCATTATGCAGTGTTTAATTATCATAGCACAGTCCATAAGCACCAATGGACTGTTTGTGCAGTGATTAGGTCTAAGACCACCAACTCCACCGCACCATCTGCGCACCAACGCAGAGTGACCAATTTAGGGGCTAACAGCAGGGGACTCACACTTGAACTAGTCGAGAGTCAGCTCTGATACCATTTGTAATGCCCCACTCCTTACCCATGCATGATATTGCCGCTTTGGCCCATGGGCCTCACGGTTTTATTTCTGATGGGCCTCAACCCATCAAAAGGCCTCATGCAAGGTAAGGGTGTAAGCTCTACATATAATCCCATTCACTTTCCACTTTATAGTCAATGTGGGACTCCGGGGAGTCACACTCCTCTTTTCGGAGGCTCGTCGGCATTCTCTTACATCTCCTCATTGATAATGAGAATGACTTCCACATCAGGAGAGTCTTCGTGTTGCCCCTTGCTGCGATACTGACTCCTCTTCCTCTTGCTTCTGTGGGCTCGCTTCTTAGAAGAACCTACCCCACTGTCAGAGTTAGGTCTCTCTCTTGACTCCTCACTGGATGGTCTACCCTTATCAGTAGACTCCACGGAAGCTCGCCACTGTGCCGCTTGCATCCAAGCGTCAAGCTTAGCTTCCTCCTGTTCTAGCTGCTCTAAAGCCTCATCAAGTATTTATCGAACAGCTTCAGAACCAATGACGCCCTAGTCACCGAAAAAACCTATCTTGTGCTTCTCTCCAGAAAGGAAGGCCCAAAGTCGAGCCAAATCACTTGAACAAAAACGCTGAAAACACTTACCAGAAGGTTAGCCTGAATCGCTGAGACCATCAGGCTCTCGTTGTCGAACCTCTCGTGTGTCTCCATGTCCCGCGGCAGAGCGCAGACCTTGGCAAGAGCTCCGATGACGTCGGCGTTCCCCAGCAGCCGATCCTCGACGTTCAGAGGCTTACCGGGTTGCGTCTCCATCCTCGGTCTCCATGGCGCTGGGGCAGTTCGGGGTCCGGAGGCCGATCCAGACCCTTGCCCCGCCGAGATGGTGAGCTCGCGGGTCGTCCCACCGGTCGACTTGCTGGCCGGCACACTCTTCTCAGCTGGTGCACTCTTTTGAGTTGGAGCCTTGACTCCGGGGGCCCGCGCAGGGGTTTTGCCCTTCGGAGGCTGTTCAGCCCCCGAGTCCTTCTCCCCCGCCTTGGATTTCTTCCTGGGTGGGGACCCCTCCTTCGAGCGATCCGGCGAGCGTCGCCGAACTCCCCCGCTCGGAGCAGGGGCAGGAGTAGAAGAAGCTCCAGCACCCCCAGAGCCCGAAGCTGCGCGGGTACTGGCAGATGATGGCGCCCCAGAAGATGATGACCTCTGCCTGAACTTGGCCGCCAGGTCCTTAACAACTGGCTCCCTTGAGCTCCCCTCCATGTCTTCTTCTCGATCGGAAGAATAAGCGTCCACTATCTGCGTCAGGTTAGGTGGCTCCGAACTAGAAGTGGACGCCTCGGCACCAGACGCAGCTCGGCTCGCAGCGGGATCGGTCAAAGGGATCCCGGCGGGCACTGCAACGGAGACGGTAGGACGATCAGGGTGCGCCTCGTCCACCTCGTCTACTCCGGTTCTCCTGTAGTGACCGCGGTACCTCGGCGTGTAACCGAACAGCTTCCATGCCGACCTGGTCTCGTGCCCCTTGTATCTTTCAACCTTGTTGATGTCGTCGGCGTTTCTCCTCCAGCCTTCACTCGCAGCTCGGCGTCGCCTCGCGCCTGCCTCTGCACAACAGACAATAAGAGTGTCAGCTCGGCATCATCGAGATCAAGCAAAGCAGGTAAGAGAAAAGGAGCGGTGTTTACTTGGGACAGTCCCGGGGCGACGTGGGACCATCAGCCTCCTGCTCTCGCCAGCGCCGAACTCCCAGTCCCCCGACACACAGAAGAAAGCTTCTTCGGCATTCTTACTCGAATCCTCCAAGGCCAGGACGAAGCCTCTTCGCTGCGGCTTCACCCGGAGATAATATTTCCCTTCCCTAGCCTTGCAGATATCGTAGGTATCCTCGATATCGTGGACACCTAGGTCGGTCCCCAGAATCTAATTCAGCTTCGCCGTGCCCATGATGACCTTATAGCCATTGGGCATCAGCTGGCACGGGGTAAGGGACCAGCTACTGAGGCAAGCCCTAAGCAAGGGGTGCAGAGGAAATCTGACCCCGCCCTCGATCACGGAGATCAGAGGGAACGGCATCCAGCCGCACGACCAGCGCATCGTGGCGTAGTCGACGGAGTCCGCCGGCTTGAGGAGGACTCCCTCCGGAATACTGAAAGCGGCCCTAAATCTGGCTATGCCCTCTTCAGTATCTAAATCGAACCTAGGGGTGCCCATGTCTAAAAATAGTAACAGCAGAAGTTAAACCCTAAAGGTCACGAAGCCCCAAGAAAAGCTAGACAGAGGCACGAAGCAACTTACAGAGACAAAGGGGCAACTCAAGAACAGGTCCGAGCACGTCCTATGGTCGTCCTCGCTAGAAAGATCTCGAGCAGCAGAGCAGAAATCAAAGACGAAGGCGAAGGCGAAAAGAAATCAGAAACGAGAAAGGTAGAAGACGACCCTATTTATGGAAAGGGGAACCCTCGGCGCGCGCTACTTTCGAAATTCGAAAGGACGGATTTCGCGATCCGCGCCCGTTCCATCAATAAGACAGCGCAACCAGTGAAGAGGCTACGCGTGTAGCCGTCGATTCGCTTCCCCCCAGGACAGATAGGGCAGAGCATTTATTGCTTCAAAAAAGTTGAAACGACACCAAGCGATGATCGCCGCATCCCCAGACGAGTTGTCTAGCTTTCGACCACTAAAGGTTAGGACGCTTAAGAGGTCAAAAGCTAGGGGGCAATTGTGTGGGGAGATTTCCAGAACTCCAGGATTACGCTAATCACAGCCATAAGATGGGACTAAGCACTCTCACGTGCCATCCGCGTGCCATCCACGTGGCACCAAACTCACCTCGGCTAGCAGGGCAGAGGCCTCAGCCGAAGTCATACAGCTCCAGGCCGCTAGCGCCGAGCTCGGCTACCTCATGTGCCATCCCGGCTGAGAGCTCCACCTCGGCTGAAGGAGCCAGGACGAAAGCCGAAGCAAGAAAGAGCCTCCACTTGCACCCCTCATCCCCCACGTCATCAGGCACGTGGAGGAATAGGGGCGCGAGCTAGTGAGACCGAAGCGACATCCAGCCGTCCACAATCTTCGCCAGATCACTGACAGGGCGGCATCCAGCAGCTGAGGCCACATCTGGGCAAGGCCTGAGGGCAGATCCGATGGTACTCCTACCGTCAAAGGCGCCCAACACGATCTGGCCCAACGTGACGCGCATTTAATGCGACGTAGGCTGATCCGACTGGCATTAAATGCAGAGTGGGCTGGATTGGACCACATTAATTGCAACGTGGGCTGACCATGACTTCCCAGTCGAATCATGGGACCCACACCAAGATATCGTCTAAGATATCTTCCAAATCGTCTATAAATAGAACTGCATTTCACATGCAAGGTACGCATAATTCAACCCGCAGAGCTGTTACGCTGCCTCTCTTCTTCCTCTCCTTCCATTGTTCCAGTTCCTTCACTGACTTTGGCATCGGAGAGCCTTGCGCCGCCCAGGCCAGGGTCCTCTGACCGTGTGTTCTTCTCTTTCAGGCTTTCGGACGGTACCCAGTCATCACCATCGTTGGATAAGTCCTCTAAGGCTCCCCAGTTATTGTGGGTCATTATTTTCTGCACCTACAAAAGCAATGAGAGATTTTCTCCCAAAAGATAGGAGATTTGAGATATTCTCTCCCAAATAAAGATATCTTGAGATATTCTCTCCCAAAATAAATGGAACATGAGATATTCTCTCCAAATAAAGATATTCTTAGATATTCTCTATCCAAAGGAGATATTTTTAGATATTCTTTACAAAAATGACACCATATGAGATCTAAGCCATTTCAGAAGCTTAAGGTCTCATGGGTTAGCACATATGAGCCAGGTTTGACCACCTAGGCACTAAAGAAAATTGGGTTTTTAGTCGAAGAGAAATCCCTCTTACCAAGAGCGTACAAAAATGGTTCCATTCCTCTTTTGAGTTGATTGGACCATACAAAAAAAAAGAAATTCCAAGCCCCATGAGCTTCCAAAAATCAAACCATCCATCCTCATATACCAAATTGAGCCAAAATCTTGAAATTGACATTCCACAAAAATCCAAACCAAGTCCTGGTCCCCTAACTTGCCACATACAGCTTGTTAGGTCACAAGACCAAAATAAAAAACCAAAATCCTCATCCCCTAACTTGCCACATACAGCCTGTTAGGTCACAAGATCAAAACCAAAATCGACTCCCCAACATTCCACATACAGCTTGTTGGGTCACGCGCTCAAAATCAAACCCGACCCCCTAACCTGCCACATACAGCTTGTTAGGTCACAAGGTCAAAAAATAAAATCCAAATCCGCATCCCTGAGTCATTTTCAAAACTTTGCCTCGAGATGGTACGCGATTCCTTTCACTGCCATAAAATTCCCTTGGAAGCTCAAAATACTACAATACTAAAAGAAAGACTGCTCATAGACTCTTGGTCAAGTCACAAGCTCTCCTTCAAAAATCTCTTCGAGGCACACCGACTACAAAAGTTAACCAACTCGTCACTGTACCTCGAGGGGGCATTTGTTGACACTAAAAAAAGTGTCACTTTGCCTCTTCAACATCAAGGGAACTATAAGCAGTTGCAGCCTACCATAAATAGGCAATGCTACTTCCAAAAGCCAAATCTTGTCAGAATCAAACAAAAACTACAAGATCCTTCAAGACAGCTAAAAGAGGAGTACACAAGAAGTTTCGGGCCATTTCAAAATCATTTGGCCTAACTTCGCTTCTCCAATAGCTGAATAGGAGCTCTCGGCGGCGACAGCATCGAAGACACCAAATCTTCGATCAGAGCCTATGGATGGTCTCAAAATACATCCAAAAGGCTCCACGTCAAGTTCCAAGTCAAACCGAGAACGTTTGACCCTACATCAACCCTCGAACAGCTAAATCAAGCCTCTCGGCGGCGAGAACCACCGAGGCCATCACTCATCAGACAGAGCACATGGCTGGCTTCAAGATGCTTACAAAGGGTTACACATTAAGTTTCAGGTCATTTCGACAACATTTGACCAGACTTAGACTCTCGGAAGCAAAAACAAGCCTCTCAGCGGTGAAGCTCCTCTGGACCATGGTTTCCAAGACAAAGCCTGTGGATCATATCAAAATAACTCCAATAGGTTCCCTGTCAAATTTCAAGTCAATCGGACATCGGTTGACCGCACATCAGGCCGCGACATCTTTCTCGCGACAAAATCAAGTCTACTGGCGGCAGGACCCCATATGGCTTCAAAAATCAAATAAAAACCTATGGTTGGTCTTATTTATTGCTCAGAAGGCTTCACCTCAAATTTTAGGTCATTCCGACATCATTTGGCCCAGTTTCAGCTTCTGACGAGCTCTATACGACAAAGTCTTCGACTTTCCCTGAAAATTGGAAACTTTGCACTCCAAAATGCAAGGATTCTCGTCAACTTTTATATAAGGAAATCAGGACAACAAATGTACAAAAATGACAAGAAAATTACAGAAGAAAAAAAGATTCATAAAAGACATCAAAACGGCCGCAAAATGGGACAAAATGGGGAAAATTCCCCCCAAGGGTCGCCGGCTACCATAGAGCCCCGAATCACCGGGTTCGCCCCGGAAAGGTCCGTTTTGCGTCGTTTTTCACGTTTTGAAGCTTTTGACTCCTGTGATTTTCCAAAATGCAGACTTTTGAGGAGCCAAGTCCGTCGAGATCTATCAAAAATCTTGGATCCGTCTTTAAGCATATCAAAATCAACATTAATTGCCAATCGATCGACCAAAAAAGTGCACTTTCTAGCCGATCGATCGAGAAATCGACAGGACAGATGTCACCGCCTGCTGTTAGCTATCAATGTCTGAAGTTACATGGTCATCTGGTGTTGATCAGCATGTAGATCCATCGATGATCATAGCCAGAAGAATTCCAAAAGACGCGGCACGGCCTGCAACTGTTCAACTGCTCGGCGACCACTTAACGTAGTTAATTGACTAGCTTTATTGCAGTCATTAATTCATTACTTCGGACGACCCAATCAGAAGCAAACATTTGGGAGTTACAAGTCAATTGATTCATGGCATTTAAGCGATGAAACTCCTCCCATCATGGTGGTTAAAGGCGATTAAATGCCCTTAATCTCCACCGGCCAATCAGAAGCCAAGATCCAAGAGTTACAAAATAAAGGAATTAAACCTTGTAACTCCTCCCATTATGTGGCTTTAAAGCCCATAAACTCTCCTAAATGGCTACCAAAAGCCTATAAATAGGAGAGCATTTCAAAGAATTCCAGATCGGGGAAAAACCAAACAACTTTCAAAGATCGAAAAAAATCAAACAACTTCCAAAGATCAGAATCAGATCAGCTTCCAAGCACAGAAAATCCAGAGAAATAAAAAGAGAGAAAACTCTGCTGAAGTTCTGCACCGACCACCGCTACAAGGTGATAAAAGTCCTTTGGGGGTACCCCCAAGGTCCTTGCATTCTCCTTCTGCCTCCAATGGCTTAGACGTGGCTTTTCAGCCCGTCTACTTAGCTTTTTATTGGGCATAGGACCTCCTCTTGGTCTTTGTCCTCTAAAAATTTGAGGTTATAGCCAAGCCCAGCGAATCAAGAGCATCCTCTATTCTCTTCTGCATGGATGATAGCGAATTCCATACATGGCTTACGACCGTCAATCTGAACGAATCCCCCACAATCTCCTGAGAAATTAGATTCTCATTTTCTTGCTTTTCATTGAAGTTTGTTTTTTTCTAAAAGAGACAAAAATCACAACTCTTGTCTTTCATTATTGATAAGCATTGTAAATCGGCTATAAACGCCAAAAATCGGCTATAAATACCTAAACATCGCCTTTCACGGCAAATCAAAAAGAAAATGTCTCTTTTCTTAAATATATGTGCAATGAAAACTTGAAAGAAGTTGATTTCCTTTTTACTTGCGAAGGTCGATCTCCGGATCACCAATTGCAATTCTGAGTAAAAATAGAAAATCTGGCACACCCACACAAAAAAAAATATTGATGCACGCCTTTGCCCTCCGGGCGTGAAAGGGTCGGATCAAACGGACTCCCACGTCCGCCAACCTCGGTAGCACCAAGCAAAAGCGCGGTCCATCAATTACGGGAGGTACGAATGCGCCGTATGTGAGGATAATAACAAAGAAACCCCTTTTGATGACTAGTATATCTTAGAAATGCGCATTTAGCAGATTGGGCAGTAAGTTGGTTACGCTAAGAAGGAGGTAAATGTACAAAACACACCGATCCAAAAACATGTAGATCATCATAAGACGGTGTAGTTTTGTATAATCGATAAAAAAGACTCTCATTTTCTATAGAAAAAAAGAATAATCGATTTATAAGGTGGATAGCAGTGCTAAGAGCTTCTGTCTGAAAACGTGTAGGAACAGAGGATTCAATAAGAAGAGATCTAGTAATATCAAGGAGATGCCTATTTTTCCTTTTAGCGACCCCATTTTGTTGAGGGGTATAAGGACAAGATTTTTGAGAAATTATTCCTTTTTGTTGTAAAAAAGTTTGAAACTCTGTAGACACGTATTTACCTCCCGAATCAGAACGTAAAATTTTAATGCAAGTGGAAAATTGATTTTCAACATATGGTAAAAATATCTTGAAAACATTAAAGACATTAGCTTTAGAATGCAAAAAATAGACCCATGTAAATCTACTATAATCATCAATAAATGTCACAAAATATTTATAATGATCGACGGAGAGCAGACCTTACCAAGAGTGATTCTCTTTCCACCTGGGAGTCATCTTTTTTGTGCTCAATCAAGTGCTCCAGGATATGATGATGATGAAGTATAACAATCAAATTTCAGTTAGTCATCTCAACTAATACAGAGTACCCTACTCTATCCATCGCTATTGGTGGCCCATTGTTGGGTTAAGAATGCACCCCATTTCATTTAGGAAGGTTGCAGCTTATAAGTCTTTGTCATCAAGACTTTTTCTTTGCAAAGCTCAATTTTAGGCTCTCTGTAATCTAATTTCTCCTTCCAAAGCTAGATTCAGCTTGGCCTCTGTTTATGAGATAAAAATCTATGGTTTAGTAGGTAAGTGTTGTTGGGTGGTGACTCTCTACCAAAATCCAAAACGCAATTGCAAAGAAAAGGAGTTGCAACCAATCATTTTAGCTATGGAGACTCCTGCCTTGTCAAGCAAATCAACACCAACATTCCCACCTCTTCGAATATGAGGAAAAGAGACATTAGTCCACATCACATATTTTACATATTTGTATCTAGTTCTAAATCCTTTTAATTTTTTTCTAAAATTTTCTGAATTATGATATTATTTATGAATGATCATTCAGATCAATCGATTCTCACATACAGTTTTGCAATATGTTTGTGTAATTTAAATTTGTTTCTGGGATTCATTAAATTCTAGACAACTTTGTCTCTATGATTCTTTTCGACTTGAAAAATCTATTTTTTCTTGCTCTTCTTCTTATCAACTCGAAAAATCTTATGTTCATACTCTTCTTATATCACAGGAATATTACATAGCTGCAGCGCGAGAGCTCGCACGACTTATTGGAGTCTGCAAAGCTCCCTGCATACAACATTTTGCGGAATCTTTATTAGGATCAACGACAATTAGGAGTTTTGATCAGGAATTGATATTTTTCAATAAAAATCTCCAGCTGACTGATGGCTATTCCCGACCTAACTTCCATAATGCTGGGGCTAGGGTTGCGGCTGGATTTGTTATCATGTCTCACATTTGCCTTTTCGTTGGTTTTCTTGATATCCATGCCAAAGGGAATGATTGATCCAGGTAAGAGCTTTAAAATTTTTGAAATTCCTTTTAACTTCTTTCTTCAATTCCAAGTGATGAACACGAATCTTACTCCTTTTTTTCTTTCCAGGTATTGCTGGCTTAGCAGTGACATATGGACTTAATTTGAACACGCTACAAGCAATGGTCGTATGGAATCTATGCAATCTTGAGAACAAAATTATATCAGTTGAGAGGATATTTCAGTATATGCGCATTCCTAGCGAACCTCCTCTTGTTTTAGAAAATAACAGGCCAGCCCATGACTGGCCAACACAAGGAGAAGTTGATATTCGTGATTTACAGGTACTTCCTGACAGCATTGGAGCTTTTGCAATGTAATAATTTCTTGAGAATAAAGTTGTTTCACTCATTAACATGGCTTTCAGAACTTTTTTTATATATTATTTTTCTCGGTGTTAGTATACGCTATTATATAATTTTCTGTTACAATTCAGGGAAAGCGTTCTGGTATTGAACACGAATACATGATGTTTGATTCAAATGACTCTGAGAAGTCCGACACATCATTGATACAAATTGTAGGTGCAGAAAATAATGACCCACAATAACGGGGGAGCCTTAGAGGACTTATCCAAGGATGGTGATGACTGGGTGCCGTCCGAAAGCCTGAAAGGGAAGAACACACGGTCAGAGGACCCTGGCCTGGGCGGCGCAAGGCTCTCCGATGCCAAAGTCAGTGAAGGAACTGGAACAATGGAAGGAGAGGAAGGAGAGAGGCAGAGTAACAGCTCTATGAGTTGTGTTGTGCGTACCTTGCATGTGGAAATGCAATCCTTTTATAGACGATTTGGAAGATATCTTGGACGATATCTTGGCATGGGTCTCATGATTCGACTGGGAAGTCATGATCAGCCCACGTTGCAATTAATGCGGTCCAATCCAGCCCACTCTGCATTAAATGCGCGTCGGATCAGCCCACGTCGCATTTAATGTGCGTCTTGTTGGGCCAGATCGTGTTGGACGCCTTTGGCGGTAGGATATCATCAGATCTGCCCTCGGGCCTTGCCCTGATGTGGCCTCAGCCGCTGGATGCCGCCCTGTTAGGATCTGGCGAAGATTGTGAGCGGCTGGATGTCGTGTCTGTCCCTCTAGCTCGTGCCCCTATCCCTCCACGTGCCTGGTGACGTGGGGGATGAGGGGCGTGAGTGGAGACTCTTTCTGGCTTCGGCTTCCATCCCGGCTTCTTCAGCCGAGGTGGAGCTCCCTGCCGAGATGGCACCCGGGGGTGGACCAGTTCGGTGCTAGCGGCCCGGAGCTGCCTGACTTCGGCCGGACCCCCTGTCCTGGTAGCCGGGGTGAGCTTGGTGCCACGTGGATGGCACGCGGATGGCACGTGAGAGTGCTTAGCCTCATCTGATGGCTGTGATTAGCGTAATCCTGTGGTTCTGGAAATCTCCCCACACAATTGCCCCCTAGCTTTTGACCTCTTGAGCGCCTTGGCCTTTAGTGGTTGAAAGCTAGAAGACTCGCCTGGGGACGCGACGGTCATTGCCTGGTGTCGCTTCAACTGTCCTGAAGCAATGAATGCTCTGTCTTGCCTGTACCGGGAAGCGAGTCGACGGTTACACGCGTCGCCTCTTCGCTGGTTGCGCTGTCTTATTGATGGAATGGGCGCGGATCGCGAAATCCGTCCTTTCGAATTTCGAAAGCAGCGCGCGCCGAGGGTTTCTTCTCCATAAATAGGGTCGTCTTCTTCTCTTCTCGCTTCTGATTTCTTTTCGCCTTCACCTTCATCTCTGATTTCTGCTCTGCCGCTCAAGATCTTTCTAGCGAGGACGACCGTAGGGCGTGTCTGGATCTGTACTCGAGTCGCCTCTTTTCGTCTCTGTAAGTTGCTTCACGCCTCTGTGTAGCTTTTTCCTAGGGTTCAGCAGCCTTTAGGGTTTTTTCTTTTGCTGTATCATTCTTTCTAGACATGGGCACCCCCAGGAACAGTTTAGACACCGAAGAGGGCATAGCCAGATTTAGGGCTGCCTTCGACATTTCGGAGCGAGTCCTGCTCAAGCCGGCAGACTCCGTCGACTACGCCACGATGCGCTGGTCCGGCGGCTGGATGCCGTTCCCTCTGATCTCTGTGATCGAGGGCGGGGTAAGATTCCCCCTGCACCCTCTACTTAGAGCTTGCCTCAGTACCTGGTCTCTTACCCCGTGCCAGCTGATGCCCAATGGCTATAAGGTCATCATGGGCACGGCGAAACTGAATGAGATTCTGGGGACCGACATAGGTGTTCATGACATCGAGGACACCTACGATATCTGCAAGGCCGGGGAAGGGAAATATTATCTCCAGGTGAAGCCGCAGTGAAGAGGCTTCGTCCTGGCCTTGGAAGATTCAAGTAAGAATGCCGAATAAGCCTTCTTCTGTGTTTCGGGGGACTGGGAGTTCGGCGCTGGCGAAAGTAGGAGGCTAGCAGTCCCGCGCCGCCCTGGGACAGTCCCAAGTAAACATCGCTCCTTTTCATTCATTTTATTTGCTTGATTTTGACGATGCCGAGCTGACTCCTCTATTGTTTGTTATGCAGAGGCAGGTGCGAGACGACGCCGAGCTGCGAGTGAGGGCTGGAGGAGGAACCCCGACGACATCAACAAGGTCGAGAGGTACAAGGGGCACGAGACTAGGTCGGCCTGGAAGCTGCTCGGATACACGCCGAGATACCGTGGCCACTACCAGAGGACCGGGGTACCCGACGTGGACGAGGTGCATCCTGATCGTCCAACCGTCTCCCTTGCCGTACCTTCCGGGATCCCCTTGAGCGATCCTGCCGCTAGCCGAGCTGCATCTGGGTCTGAGGCGTCCACTTCAAGTTCGGAACCGGCGAACTTGAGGCAGATAGTGGACGCTTATTCTTCCGATCAGGAAGAGGATATGGCGGGAAGGTCGAGGGAGCCTGCCGTCAAGGACCTAGCGGCCAAGTTCAGGCGGGGGTCCTCTTCCTCTGCGACGCCATCTCCTGCCAGCACCCGAGCAGCTTCGAGCTCGGGAGGTGCTGGCGACACTTCCGCTCCCGCTCCTGCTCCTGCTCCTGCTCCTGCTTCCGCTCCCGCTCCTGCTCCTGCTCCTGCTTCGAGTGCGGGAGTTCGGCGACGTTCGCCGGAGCGCCCGAGGGAGGGGTCCCCGCCTAGGAAGAAGTCCAAGGCAGGGGAGAAGGATTCGGGGGCCGAACAGCCTCCGAAGAGTAAGACCCCTGCGCGGGCCCCCGGAGCCAAGGCTCCAACGGACAAGAGTGCACCGGCTGAGAAGAGTGCACCAGCGGAGAAGAGCGTGCCGGCGAGCAGGGCGTCAGGCGGGACGACTGGCGAACTGACGATCTTGGTGGGGCAAGGGTCTGGATCGGCCTCCGGACCCCGAAGTGCCCCAGCGCCATGGAGGCCGAGGATGGAAACGCAGCCCGGCAAGCCTCTGAACGTCGAGGATCGGCTGCTGGGGAACGCCGACGTTATCGGGGCTCTTGCCAAGGCCTGCGCTCTGCCGCGAGATATGGAGACGCATGAGAGGTTCGACTGATGGACCGCGCTCCCGGATGCCCGGGGTTCCTACCGAGGTCGGCGGACGTGGGAGTCCGTTTGGTTCCGACCCTTTCGTAACCGGGGGGCAAAGGGGGGCGTGCATCAACATTTATTTTTTTGTGGGTGTGCCAGATTTTCTATTTTACTTGGAATTGCAAGTGGTGATCCGGAGATCAACCTTCGCAAGTAAAAGGAAATCAACTTCTTTCAAGTTTTACATTGCACATATATTTAAGAAAAGAGACATTTTTCTTGGTTTGCCGTGAAAGGCGATTTTTTTTGGCATTTATAGCCGATTTTGGCGTTTATAGCCGATTTTTGGCGTTTATAGCCGATTTACAATCCTTATCAACAATGAAAGACAAGAATTGTGATTTTTGTCTCTTTTGAAAAAATACAAACTACAATGAAAAGCGAGAAAAGGAGGATCTAACTTCTCAGGAGATTGTGGGGGACTCGTTTAGATTGACGGTCGCAAGCCATATGTGGGCTTCGCCGTCATCCATGCAGATGAGAACAGAGGATGCTATCGATTCGCTTGGCTTGGCTATAACCTCGGGTTTTTAGAGGACAAAGACCAAAGGAAGGTCCTATGTCCAATAAAAAGCCGAGTAGACGGGCTGAAAAGCCATATCTAAGCCATTGGAGGCAGGAGGAGAAGGCAAGGACCTTGGGGGGGGGTACCCCCCAAGGGACTTTTGTCACCTTGTTGCGGTGGCCGGTGTAGAATTTCCGTAAAGTTTTCTCTCTTTTTCCTTTCTCTGGATTTCTGTCTGCTGTCTGTGCTTTTTTCTTTGATGTTTCTGATGTTTTTTCTTCTTGGAGAGCCCTCCTATTTATAGGCTTTTAGGTAGCATTTTAGGTGGGTTTATGGGCTTTTATTGTTATTAAGCCGCATAATGGGAGGAGTTACAAAATTGAATTGTTTATTTTGTAACTCCTTTTTCTTGGCTTCTGATTGGCCGGAGGAGATTGAGGGCATTTAATCGCCTTTTAATCACCATGATGGGAGGAGTTTCATGGGTTAAATGCCATGAATCTCTTGACTTGTAACTCCCGAATGCTTGCTTCTGATTGGGCCGTCCAAAGAAATGGATTAATGACTGTAATAAAGCTAGTCAATTAATCGCATTAAGTGGTCGCCGAGCAGCTGAAGAGTCGCGGGCCGTGCCACGTCTTTTGGGATTCTTCTGTGGATGATCATCGATGGATCTTCATGTAGATCGACATCAGATGACCATATAATTTCAGGTGTTTGTTGCCAACAGCGGGTCGGTGCCATCTGTCCTGTCGATTTCTCGATCGGTCGGGTAGAAAGCACACTTTTTTTGGTTGACCGGGTGGCGATCAATGTTGTCTTCGATACTCTTGATGATTTACCCGTGTTTTGGACGGATGTCAGAGGACTTGGTGTCTCAAAAGTATGAATTTTGGAAAGTACCAGAGGCTGGGCTCCTCGAATCGCGAAAAAACGGCGAAAACCGGGGTTTCCGGGGCTTTCCCGGCGACCCTGGCCCAAGGTCGCAGGGGCCTGCGACCCTGGGCTAGGGTCGCAGGGGCCTGTGACCCTGGCCCAGGGTCGCAGGGGTCTGCGACCCTGGGGGGTTTTCCCCCTTTCGTGTCCCGTTTTGCGTCCGTTTTTGCTGTTTCTCGATTCTTTTTTCTTCTGTACTTTTCCTTGACATTTTGACCATTTATTGGTCTGATTTCTTTGTAGGAAACCTGATGAGAATCCTTGCATTTTATTTTGCAAAGTTTCCAATTTCCTGAGAAAGCCGAAGACTTTGTCGCGCAGAGCTGCCGATTTTCCGTCAGAAGCTGAAACTGGGCCAAACGATGTCGGAATGACCTGAAATTTGGTGTGAAGCCTCCTGAGCAATAAATAAGACCAACCATAGGCTTTTTTTTAGTTTTGTAGCCGTTTGGGGTCCTATCACCTGTAGACTTGCTTTTTGTCGCGATGAAGATGTCGCGGTTTGATGTGTGGTCAACCGATGTCCGATTGACTTGAAATTTGACAGGGAACCTATTGGAGTCATTTTAAGATGATCCATAGGTTCTGTCTTGGAAACCATGGTCCCGGAGAGCTTTTGTTGCCGAGAGCTCCTTTTCGGCTGTCGAAGAAGCGAAGTTAGGCCAAATGATTTTGAAATGGCTCGAAACTTCTTGTGTACTCCTCTTTTGGCTGTCTGGAAGAATCTTGCAGTTTTTGTTTGATTCTGACAAGATTTGTTTTTTTTTTGGAAGCAGCATTGCCTATTTATGGCAGGTTGCGACTTCATGTAGCTCTTTGGATCTTGAAGAGGCAAAGTGACATTTTTGGTGTCAACAAATGCCCCCTCGAGGTACAGCGGCGAGTTGCTTAATTTTTGTAGTCGATGTGCCTCGAAGAGATTTTTTTGAAGGAGAGCCTGTGACTTGACCAAGAGTCTTTGAGCAATCTTTCTTTTTGGTATTTGTAGCCTTTTGAGCTTCCAGGGGAATTTTATGGTAGTGAAAGGGATCACGTACCATCTCGAGGCAAAGTTTTGAAGATGACATCAGGGATGTGGATTTGGGTTTTGACCTTGTGACCTAACAGGCTATATGTGGCAGGTTAGGGGGTCGGGTTTGGTTTTGATCGTGTGACCCAACAAGCTGTATGTGGAATGTTGGGGGATCAATTTTGGTTTTGACCTTGTGACCTAACAGGCTGTATGTGGCAAGTTAGGGGATCAGGTTTTGGTTTTTGGTTTTGGTCTTGTGACCTAACAGGCTGTATGTGGCAAGTTAGGGGACCAGGATTTGGTTTGATGGAATGTCAATTTCAAGAATTTGGCTCAATTTGGTAGATGAGGCTGGATGGTTTGATTTTTGGAAGCTCATGGGGCTTGGAATTTTCTTTTGTATGGTCCAATCAACTCAAAAGAGGCATGGAACCATTTTTGTATGCTCTTGGTAAGAGGGATTTCTCTTTGACTAAAAGCCCAAAATTTATTTCTTTTTTTTTTTTTTTGTGTGCCTAGGTGGTCAAACCTGGCTCATATGGGCTAACCCATGGGACCTTAAGCTTTTGAAATGGCTTAGATCTCATATGGTGTCATTTTTGTAAAGAATATCCAAAAATATCTCATTTGGATAGAGAATATCTAAGAATATTTTTACTTGGAGAGAATCTCTCATGATCCCTTTATTTTGGGATAGAATATCTCAAGATATCTTTCTTTTGGGAAAGAATCCGTCATAGATTATATCTTTTAGGAGAAAATCTCTCATTGATTTCTTTTTGGGAGAGAATCCCTCAAGATATCTTTCTTTTGGGAAAGAATCTTTCTAATTTCTTTCTTTTGGTAAGGTTACTAATTAGTAACACTTACCTCTTTCTTCTTTCCTTCTTTGGTTTGCTCTCCTCTATAAAAGCAAGGAGAAGGTTGGATCTCTTGCTCTTATTACTTTCTTTTGCAATAATCTCAAGAGGGCTTCAAGACCAAAAGTTCTTCTTCTTCAAGATCTTCAAGACTTTTCTTCTTCTTCTCCATCAATGGCTTCAAGTAAGTTCTTCTTTTTCAAGAAAACTCCATTGTAGGAAAAAAATAAAGTTCTTTCTTTTTTTTTTGTTTCTTTCTTTTTCTTTTCTTCTTCTTTTTTTTTCTTTTTCTTTTCCACGTGTTTTCTTCTTTCTTTTTTTTTTCACGTGTTTTCTTCTTTCTTTTTTTTTCACACGTTTTCTTTTTTTTTTGCTTTCTTTTCTTTTTTTTTCATGTTTTTTTTTTGTGTGGGCCGTACGGACAGATCCGTACGGATCTGACCGTACGGCCACGTGGCCTGTGGGCCAGCCCTCATTTTTTTTTCTTTTTTTCTTTCTCTCCCCTTTTTTTTTGAGAGAGTTTCTTTTCTTTCTTTTTTTTTGTTTTCTTTCCCCTCTTTTTTTTTAGAGAAAGTTTCTTTTTCTTTTTTTTTTCTTTTCTTTTGCTCATCATGATAATGCATTTTTTTTTGCAAACCTAGATGTTCATGCATGCCTTTAATTTGTAAATTAAATTTGTAGCATGATGTGATAGCATACCTGAAAGTTTTCGCAAAACTGGGAATTTGGAGCTCGCAGTGATGTTGAGCCCTTCCTGATTTTGCGGAGACTTTTAGGTTTCGAAAGTTTGGAGTTTCGGAGCTCGCAGCGATGTTGAGCCCATCTTCAAGCTTTCTATTTCTTTCGGGATAGTTCCTTTTCTTCGGAATTGTCCCGTCATCATGTCGAAATTTCGCCAGATTTTTTTTAGCGAGATTCTGTCATTTTGATGTTTGATCTTTTTCTTTTCCATCCTTTTCAGGTGGTTCCTCCAGAGCGAACAAGGGTAAAGAGCCTGCTACAAGCGTACCTCGTCGGTCTTCTAGATCTTCTAATCCGGCCGTTCAGCAGGCTTTTGAGAAGGTCCAGTATGTTGAGAGAAATCTGGAAGAGTGCGACTCCCTCAACAGAGATGAGATGAGACAGCGACTGATCACTCTCAAGGGAGAGGAATTCTATAAGATCATGGTAAGAAGTCGTCCATGGGTGATGGAAGATCAGAGCGTTTTGCCCAAGCCTACCTTCTTCTTTGGTGATGCAGTCCCTGATGACATTACATACCAGAGAAGATGTTTTCAGTTTTCCTTCACAGCAGATGGTGAGAAGAAGACTGTTACTACCCGGTCGATGTTTGATCGCACCGTCTCGATTCTGAGCCTTGCCCCCACGTGCCCTAAGAGGGAAGATCCTCCAAGTTGGGTGAGAAGGACAAATGTAATCAAGACCGGGGTTTTTGTTGGCGGTTCTCCTGGATATACGGAGAGGTCGCCTGTTGACATGGACTTGTTGATGCCATCCAGCGGCTACCAGGGCTCTGATTATCCGTCGGTCGATTTGAGACCGGTGGGCCTTGGTATTTTCAGCGGTGACGGCAGCAATTGGATCAAGCCTTTTCGACTTCGAGGTCGTTTCAATGCTGACTCCGAGTGGAAGTCGTGGACTGATCGCGTCCTGCTGATTGGTGGCGCCGTTTTGAAGGAAGCCGGGATTTTTGATGCGGTCCGCGCCTTTAGGGAGACCGTGATCTTTTCCGACGAGGCCTTCATGGCTATGCTGGAGTCATTCCTCCCACAAACCAATACCTTCGTTGTGACGAATGGTGAGATTGGTTTTTCTTTGAAGGAGCTGAGCGCCATTACCGGATTGCCCATCCTCGGCAAACTCTATGAGGAGTTTATGCCGATTGACAGCGTCCTCGAGGGGCAGTCTGAGGAGTTCAGGCTTTTATACTTTCAGCTCGTCGCCTTCTATGATTTTTTGAAGGAGAAGGTGGGTTCGAAAGTTAGATCCAGCAGTTGGAAGAGTTTTTGCTCTTCATTCCCCAACTTTTTTGATAGTAGGGAGTCTTCTAATAGCGTGACCCAGGAAGCTGGAGCTCAGGATCCAAAGAAGATCTTGGCCATGCAAGAAGAGTTGAGAGATTTCTGTGCAAGTACAAACGCCATATGTCCTGACATTGCACTGCGGAGAGATCTCGCTGTTTACCTCACTTATTGGCTTGGTGAGGCTGTTTTTGCTGGAGGAGATGGAACGCACATCAGGCCGCATTGTATTTTTCCGGCTTGTCAGATGGCGTTTGGAGAGCAGCTTGCTTTGGTGCCAGCTCTTTACTCCTACCTGTGTACCGAACTGCAGGCTGCTGCTTTTTTGGTTCGGCTTGGGCTTCCCATGAATAGGGTATTTTCAGCCCATATCTTTTATTCGTGGTATGTATACCACTGTCTTGGCTTCCATCGGCTGGGTGCTGCACAGGATGATGATCCTCTGATGATTCGACTGGCTAAGGGCAAAGCCGTGTCCGAATCACTTTTGTTTGCCCGTATGAGGATCCGACGGTTCAGGGACGTCGAGATGGGGCAATCTTCAGTAAAGCTTTCTCCGGAGTTGCGGAAGAAGGCTTTTGATTTTGGTGCCTCCCGAGACTCTACCAGGGCGGGGTCGGGAAGGCATTATTCCTTGACAAATGCAGAGAGAGTGGCTTTTCAGCATACGTGTCGGCACGATGGTGTACCGTAGACATCTTTTCGTCGACATCCAGCCGTATGTACCCTCTCGCTTTGCTTTGCAGCTTGGCTTTTCTCAAGGCGTTGTTGGAGCGCCTTCAAGCATGGTGAAGCGCTTTGGAGGCTTACAGGACGGGAGAAATGCATGGGCTTTCTATAGTGCTGAAGACACTACAGCCATGATTTCGTATCCTGTGTTGTTGACTTCCCGTACTGCCGGCTTTGCGAAGTGGTTCGCGGAGAGCTTTTCGGCATATCGGGGGCTTTCCAAGAAGGAGCTTGATGTGAAGCTGGCATCTGGAAAGGGCCTTGGAAAGTCGGATGGCATCCGGCGAGAGGAAGTTTGGGCCTTCCTTTCTGGAGAGAAGCACAAGATAGGCTTTCTCGGTGACCAGGGCGTCATCGGTTCTGAAGCTGTTCGAGAGATACCTGATGAGGCTTTGGAGCAGCTAGAACAGGAGGAAGCCGAACTTGGCGCTTGGATGCAAGCGGCACAGAGGCAAGCTTCCGTGGAGCCTACTGGCGAGAGCAGACCATCTAGTGAGGAGTCGAGTGGCAAACCTGACTCTGACAGCGGGGCAGGTTCCTCTAAGAAGCGAGCCCGCAGAGGTAAGAGGAGGAGGAGTCATCATCGCAGCAAGGGGCAGCATGAGGATTCTCCTGACTTGGAAGTTCCTCTTACTATCAATGAGGATGTGCCAGTGGATGCTGACGAGCCTCCAGAGAAGAGAAGCCGAGAAGAAGAGACCGTTGGTGAAGGTATGATTCTTCCTTTTTCTCTTTCCATTTCTTTTCATGGGATTTTTTCCATGTTATGATTTGCTTCTTGTTTCTGCTTTTCTTCTTTTTTTTTTTAGCAGAGGAAGACTTGGTGATGCCTGAGGTCCCAACCGATGAGGTGGTGATGGATCCTGTTGAGGCACCTGAAGAAGAACCGAGGGACTCTGGAGTAGATCCAGAATCTCCAATTGGTACGACTTCTTTTGCTCCTTTTTTTTTGAGTTTGTGACTTGGCTTGCTAACACATTATTCTTTTTTCAGCTGACTTGCCACAGGATTCCGATGACTTTGAACCATCGATAGACGCAAATGTTGATGATGCTTCCGATGAGTTCATGGAGGAGGAAAGTGTTCCACCAGTCGTCGAAGAAGGTATTTTGTAGTTATAACTCTGATAATGATTTTCAAACAGGGTCATATTCATACCTTTTTGTGTTTCCTTTGCAGGTTTTGAAGTGGCAGAGGAGGATCCGTCGCTTCCAGAGCAAGAGATGCCAGAGGTTGATCCAGAGGTAGAGATTCCTGGGACCAGCTCTGACAATATTGAGGAGATTCCTCGCGCTGAGATTCCTTCCCGAGCAGGAGCAGCTTCAGCTGGAAAGAGTTCTTTTGTTACTCTTTCAACAGATGATGATATGAGTAGCCGACCAACGGAGTTGGGCGAATCTTCAGCTGGGCCATCTCTTCTTTTTGCGAAGAAGGTGGTGGTGCGAGTTCTGAGCTCTTGGATTGAGACTCTCTTTTCTGGGCACTTGGAAGCCGGATTTGGCATGATCCAGCATGTGCAGGAGATTCTCAGTGATGCTGAAGAAGCTGGTACGGATGTCACAGGTGCCAGGGCGATCGTTGATAGGATCATTGCACTGGGTGACAAGTGGTTTGAGACCGTGAGTTTGGCTGATGACCAGTTCTTCAAGGAGATGTTCCTGGACCCTGCTGATAAGGCTAAGTCTGACCTGGATGAGGCTACAGAAAGCAAGAAGCAGGCAGTCCGAAAGAGGAACTTAGAAGAGCTAGCCATCATCAGGCTGACGCATGACCTTAACATCCTTGACAGGGAGGTCGATGAGGCCAGGAAACGTCTTGAGCATTTGCAGGCACAAGTCGCTGCCAAGTGGACTGCCATAATAGAAGCTCGCGACAGGGAGAGTGCTCTGATTCACCAGGTTGCAGATGCCGAACGGGTTCTCAAAAGGAAGTCTGATGAGGAGGAACAATGGCAAACTGCTCGAGGTAAGCTTCCTGGTGTGAAAGAAGGGGTACAGCCCACTCCAGCATCTCATGGCAGGTTCCTGAAGAAGCGTGCCTTGGAATCCTTGACAGATGAGGCTAAAAGTTTGCTTGGGGAGCTGAACTCTTGGCTGGAGACCATTTTTGATTGAGCTCCTGTATATTTTTTTTTACAGAAACCATCCTTCTCTCTTTTCTTTTTTTTGGTACCACTTGTTTTTTTTTTGTACTTATTTTTTGTAGTGCTTGTGAACACCTTCTCTCTCTCTTTTTTTGGTACCACATGTATTTTTTGGTACTCTTTTTTTTTTTTTTTTGTTATCCCTACGCTCACTTGAATCTTTTTGTGATAAAAGTAATTGCTAAATGGGATGCTCTTCTTTTTTTGTTATCCCTACGCTTACTTGAATCTTTTTGTGATAAAAGTAATTGCTAAATGGGATTTGATCAAAAGGTTGTCATTTTGTGAAAATCTTTTGTCAAGTGATTGTTTTGGCATGAAAGCCAGGTTTTTTGTTTGTGGCATGGAAGCAAATTTTGGCATGAGAGCCAGCTTTTCTTGTGGCATTGATAGCCGAGTTTTTTTTGTGGCATCTATAGCCAGTTTTGGTGGCATTGATAGCCGGTTTTGTTTTGGTGGCATTGATAGCCGGTTTGTGGCATTTATAGCCTGTTTTGATGGCATTGATAGCCGGTTTTTTTTTTTTTGGTGGCATTGATAGCCGGGTTTTTTGAAATCCAAGTTTTTTTTTTTTTTTTGTTTGTGGCATTGATAGCCGGTTTTGTTTTGATGGCATTGATAGCCGGTTTGTGGCATTTATAGCCTGTTTTGATGGCATTTATAGCCTGTTTTGATTTTCAAAAAATGCAAGTATCGACTAAAAGTCGCCTCCCTGCTGAATGTTCTTGCAAGTATCGATGGAATGTCGCATCCTTGCTCATTCGGTTGCGAGTATCGATGGAATGTCGCGTCCTCGCGGATTTGGGTGCAAGTATCGATGGAATGTTGCATCCTTGCTTTTCAAAAATTTTGGTTTTGCGGGTACTGACTTGATGTCGTTTCCCCACGATTTTTGAAATTTGTGGTTTTCTCGAACCTTTGGGTTATGGATATCAACTGAAATGTTGCGTCTCCACAGTTTTTTAGGTTTCTTCGAACCTTTGAAATTTGGGTTGTGGATATCAACTGAAATGTTGCATCTCCACAGTTTTGGATTTTGCAAGTATCGACGAAATGTCGCTTCCCTGCGATTTTGGAAGTGTCGAACGTGGTTCGCTTGCTTCCGATTTGTGCGAGTATCGACTAAGCGTCGCTTCCTCGCGGGTTTTTGAAAAACCATTTTTTTTTTTTTTTAAAGACACGAGGGTCATAAATTTTGACCTAAAACCATTTTGGCGGTAAAAGGCAGGGTGGACTAGGGTGGAAATCCCTGAATCCGGATTTTGTTTCAAACCATGAATTTTGGGTTCAAGGGTTGAAAATTTTGGTCAAGTTAGGGAAAGGTTCCTAAACTTGGATTTTTTTTTTTGAACAATGAAACGATGAAAGTAAGCATTGTTTTAGATTTCTAGAAATTTCAACATTTGATATGAAAATTCTAAAAAGGGGTGGGTTTAGCGAGCGTGTACCTGGAAACCGGTTTTGGCCATACAGGCATTGCTCTTACCCTGTTGGGTAAGTCTTTAAGGGTAGTACCGCTTTAAGAACTTGCCGTTGATGGGCAGCATACATCTGTCACCTTCCATGTTTAGGAGTGCGTATGCGCCATTGGAGAAAACTTTGTCGATGACGTAGGGTCCCTCCCATTTTGGCTCAAATTTGCCTTTGGACTTGTGAGCGAAGACCATTGGTCTTTTTACCGCAAGAACCAAGTCATTCTTTTTGTAGGCGCGTTGCCTGACCTTTTTATCGAAAGATCCTGCCATACGTGCTTGTAAAGTTCAATGCTTTGTTGAGCTTCGAGCCGTCTCTCATCGAGATTGTCCAGCTCATGGAGTCGCAATTTGACATTGCTTTCTTGAGTCATGTCATTTTGCAAGGATACCCTCAAGGAAGGAATTTGTACTTCCAAGGGCACGACAGCTTCGCATCCATAGACCAAGGAGAATGGTGTGCTATGGGTTGGTCCTCGAACGGTGGTTCGATAGGCCCATAAAGCTTCAGACATTTTGTCGCTCCAGTCTCTTTTGTGACTAGAGACCATTTTTTTTGAGGATTTTGCAGAGTGTCTTGTTGAAAGCTTCTGCTAACCCGTTTGCTGCCGGATTGTATGGAGTCGAAGGACAGCTTTGAATTTTGTATTTGTCGCAGAACCTGTAGAATCGATGATCCCGGAACTGTGGTCCGTTATCATGGACGAATCTTTTGGGTATACCGAAACGACAAATGATGTTGGTGCACAGGAACTGAAGGACTGATGAGGTCTTCATTTCGTTAAACGCAAATGCTTCTGACCACTTGGAGAAGTAATCCGTAGTGGCGAAGATGAAGCGATGACCTTTGCTTGAAGGGGGAGAAATAGGACCTATGATGTCCATACCCCAGGCTTCGAAAGGCCATGAGATCGCTGTAGGATGCAGCCATTCTGGAGGCATGTGAATGTAATCTCCATGAACTTGGCATTGTTGGCAGCGCTTAGCAAATTGCATTGCGTCAGCTACCATGGTAGGCCAGTAATATCCTAACCTTTTTATCTGATCATAGAGCTTAGGTCCAGCCTGATGAGCTCCGCAAAGACCAGCATGAACTTCTTTGAGTGTTTCTTTAGCCTCTTGTTGTGACAAGCAGCGTAGAAGTACTCCGTTGAAGGATTTCCTGTAAAGGATTTTTGAAGGAATATCCAAATGGAAGCTTGGGGTTCGCCTTTGGATGCTTACCCGTTCTTTTGGATCTTCAGGTAGGATTCCGAACATAATGTAATCAATGAACGGATCCCTCCAGTCGCCGATTGAAGTTTGAAGGATTGAAATCCGACTTCCGACCACTTGGTGGCATTCAGCAACTGCTTGGTGTGTGTTAAGAGGAGGAAGGATTCTTCTTTCGCACACTCTGATTTGCATGTTTTCCCCTTCCTGGATTGCCATGGATGCGGCAAGTCCGGCTAGGGCATCTGCACGTATATTTTCACCTCTACGAATGTGGGTGATGATGAAGGGAGTTTGCATGCTCTCTTCAGATTTACCGGATGGTTTGTTTCCTTCCGGTGATTGTTGAGGAGCTTTGCCTTTATCTTTCTGGAGATTTTCGGCAAAGGATGCTGTATGCTTCTCCTCTTCTTCTTTTTTCACCTTCATACATTTGTGAGTCTGCGAAGTGGATTTCTTTACCTTTGAAGGGTTTTCTGTCCGCAAAGACTCGATGTATCATGCCGTCGTCGCCAACAAACTTGATGCATTGATGTAGAGTTGAAGGGACAACACCATTCTCATGGATCCAAGGGCGTCCGAGAAGGATGTTGTAGCATGAAGGGGTCTTTATTGCATACACCGTGACCTCAGAGATAAGATCACCTATCTGCAATTTGAACCTGATTTTGCCGATAGGCCTTTGAGTACTCCCATCGTATCCAAAGATAGATACAGATGTGTGGCTCAGTTTGCTGGGTGGGATGCCCAACTCTTCGAGAGCCGATGTGGAGATAAGGTTGAGTGCAGAACCTGGGTCGATCTGAACTCTATGCATAGGCATTTCCTTGATATACCCTGTGAAGTACAGGGGTCGGTTATGCCTGGTTTCGCCAAGTAGGAGATCATCCTTTGTGAAGGCGATGGTTGCACTGGCTGCTTTTTTAACCGAGAGGCATTCAATGCATGATCCCTCAGTTTTCTTCTTTTCTCCCTTTGAGGAGGCTTCTGAGTTTTTGACCCGGTAATCCATTTCAATTTGGAGGACTTGCGGGGCATGTTTGTCGACATCCTCATTCAGCTTTTGTAATTCCGAAATGAGATTATCACGAGTGTGCGGAGACATTCGCAACAAATCTAGGATGTGTAGACGTGCAGGTATGTGCTTGAAGTGTTCAATCAAGTCATACTTGAAAGCCTCCTTAGGGCCTGCATGTTCATCATTGTTGCCACTAGGGGCGCTTACAACATCTTTTCCGAAGGATTTACATATGTAAAGGAAGATTGGTTGTAATTTTTGTGGTAGTCCCGGCCAGAGCGGGTGCCTCTACCAACTTCGAGAGCTTCTTGAGAAGGGTCTTCGTTTGGAAGATTGTCTTCAGGATCAAGAGGCTGTCGTTTTTCATTTGCTGAGGATGCATCAGCAGCGGAGTTACCATCCTCAGTGATTGTGTTGCATGGAGCATTTTCCGGGAACAAGTCCTGAACAGCATCCAGCAATCTTTCTTCTTCGTTGACTAATTCATCGTCCCAAGCATCAATAGCTGGGAATTCTTCAGTCAGGAAGGGTGTGAACTTTGAAGTCACAGTCTCAGGAGAAGAAACCTGAGAGGGTGTCATCTCAGTGAAAGTCATGTGAGACGAGGTGGCTCCAGAAGATATATTGCTAGGCGTCGCCGGAGTGTAAGTGCTCTCATCAGACGATGCTTCGGAAGAGCTATAATCCTGAATTATCACATTACAGGAAGCTCTGACGGGAGACGTTGCCTGATCGGAGTCAGACTCATCCTCGGATGTGAGAGGATCGTCTATCCAGCAATTTTCTCCATTTTCAAGAGTTAAGGGAGGATGTACCTGGTGGTCTTCAGGGACTTCAGGCTCTGGATTGCGAGGAGGCTCGTTGACGCGTTCTTGCTCTTGTTCTAGAGCGAGTCGCTGCAAGATCCTTGCATATTCTTCAAGATCAGGCATAGGAGCCGGATCTTCTTCTTCATCAACTCTTTGTGGCTCAACATTGTTGATTTCCACTGGAGTAATGAGAGGTGCTGGGTCAGCAGCATTTTCTTGTACAGCTTCTTGGTCTTCTTCATCATCAGACCAGGATCCTTGTGGCTGTAGGGGGTTATACCAGATTACTGGCATAAGATGAGACTCAGGAACCCATTCTTCATCGGAGAGATATTCTCCTATTTCAAGGGACTCTTCCCACTCATCTGTGTAGTTGGGTTCGAATCCATCATCGGTGTCGCTGGATTCGTATCCATCAATGGAGAATCCAACTACTGAATTGCAAGAGTATGATGCCTCCTGCATGGCTTCTTTAAATTGAGGTGGCATGAAATCACTAAGAGTGAATTTCCTTACCCCCTTTGAAGTCTCTGGAAGGGATGTTTTTGTTGCCTCCAGTGAAGCGGTAGAGGAAGCCTCTGCCTTTTCTTTGACCGCTAGTTTTGGCTGGGTCTTCTCTTGCCGTTTGAGCTTGAGGAGATGTTTCCTAGCCTGCCTTCGCTGTTGAGCTGTAGGCTTTGTTTTCACGACCTCCCAATTTTCATCTTCCAGGAGATCGGGATATACCCATATCGGTTGTCCGTCTGGTGTCGGGTAAGGAACCAGTTTCTCGGACGCTTCGATTGAGTTTATCACCTTGAAGGAAGTAGTGATCTTCTTCTTTGGTGATCTTGATGTTTGTCCACATGTCACCATGTTAACGGAGGCAGACCCATAGTTTTTGTCAAAGGTGATGACTCCGTTTTTCCACATCTCATTTATTTCTCTCTCACAACGAAGCATTGATTGAGAGGATGCGAGATCATCTGGTGGTATGGACAGTACCGAGGATCGTTGGTTTTGCCAACATCACCCGGTCTTTTTGGTTCAGGCAAGGTGAGCTTGCCGTTTGCCACAAGAGCCCCGAAGATTTCATCAACATCTTCATCAAACGGGTATTTCTTCTCTACTCGTTCTTTGAAGGCGTATGAGAGTTCAGGTCTCTTACCAAAAGCTTTGTTTTCAGCTTTCTTTGGTGGCTGAGGAGCTGACTTGGTCTGCACATTGAGGACCTCTTTCTTCTTTGGTTTAGAGGTTGCAATGGCGGTTGGCTCTTTTCTTGATGATTTCTGACTGTTGAGGTCTTTAATCACCGTTTCAGCTTCCATGGAAGCTTCTAGGAGTTCTCCCAGGTTTTTGATTTGTTGCCGATGATCATGGAACGGATTCTGGCTCTCATGTTGTTTCGGCAGATGTCGACTAGCGACGCTTGTGGCAATACATCAGAGCATTTGTATGCCATTGCTTTCCACTTGTGAATGAAGTCATATGTTGATTCATTCTCCCCCTGTTTTAGGCTGCACAGCTGAGCCATAGTAGCGGGGTGATCCTCACCTTTGAAGTGAGTCAGGAAGCGTGTCTCTAGCATGGCCCAATTTTGGATTGAGTCCTCCGGCAGAGTGGAGTACCAATCGAAGGCCGTACCTTTTAGGGTACTTGCAAAGAGGCGGATCTTGAGTGCATCTTGATCTGCGATAGCTCCCGTCAGGATCTTGAAGTGGATGACGTGCTGTCTGGCTGATCCTTTCCCCGTATATGTTTGGAGAGTAGGATGCTTGAATTTGGTGGGGAACGGGACCGAGTCCATCCATAAGGGATATGGTGGCTTGATCCCATGCTCCTTGAGTATATCCTCTTCTTTTGCTTTGGCGAGGATACCGTCTACGTCCTTTTTGGTAAGGGCGCGTGACTCATTTTTGTTGACACCAAAAAAGTCACTTTGCCTTTTCAAGATCCAAAGAGCTACATGAAGTCGCAACCTGCCATAAATAGGCAATGCTGCTTCCAAAAATCAAATCTCGTCCGAATCAAACAAAAAACTGCAAGATTCTTCCAGACAGCCAAAAGAGGAGTACACAAGAAGTTTCGGGCCATTTCAAAATCATTTGGCCTAACTTCGCTTCTCCGACAGCCGAAAAGGAGCTCTCGGCGACAAAAGCTCTCCGGGACCATGGTTTCCAAGACAGAGCCTATGGATCATCTTAAAATGACTCCAATAGGTTCCCTGTCAAATTTCAAGTCAATCGGACATCGGTTGACCGCACATCAAACCGCGACATCTTCATCGCGACAAAAAGCAAGTCTACAGGTGATAGGACCCCAAACGGCTTCAAAACTCAAACAAAAGCCTATGGTTGGTCTTATTTATTGCTCAGGAGGCTTCACACCAAATTCTAGGTCATTCCGACATCGTTTGACCCAGTTTCAGCTTCTGACGGAAAATCGGCAGCTCTGCGCGACAAAGTCTTCGGCTTTCTCAGGGAATTGGAAACTTTGAAAAATAAAATGCAAGGATTCTCATCAGGTTTCCTACAAAGAAATTAGGCCAATAAATGGTGAAAATATCAAGGAAAAGTACAGAAGAAAAAAGAATAAAAAAAAAGCAAAAACGGACGCAAAATGGGACACGAAAGGGGGAAAACCCCCCAGGGTCGCAGACCCCTGCGACCCTGGGCCAGGGTCGCAGGCCCCCGCGACCCTGGCCCAAGGTCGCAGGCCCCTGCGACCCTGGGCCAGGGTCGCCGGCGACCTTGGACCCCGGGGTCGCCGGGAAAGCCCCGGAAACCCCGGTTTTCGCCGTTTTTTTCGCGATTCGAGGAGCCCAGCCTCTGGTACTTTCCAAAATTCATGCTTTTGAGACACCAAGTCCTCTGACATCCGTCCAAAACACGGGTAAATCATCAAGAGTATCGAAGACAGTATTGATCGCCACCCGGTCAACCAAAAAAGTGTGCTTTCTACCCGACCGATCGAGAAATCGACAGGACAGATGGCACCGACCCGCTGTTGGCAACAAACACCTGAAATTACATGGTCATCTGATATCGATCTACATGAAGATCCATCGATGATCATCGACAGAAGAATTCCAAAAGACGTGGCACGGCCCGCGACTCTTCAGCTGCTCGGCGACCACTTAATGCGATTAATTGACTAGCTTTATTACAGTCATTAATCCATTTCTTTGGACGGCCCAATCAGAAGCAAGCATTCGGGAGTTACAAGTCAAGAAATTCATGGCATTTAACCCATGAAACTCCTCCCATCATGGCGATTAAAGGCGATTAAATGCCCTCAATCTCCTCCGGCCAATCAGAAGCCAAGAAAAAGGAGTTACAAAATAAACAATTCAATTTTGTAACTCCTCCCATTATGCGGCTTAATGACAATAAAAGCCCATAAACCCACCTAAAAGGCTACCTAAAAGCCTATAAATAGGAGGGCTCTCCAAGAAGAAAAAACACAACGAACATCAACAGACAGCAGTCAGAAATCCAGAGAAAAGAAAAAGAGAGAAAACTCTGCGGAAGTTCTACACCGGCCACCGCAACAAGGTGACAAAAGTCCCTTCGGGGGTACCCCCCCCCCAAGGTCCTTGCCTTCTCCTCCTGCCTCCAATGGTTTAGATATGGCTTTTCAGCCCGTCTACTCGGCTTTTTATTGGACATAGGACCTTCCTTTGGTCTTTGTCCTCTAAAAACCCGAGGTTATAGCCAAGCCAAGCGAATCAATAGCATCCTCTGTTCTCATCTGCATGGATGATGGCGAAGCCCACATATGGCTTGCGACCGTCAATCTAAACGAGTCCCCCACAATCTCCTGAGAAGTTAGATCCTCCTTTTCTTGCTTTTCATTGTAGTTTGTATTTTTTTAAAAGAGACAAAAATCACAATTCTTGTCTTTCATTGTTGATAAGGATTGTAAATCGGCTATAAACGCCAAAATCGGCTATAAACGCCAAAAATCGGCTATAAACGCCAAAATCGGCTATAAATGCCAAAAAAATCGCCTTTCACGGCAAATCAAGAAAATGTCTCTTTTCTTAAATATATGTGCAATGGAAAACTTGAAAGAAGTTGATTTCCTTTTTTACTTGCGAAGGTTGATCCCCGGATCACCACTTGCAATTCCAAGTAAAATAGAAAATCTGGCACACCCACAAAAAAAGAAATGTTGATGCACGCCCTTGCCCCCCGGTTACGAAAGGGTCGGACCCGACGGACTCCCACGTCCGCCGACCTCGGTAGAACCAAGCAGGAGCGCGGTCCATCAAGCTGGCATCACCCGGTGGGACTCGTTTATTTGAGAACACGATGCTAGAAATGAAATATTTGCATATCATATATTTTGCTCTATGCTTATATTTCTTTTCTCGATTCCTTGGCTACTTTATAATTGGTGGCCTATGTTGAATTCCGCATCTAAAAAAAAAGAGATGAGATTTTTTGTTTGGAAATTTCTAATTCTTTGAATTTATTTCCACTCTTTCTCTTTTCAAAAAAAAAAAATTTTAAAAACAAAAAAATCAGATTTGTCATTTTTGGATTCAAAATTGAGAAACCTTGATCCGTTCCTATCGTTCATCGCGCTTGCAGAAATGTTGAGCCTGTTCGACTAAGGTTTTGGGCCATTATTTCTCTTCGATGAGTTCATTAAAAATCTGAAAAAAAAAATATATATATATATAAAAAAGTAAAAAAAAAATTTTAGATTTCTCAATTTGGATTCAAAATTGAGAAACCTTGATCCGTTCCTATCGTTCATCGCGCTTGCAGAAATGTTGAGCCTGTTCGACTAAGGTTTTGGGCCATGGTTTCTCTTCGATGAGTTCATTAAAAAAAATATATATATATATATAAAAAAAAATTTAGATTTCTCAATTTGGATTCAAAATTGAGAAACCTTGATCCGTTCCTATCGTTCATCGCGCTTGCAGAAATGTTGAGCCCGTTCGACTAAGGTTTTGGGCCATTGTTTCTCTTCGATGAATTCATAAAAAAAAAATAAAAAATATATATATATATATATATAAAAAGACATAGACCACTAAGGTTAAACCAACTGTGTTCTTTGATCATGGTTGATTCAAAGAAAAGCCTTGTCCAGAGTGTGGAGACAGCTTGACTGTTCTAGGCAAGGGTCCTCCAAACGGGTTCATTAAGTAATCCTACCCTTACCTGGGGGCAATTCTATCAATCAAGATTTCATAAGACCGGGTTAGGAGGCCTATGTGTACTCTCTCGTCTTTTAAATAAATAAATAAATATAAATAAAAAAAATATAAAAATTTTAAAATAAAAAATAAAAATAAAAAAAATTTCAAAAAAAAAATCTTAAAAAAAAATAAAAAATAAATAAAAAATAAATAAAAAAAAAAGATTTTTAAAAAAAAAAAAAAAAATCTTCAAAAAAAAAAAAAACTTCAAAAAAAAAACTTCCGTCATTTTGGGTTTAGATTAGAGAAATCTTGGTCTTCTCCTTTCTGAGCACTGGCGCTCGCGGAAATCGCTGAGCCCGTGTTCAGATTAGAGTGCCTTTTGCTCTCTTTGATGAACCCGATATTGGCCTTTCAAAAAAAAAAAAAAAACTCGTCATTTTTAGATTCAGATTCGAGAAATCATGGTTCATTTCTTTCTGAGCACTGGCGCTCGCGGAAATCGCTGAGCCCGTGTTCAGATTGGAATACCATCTGCTCTCTTTGATGAATCCAATCTTGACCTTTCAAAACAGAGAATCTCATCTCATAGATGCGGTCTCAAAACATTTGTGTCTAGCGGTACTAGTACGCCCTTTCAGGGTCTACTGTATTGCGACCGGCACATCTGTAACTCCAACTTTATATTCTTCTTACCTCGAGCAAGCTCTGCTTCTCGATAAGTCGAATTTAAGTTCACAATTGCTTCTAGCAGTCACTGGGATGCCCATTCTGGCTTACCATACCTGCGATCAGAACAATTGTACCCTCTATGGCATTTTGCCTTCCTCATATTGCTTGGGTCATCTATCTCGAGCAATTTGAAAAGACGAAACCATAGAACTTCCCATTTATGATCATTATATTCTTGTGATTACTAATGGATGTGGTCTTGTTTCAGAAATTTTCGAAAACTAACAATGGCAGCTTCACTAACCATTACTTTCGACGAAAACAAGCACCAACTCATGCTTCAACAGAAGCAAACCACGCGCACCTACAAGCGCCCCATCAGCTGCCGAAGTGTCAACTCCCTCGGCAACTCTGTGAACTCCGGGTCGACCCCGACTCCCCGGACTATCGTCTTTGGGACGCTGGGACCATTCCCACTTCCCGAGGAACAAACTGCTCCCTCCAAGAAGCAGAAACTCGCCTCTCAACGTGTCACTACCATGACACCAAAGGCGAGCACCAGAAGGCCTGAAGCCCGTGGCAGCCCCACGAAGCCTCAACCTGCAAACAACCAGGTCTACTCCAAGACTTGGTCCCCAAGACCTTCACCAAAACAGAGAAGGTCCCAAACATCCACTAAGCCAGCATTCCTGGCCCCACTCAAGGAGAACCAGTTCTATCCTCTTGCTTACATGAAAGAGGAGAGACCCATCTCCAACTTGACTTCCAAGTCATCCCAGCATGAGCCGGCTTGTTCCTACAAGCCCAAAATCAAGTCATGCATCACAAGGCCTCCACAAGCACCTGCTAAGGCCTACAAATCTGCAGTTCGACCCTTCATCTCTACAGGGGCCGAACTTCAAAAATTCAAAGCTTCGCTGCAACAGGCGAAGGACAGGGTTCGTATCCTGTCCTTGCCCAGCTACAGAGAAGACAGGCTCGGCTGCTGCGCCCGAGGGAGCACATCCTTCATCGTCAAAGCCCAGTCAGAGCTGACCGAAGCTCAAATTGCTCGTCGTATACGCCGCCGCGCGTCCTACCGATAGAAGAGACTAGAGAAGCAAAGGACCCAGCCTCCCACACTTCAAGTCTCTCCCAAATGGGTCGAAAAAGAAAGACCCAACCAAGTTGCTGCCGTCCATATGGTTGGAAAAACCAGAAGGCGCCAAAAATCAGCAACAAAAATCCATGTCCGACGTCCGATGACCCGCAGCGTCTCAAGGACAAGAAGACATTCAGAAGAATCCCCTGCTCCTTCAAGCAAAGGACAGCAGAGTGATCCTTCCTCAAGCTCCTCTTCGAAAAGAATGAGCCCCAGCTCAGTCACCAGGACAGTTTCTTCGTTCGAATCACGAAGGATGAATGTCTTGGCTACAAATTCTGAGCCACCACCCCGCAATCCACCTCCAGAAGATGCGATCACCCGCATCCAGCAGTTGGAACAGGGCCAGCAGAGGATTGAAAACTCTGATGGAAAACATTCTCCTCGCCTTCCAAAATCAGGCGAACAATGAACCTCCTCCGAATCATCAAGACGACGAGGTAAATAGAGAAGAAAATGAGTCACGCGCCCTTACCAAAAGGACGTAGACGGTATCCTCGCCAAAGCAAAAGAAGAGGATATACTCAAGGAGCATGGGATCAAGCCACCATATCCCTTATGGATGGACTCGGTCCCGTTCCCCACCAAATTCAAGCATCCTACCCTCCAAACATATACGGGGAAAGGATCAGCCAGACAGCACGTCATCCACTTCAAGATCCTGACGGGAGCTATCGCGGATCAAGATGCACTCAAGATCCGCCTCTTTGCAAGTACCCTAAAAGGTACGGCCTTCGATTGGTACTCCACTCTGCCGGAGGACTCAATCCAAAACTGGGCCATGCTAGAGACACGCTTCCTGACTCACTTCAAAGGTGAGGATCACCCCGCTACTATGGCTCAGCTGTGCAGCCTAAAACAGGGGGAGAATGAATCAACATATGACTTGATTCACAAGTGGAAAGCAATGGCATACAAATGCTCTGATGTATTGCCACAGGCGTCGCTAGTCGACATCTGCCGAAACAACATGAGAGCCAGAATCCGCTCCATGATCATCGGCAACAAATCAAAAAACCTGGGAGAACTCCTAGAAGCTTCCATGGAAGCTGAAACGGTGATTAAAGACCTCAACAGTCAGAAATCATCAAGAAAAAAGCCAACCGCCATTGCAACCTCTAAACCAAAGAAGAAAGAGGTCCTCAATGTGCAGACCAAGTCAGCTCCTCAGCCACCAAAGAAAGCTGAAAACAAAGCTGCTGGTAAGAGACCTGAACTCTCTGATGCCTTCAAAGAACGAGTAGAGAAGAAATACCCGTTTGATGAAGATGTTGATGAAATCTTCGGGGCTCTTGTGGCAAACGGCAAGCCTGAACCAAAAAGACCGGGTGATGTTGGCAAAACCAACGATCCTCGGTACTGTCCATGCCACCAGATGATCTCGCATCCTCTCAATCAATGCTTCGTTGTGAGAGAGAAAATAAATGAGATGTGGAAAAACGGAGTCATTACCTTTGACAAAAACTATGGGTCTGCCTCCGTCAACATGGTGACATGTGGACAAACTTCAAGATCACCGAAGAAGAAGATCACTACTTCCTTCAAGGTGATAAACTCAATCGAAGCGTCCGAGGAACTGGTTCCTTACCCGACACCAGACGGACAACCGATATGGGTACATCCCGATCTCCTGGAAGATGAAAATTGGGAGGTCGTGAAAACAAAGCCTACAGCTCAACAGCGAAGGCAGGCTAGGAAACATCTCCTCAAGCTCAAACGGCAAGAGAAGACCCAGCCAAAACTAGAGGTCAAAGAAAAGGCAGAGGCTTCCTCTACCGCTTCACTGGAGGTAACAAAAACATCCCTTCCAGAGACTTCAAAGGGGGTAAGGAAATTCACTCTCAGTGATTTCATGCCACCTCAATTCAAAGAAGCCATGCAGGAGGCATCATACTCTTGCAATTCAGTAGTTGGATTCTCCATTGATGGATACGAATCCAGCGACACCGATGATGGATTCGAATCCAACTACACAGATGAGTGGGAGGAGTCCCTTGAAACAGGAGAATATCTCTCCGATGAAGAATGGGTTCCTGAGTCTCATCTTATGCCAGTAATCTGGTATAACCCCCTACAGCCACAAGGATCCTGGTCTGATGATGAAGAAGACCAAGAGGCTGTACAAGAAAATGCTGCTGACCCAGCACCTCTCATTACTCCAGTGGAAATCAACAATGTTGAGCCAGAAAGAGATTATGAAGAAGAAGATCCGGCTCCCATGCCTGATCTTGAAGAATATGCAAGGATCTTGCAGCGACTCGCTCTAGAACAAGAGCAAGAACGCGTCAACGAGCCTCCTCGCAATCCAGAGCCTGAAGTCCCCGAAGACCACCAGGTACATCCTCCCTTAACTCCTGAAAATGGAGAAAATTGCTGGATAGACGATCCTCTCACATCCGATGATGAGTCTGACTCCGATCAGGCAACGTCTCCCGTCAGAGCTTCCTGTAATGTGATAATTCGGGATTATAGCTCTTCCGAAGCATCGTCTGATGAGAGCACTTACACTCCAGCGACGCCTAGCAATATATCTTCTGGAGCCACCTCGTCTCACGTGACTTTCACTGAGATGACACTCTCTCAGGTTTCTTCTCCTGAGACTGTGACTTCAAAGTTCACACCCTTCCTGACTGAAGAATTCCCAGCCATTGATGCTTGGGACGATGAATTAGTCAACGAAGAAGAAAGATTGCTGGATGCTGTTCAGGACTTGTTCCCGGAAAATGCTCCATGCAACACAATCACTGAGGATGGTAACTCTGCTGCTGATGCAATCCTCAGCAAATGAAAAACGACAGCCTCTTGATCCTGAAGACAAACTTCCAAACGAAGACCCTTCTCAAGAAGCTCTCGAAGTTGGTAAAGGCACCCGCTCTGGCCGGGACTACCACAAAAATTACAACCAATCTTCCTTTACATATGTAAATCCTTCGGGAAAAGATGTTGTAAGCGCCCCTAGTGGCAACAATGATGAACATGCAGGCCCTAAGGAGGCTTTCAAGTATGACTTGATTGAACACTTCAAGCACATACCTGCACGTCTGCACATCCTAGATTTGTTGCGAATGTCTCCGCACACTCGTGATAATCTCATCTCAGAATTACAAAAACTGAATGAGGATGTCGACAAACATGCCCCGCAAATCCTCCAAATTGAAATGGATTACCGGGTCAAAAACTCAGAAGCCTCCTCAAAGGGAGAAAAGAAGAAAACTGAGGGATCATGCATTGAATGCCTCTCGGTTAAAAAAGCAGCCAGTGCAACCATCGCCTTCACAAAGGATGACCTCCTACTTGGCGAAACCAGGCATAACCGACCCCTGTACTTCACAGGGTATATCAAGGAAATGCCTATGCATAGAGTTCAGATCGACCCAGGTTCTGCACTCAACCTTATCTCCACATCGGCTCTTCAAGAGTTGGGCATCCCACCCAGCAAACTAAGCCACACATCTGTATCTATCTTTGGATATGATGGGAGTACTCAAAGGCCTATCGGCAAAATCAGGTTCAAATTGCAGATCGGTGATCTTATCTCTGAGGTCACAGTGTATGCAATAAAGACCCCTTCATGCTACAACATCATTCTCGGACGCCCTTGGATCCATGAGAATGGTGTTGTCCCTTCAACTCTACATCAATGCATCAAGTTTGTTGGCGACGACGGCATGATACATCGAGTCTTTGCGGACAGAAAACCCTTCAAAGGTAAAGAAATCCACTTCGCAGACTCACAGATGTATGAAGGTGAAAAAGAAGAAGAGGAAAAGCATACAGCATCCTTTGCCGAAAATCTCCAGAAAGATAAAGGCAAAGCTCCTCAACAATCACCGGAAGAAAACAAACCATCCGGTAAATCTGAAGAGAGCATGCTAACTCCTTCATCATCTCCCTCAAATCTTCAAAGCCTTTGGTCATCACAACTAAAGTGAAGAAGGCAAAACAAAAGCCTGGGGGCAAATTGTTGTCTCTTTCGTGTCTATCATGCAAGACACGGACTCGGATTCAGAGCCAGAAGACGACACATCGTCAAGCCAAGCTGACACTTCAGCAAGTTCAGCCTGCTCTTACTCCAATGGAGACAACTTCTGACATAGAAGATCCTACGTCAGCTTCCTTCGTTGTTCCAGCAACTTCAGCAAAGGAAAAGCCGATCTTCTTCCATAGATCGGATGCTTCTTCATCATACTCCATGCTCGAACCTTTCCAAATAAAGGTACGCCTCAACTATCCTTATACAGTTCTGTGGCACAAGCTATTATGAAGAAAATGGGCTATGACGCTCAAAACCCAGTCGGTTTGGGAGAAGGGCGCGGTATTCTCACGCCATTGGGGCCCGTCTTGACCAAAAGCCAGCTGGAAGATTGGAGACTCTACGGCTATGTAGAAAAATCTTCACACGGGTTAGGGTATGATCCGAACACTCCCTTGAGACAGTTGACACAAAGGCTTAAAAGTCAATATATAGACCAAGCCTCAACATCTCAAATCCATGAAGACATCGATCTCCCTGGATATCTCTTTGATGAGTCACCTGACAAAGATCCAGGAAGCTCATCCAATTGGCACGATTTCTCCGAAAATGAAGAGGAGTTGTCCGATGGCCACAGACGTGTGGACTTCTGACCCAGAAGAACCCTCATCTCCAAAGAAGTAGCCTACTTCGACTCGGTTTCAACAGGCGATTGGGATCATCTCATAGCAAGCCTTGGGAAAATTACCGATCAAGAAGACCCGTGGAAAGGGACAAAACCTTGGTCTGGAAATGCCCTTGAAACCCCAGAAGGTTTCGTTGAGCTGGAAGCCTCCAAAAATATTGTGGAGGAACCACCTTCGAACCTTCCAACAGAAGATCCTGTTCAAAAGATAGACTTGGGAACACCAGATAACCCACGTCCTGTATTCATAAGCAAGAATATAAAGGATGATGAGTTACCCGAGTATATCGCTTTTCTTCGTGAGTTCGTTGATTGCTTTGCATGGTCTTACGCTGAAATGCCAGGCTTGGACCCCAAAATAGCAGTTCACAAACTCAATCTTCAAGAAGACATCAAGCCTGTCAAGCAAGGCCAAAGAAGATTCCGTCCAGATGTGATGGATAAAATTGAACAAGAAGTTCAAAAACTCAAAAGCGTCGGCTTCATCCGTGAGGAACAACATCCTGAATGGTTGGCCAACATTGTCTCCGTGACAAAGAAAAATGGGCAGATCAGGGTCTGTATTGACTATAGAGACCTGAATGGCGCATGCCCAAAAGATGAATTCCCGCTCCCCATACTAGAGGTAATGATTGATAATACCTGTGGATTCGAGCGAATGACATTTATGGATGGTTTCTCTGGCTACAATCAGATAAAGATGCATCCTGAGGATGAAAAACATACATCCTTTCGAACCCCATTTGGCGTGTATTGCTACACTGTCATGCCATTTGGTCTGAAGAATGCTGGTGCCACATATCAGAGGGCTATGATGAAAATATTCCAAGATATGCAGCACAAGACGGTTGAATGTTACGTTGATGACCTCGCCGTCAAAAGCAAAAGAAAAGAAGATCATCTCGAAAACCTTCGAGAAGTCTTCCTCCGGCTTCGCAAACACAAACTGCGAATGAATCCATTGAAATGCTTCTTCGGCGTCTCGTCGGGTAAGTTCCTCGGATTCTTAGTTCGGAAAGCTGGAATAGAGCTTGACCCCATAAAAGTCAAAGCCATTCTAGAAATGCCCTCTCCAAGAACCTTGAGAGAACTCAAAGGGCTTCAAGGGAGATTGGCCTACATCAGACGGTTCATCTCCAATCTTTCGGGGAAATGCCGTCCATTCTCCCGGTTGATGAAAAAAGGTGTAAACTTTGTCTGGGATGCTGACTGTGAAGCTGCTTTCCAAGACATCAAGTCATACCTGACAAAACCTCCAGTGTTAGCTGCTCCTACCACTGGAAAACCATTCATCTTGTACACAAGAGCCCTTGATCACTCTCTGGGAGCTCTTCTTGCGTAAGAAAATGATCAAAGAAAAGAAGCTGCTCTATATTACCTCAGCCGCATGCTAGTAGGTGCAGAGCATCGCTACTCTCCAGTCGAAAAAGAATGTCTTGCAGTGATGTTCGCCGTACAAAAGCTGCGTCACTACTTGCTTTCCAACACAGTCTACCTAGTCTCGAGGGTCAACCTCTTGAAGGTCCTTGTCACAAAGGCAGGTTCTCTCAATGCTCGACTGGCAAAATGGTCCATCCTTCTGTCACAATTTGATATTAGGTATGTACCACAAAAAGCAATCAAAGGGCAAGCTCTAGCGGACTTCCTCGCAGAGCATCCATTGCCTAAAGATTCTCCACTCAGAGATGATCTCCCAGACGAACCAGTCTACAATGTGGAGACTTTCTCACAAAGTGCCTCCTGGGACATGTACTTTGACGGTGCAACCAGGACAAATGAAAAAAGACAGCTGATCTCGGGAGTTGGCATCCTCTTTGTTAGCCCCGACAAATACATGATTCCACACGCTTTCTCGCTACTGGAACCATGCACAAACAATGCAGCTGAATATCAAGCTCTGATCTTAGGATTAGAACTCGCCATCGAATCTGGTATCACCATGCTGGAAGTCTTTGGAGACTCTCAACTGATCGTCAACCAGATGAATCAGAAATTTGAAGTCAGGAAGCCAGATTTGTTGCCCTACTACAACAAGGCACAATCACTTCAGCAAAAGTTTGACATCTGTCACATCACCCACATTCGTAGAGGTGAAAACATACGTGCAGATGCCCTAGCCGGACTTGCCGCATCCATGGCAATCCAGGAAGGGGAAAACATGCAAATCACAGTGTGCGAAAGGAGAATCCTTCCTCCTCTTAACACACACCAAGCAGTTGCTGAATGCCACCAAGTGGTCGGAAGTCGGATTTCAATCCTTCAAACTTCAATTGGCGACTGGAGGGATCCGTTCATTGATTACATTATGTTCGGAATCCTACCTGAAGATCCAAAAGAACGGGTAAGCATCCAAAGGCGAACCCCAAGCTTCCATTTGGATATTCCTTCAAAAATCCTTTACAGGAAATCCTTCAACGGAGTACTTCTACGCTGCTTGTCACAACAAGAGGCTAAAGAAACACTCAAAGAAGTTCATGCTGGTCTTTGTGGAGCTCATCAGGCTGGACCTAAGCTCTATGATCAGATAAAAAGGTTAGGATATTACTGGCCTACCATGGTAGCTGATGCAATGCAATTTGCCAAGCGCTGCCAACAATGCCAAGTTCATGGAGATTACATTCACATGCCTCCAGAATGGCTACATCCTACAGCGATCTCATGGCCTTTCGAAGCCTGGGGTATGGACATCATAGGTCCTATTTCTCCCCCTTCAAGCAAAGGTCATCGCTTCATCTTCGCCGCTACGGATTATTTCTCCAAGTGGTCAGAAGCATTTGCGTTTAACGAAATGAAGACCTCATCAGTCCTTCAGTTCCTGCGCACCAACATCATTTGTCGTTTCGGCATACCCAAAAGATTCGTCCATGATAACGGACCACAGTTCCGGGATCATCGATTCTACAGGTTCTGCGACAAATACAAAATTCAAAGCTGTCCTTCGACTCCATACAATCCGGCAGCAAACGGGTTAGCAGAAGCTTTCAACAAGACACTCTGCAAAATCCTCAAAAAAATGGTCTCTAGTCACAAAAGAGACTGGAGCGACAAAATGTCTGAAGCTTTATGGGCCTATCGAACCACCGTTCGAGGACCAACCCATAGCACACCATTCTCCTTAGTCTATGGATGCGAAGCTGTCGTGCCCTTGGAAGTACAAATTCCTTCCTTGAGGGTATCCTTGCAAAATGACATGACTCAAGAAAGCAATGTCAAATTGCGGCTCCATGAGCTGGACAATCTCGATGAGAGACGGCTCGAAGCTCAACAAAGCATTGAACTTTACCAAGCACGTATGGCAGGATCTTTCGATAAAAAGGTCAGGCAACGCGCCTACAAAAAGAATGACTTGGTTCTTGCGGTAAAAAGACCAATGGTCTTCGCTCACAAGTCCAAAGGCAAATTTGAGCCGAAATGGGAGGGACCCTACGTCATCGACAAAGTTTTCTCCAATGGCGCATACGCACTCCTAAACATGGAAGGTGACAGATGTATGCTGCCCATCAATGGCAAGTTCTTAAAGCGGTACTACCCTTGAAGACTTACCCAACTGGGTAAGAGCAATGCCTGTATGGCCAAAACCGATTTCCAGGTACACGCTCGCTAAACCCACCCTTTTTTAGAATTTTCATATCAAATGTTGAAATTTCTAGAAATCTAAAACAATGCTTACTTTCATCGTTTCATTGTTCAAAAAAAAAATATCCAAGTTTAGGAACCTTTCCCTAACTTGACCAAATTTTCAACCCTTGAACCCAAAATTCATGGTTTGAAACAAAATCCGGATTCAGGGATTTCCACCCTAGTCCACCCTGCCTTTTACCGCCAAAATGGTTTTAGGTCAAAATTTATGACCCTCGTGTCTTTAAACAAAAAAAAAATGGTTTTTCAAAAGCCCGCGAGGAAGCGACGCTTAGTCGATACTCGCACAAATCGGAAGCAAGCGAACCACGTTCGACACTTCCAAAATCGCAGGGAAGCGACATTTCGTCGATACTTGCAAAATCCAAAACCGTGGAAACGCAACATTTCAGTTGATATCTGTGAGACCCCGACCTCCAATCCCTTTGTTTAGTATTTCTTTAATCGTGGTTTAACTTGTTAAGTGAGATTTGATTTAGTTTGACCTTGTTTTTGAGTTTGACTAGATCTTTCCATAGCCTTTGAGATTTTGAAGACCGTTGACTTTAGTTTGACCCGGTCTTTGTAAAATATATTTTTGTGAGAAATTATTCTTGTTTTGGAAAAATTACAAATTTTGCTCCTTTTGACTCATTTTATTGAGTTGAGAAACTTTCATGTTTTGACCATTTTGATTTGATGCTCAAAAATCGCATTTTTCGAGAAAAAGGGGCAAAAATGACATTTTCACTAAATCTGTCCATAAATTTCGAAAATTTCAGAATTTGGGGAAAATATACTTTTTGGAAAGTAGAAATTTCGCTGATCGTTTTTGTCTTCTTCGTCGTTTTCATTTGAGACCCGCAAATGCTAGTTTTGACCTTCGTAAGATTGGGGCCCATGGGGGCCCAGCCCATTATTCTCTATAAAGCCAATGGGGCTCTTCTCTTTCCCCATTCTTCTTCTTTTCCTGCAACAAAGGGGAGTCTAGGGTTTTCTCCCAGCCCTTTCTCTCTCCTCTTAGAAACCCCTTTTCTTGGATGCTAAAGGGAGATTTGATCTCACCTTCTTCTGCCTCCCTCTTCAAGCTTCCCAAAGGTGCCTTTTTCAAGGATTTTGAGCTAGGAGAGACCTCTCATCCAAGCTTCTCTTCTTCGTTTGGGCTTTTCTAGGTTTGCAATATCATTTCTTTCTTGAGATCCTTGTTTTTTCAACCCATTTGGAGTATTTTCCTTTTTTATGCAATGGGTTTTCATGGAGATTTGAAAATGGATTTGTTTTCTAGGGTTTATTCATGAGCTATTTTGGGGGTTTTGTGATTTGGAGCTTGAGACCCTAAAGCATGGTTTGAAGAGCATCTTAGCTTTCATTGTGGCTTGAGGCAAGTGGAATTTTCAATTAATATGATGGTTTCATTTCTCTTGTTTGGTTTCATGGTTTTTTTTTCTTATTTTGTTCTAATTCTTCATGATTTATGGAATTGCTTTGAATGAATGGACCAATGTTATATGGATTTCCATTTATGTTATGGTCTTACAATGTATTAGAAGTTTGCTTTCATCTTGGTCATTTAGAAAATTTGATTTCTTTGTGTTAAGAGTTGGTGTTCAAAGAAATGGGGAAAAAGGCTTGATTTAAAAGTGTTTGTTTGGCTAATTAGATTGCTAATGGTTGGGGATTTGATGAGTTTGGAAGGTCAAGGAAGGGCCCAAATGATTTAGGGGAATTTGTATGAAGGATTAGGTATCAAAAAGAATCAAAAAAGATGGAAAAAAGGGGAGAAAACACCCCACGGGCCGGACTGGACAGAGCCCAGTCCGCTCGAGCGACCCAGTGGGCCGCTCGAGCGGACCAGGTTCTGCCTGGCTCGCTCGAGCGACCCACTGGGTAGCTCGAGCGACCCAGGCTCTGTCTGGGCTTCGCTCGAGCGGGCCTGGGTTCGCTCGAGCGAGCCCAGCCCAGCCTGGGGGCCTGTTTCAGGTGGAATTCTGGGCCCGTTTTAAGACAGTTTTTGGGCCTGTTCTTGGGGTTTCTTTGGGCCTATTCTTGGACCATTCAAGTCAGTTTTTGGGCCATTTCAAGACCTGATATTGGGTCATTTTAGGGCCTGATATTGGACTGTTTTAAGCCATGTTTTGTGGGCCTGTTCAAGGTTAGTTTTGGGCTGATTTAAAACCTGTTTTGTGGGCCTGTTCAAAGTTAGTTTTGGGCTGATTTAAAACCTGTTTTGTGGGCCTGTTCAAAGTTAGTTTTGGGCTGATTTAAAACCTGTTTTGTGGGCCTGTTCAAGGTTAGATTTTGGGCTGATTTAAAACCTGTTTTGTGGGCCATTCAAGGTTAGCTTTTGGGCTGTTTTAAAACCTGTTTTGTGGGCCATTCAAAGTTAGTTTTGGGCTGTTTTTAAGGGCTGTTTGGGCCATGTTTAAAAGGGCTGTTTTAGATAAATGAGTGCACTGTTTTGGGCTCGGTTCAAGGCCAGCTATAGGCCTGTTTTAAAGAGATTTGGGATTACTTGTGATGTTTGGAAAATTGTGAAATGGGAATGGGAATGAGGTGAGAATGAGCATATGTGAAATTATCCGGGAACCCTTCAAGTCTCAATACGCACTTTATCATTTAAATATTATGGATTTTCATTGGCATCAAACGCACTCTTTATTAATCAATGTTTAAAGGTTAAATGTGTATTGGGATGGTTCTTTGGTAAGTCATTAAGTCATTCTCCACTATCCATTACATTTCAAGTCATAGAATGTATTTGCATTTGTATTCTTTGGTAAACTAATTTAAATAGCATCGGTGATTTGTTATAAAATCATGTGGTTTCCCATGTTCGAAAGGGTTGATCGTATGATTTTATACAAATCACTTTGATGTGTATTTGAACGGTTTACCATTGATATTCGTATGTTTTCTCCGATTCGATTTGAAAAGAGATTGGAGTGGTTTGTCACATTCGGGATTTCTTCGATGAGACTATTATTTTGATAAGACTAGTATTTTGAAAATAAAACCTCGAGGCAAGACGGGGCCAGAGCTATGTGGTGTGAGCCCCTGAGCCAAAGGGATTAGTATTATGGTTTGATTCGTATCGGTTCGAGTTTTGAAAACTAAAGGAACCACTAGGCTTAGGTCACCTTGTCGGGCTGATCACCCGGCTTGGGATCTTTAATTTGTCCGCCAGCTGCAGCTTGGATTCTGTCTGTACCGACCATGGCAACGGTTTTATCTGCCGGTCCCATTTGTATGGCTACGGTTCTGATTTTTGATCTGCCGGTCCAATTTGTATGGCTACGGTTCTGATCCTATTTTTAGTACCACGTTCAGTGGCTACGTTCTGTCTGCTCTTATTACTTCGGTAATAGGAGGATTTAGCTATTTGTGGTCGCCAAGGTTTTATCTGCATATTACCTTATTTTATGATTCTTGTGGGTTATGCTTTTTATGTTTTGATTTGGTTAATGTATACGATATCGATCATTTATCATATTGTCGCTGTTATTCAGGATTTGAAAGGTATTTCCAACCATTAAATGCTTTATGCGGGCTACTATCTTTCGAAACATTCGTACTTCTGAGATTGTTCTTTTATTGCTTTGATACTTATGTTCGGTCTTTCGATCGTTTTCTCGCGATTTATTGTTATATTTGTTTAGACTCTATATTTGGTTTTACGATGATTTCGTCAGGTTTTATGTATGTTCTTTTATTTCATATTACTTGATTATTTGCTTGCCAGACCATCGTGTCTGACCCTTGTTTGTTTGGTGCCAGATTCCGCTCTTTTTGTTTTTAGGTGTTTGATCAGAGGAGGCGGTGGGACCGCCGGTCTGACGTGAGAGGCTGCCCATTGATATCATCTAGATGTCAAGTTGGCACCGGAGCTCGTATCAAATCTTTGAGGGTAGTATCTCTACTAGTTGGATATTGTTGTATGGCTTTATTAGCCTTTTTATTGGGTTTGTAATTAAGACATCTGTTAATTGTAACTTGAATATGTGGGAAATAATAGTTTGTTACTACCAGCTCAGTTTATTTGGATTGTGAATTGTACCAGCCTGCTTATGTGATGGCTTTGTGATATTGGTTGCGTGCGACACGGAACCCGAATGGCCACCGATTCCGGGTCGTAACACCATGTTAGCTTCCGCGAAAAATATACTCTGATTGTGTTGGAATGTGATCATCCTCATTCACGCGGATCTTGGGAACTATGTCAAAAGTTTCAAATTTATCCCAATTTTTCGCACCCCGAGGTCGGATCACTGCAGGGCCGGTTTCGGGGTGTGACAGGTTTGGTATCAGAGCTGGTTAGTTTCTAGGAAATAAACACTCTAGAGACATTAAGACGTGTGGTGAGGACTCGCTAGATTGTGTCGATTTGTTTTCTCGTTTCTTTGTTTCTTTGGATTTGGGTCGGCTTTTCTTTCAGTTCGGGAGACTTCGCTTGTCTTTTCTTTAGTTCTTGTTGTTAGGAGATTTGGATGACCAAATTTCCTCTTTAGTGGTGGAGAATTTAAAGTCTCCATACCCTTGTTCGGTGTCTTTTGTCTGTGCTTGCGTCGGAGACTGAGAACCCTGTGAATTTAGTATGTTGTTTTCGGAGAACATCAGCAGACTTTCAGCTTTTAGCATCTTCATTGTGGTTATGAGGGAAGACATGTACATTTACCTGCCAAAGTAAGACTTGAGCAGTATTCAAAGATCCCCTCACAGCTAATTGGAGATCGTCATGCAGTGTACCAAGGTAAGTGAATGTGGATTTTGGGTGAACTCAGACTATCTTTCCGAGATGAAGGACTGCAAAAGGTATATTAGCTGTTGATTTTATGAAGAGAGAAATGATTCTTAGTTAGTAAGGTTGAAAGCTAGTGCCAGAAACTCAGGGATTTCCCGGATTCGACGAGCCTTGTCATGGATTTGGCTGAGAATTTTCAGGACTTGCAGCTTAGCCAGTGTAGTTTTTCAGAGATAATATCAAGTGAATGGTTAGTTGTAGTCAAGGTAGTTTTCGGCAGCAAAGGAAACTTTGTGGATTTTACCAACTTATAGGGTATTGGGTTGGACAACATGCAGATGCAAGGGAATACCTCAGTGGTTTGGATGTCTCTTTTCTTGGTGAGAATAATTTTCGTGATGTTTTCATCTTTGTTATGTTTTCCTTAATGTCTATGATTTATCCGTGTAGTGTTTAAACAATGGATTTATGTTTCTTCTTTAAGGCTTACTTTGAAATAAACTATATTATTATACTCTTTTTCATGAGTTGCATGATTTTGCTTTCATGAGGTTTTGTGTTTCGAATTTTTATTTAATCTTCTTAAGACATTGTTACACAATGATCTTGAAATTTTGCTCTTGTTTTAATTTTTTTTAAATGTTGACATCTACATTTCAAAACCTTGATGATTTCAAAATTTTGTATGTGTTTGGCTGGAAATGGATTTCAATAAAACTTAAGGTATGGTCATACTACATGAATTTAATTTATTTTTGAAATCCTAATTTGAAATTGTTGAGTATTTCAAGGATTTGTTGGGTTATGAAAACATGAGTTTCAAAACGAATAATGTTGTTTCATGTTCAAACTTTGATAAACTTTCTTTATTAAGTTTTATTTGATAATTTGGAAGTTCAGCTTCTACTATGTTTTAAAATGATGAGATTTAGCTAAGTAATTATTTTAGTCCCTATGTTTAAAATTTTAAGATTTGTTTTGCATTGAATGGAGTGAGTGGTATTAGCCTATGGTTGGAGTTTGGAAGTGTAAGAATTGAAGGGTTGATGGATGTCAGGAAATATAATGGTTCAGCTAGAGATAAAGTTGGATCTACGAGAGAATCAACATTATTCAAGACAGGGATTGGAAGTTTCAGTTCTTCGGGAATTAACATCAGATTTGGCAGATATGTTTTTGTTGATAACACAGTATCAGGTAAGAGATCAAGAGCAGCAAGTAGATAGAATCAGATGTGGGCAAGAATTCAGAGTACATCACAGAAAGATTAGAATTTGGAGATTGTGATTTCATAATGAAGAAGGATTGATGGTATTCTTGGAGGCCAGAAGCTGATGATGCGTTCGAGGAATATAGTAAGAGCAAACATATGGAATTCCATAATTTCTTCGGGATGAAGATTTTTCAGTGAAAACATGTCTACGATCACACCTTCATGCAAGCATCGGGAGCACCGTGTACAGCTTCGAAGGATTTAAGGCACAGAATTCCAAAGTGATGGAAAGAGGCAGAATTTGCAGTTTCTTAGACCGACAGTGACTGATGAGATAAGTAAAAGAAATGATCCAGTGCAGGAACGACAGATGACACCAAGGATGGCTAGAAGGATTATTGAACTCTAGTTTGGTCAGAGGAGTATGTTTTGAACAGATATGTGGAACAGTGTGAAGCCTTCAACCGAATCAGAATGTGGTCGATCGTGCATCTCAACGTCGGGTTTGATCAGAGAGTATCTCAGTTCCCGAGGTTCAGTGTAGGGTGTCAGTGTTTTCATTTGCATTTTGGGGGTTTTTGATTTAGATGTGGTTTAGACCATTTGGAGGACCAAATGGGTTCTAAGGGGGGGAGGATGTGAGACCCCGACCTCCAATCCCTTTGTTTAGTATTTTTTTAATCGTGGTTTAACTTGTTAAGTGAGATTTGATTTAGTTTGACCTTGTTTTTGAGTTTGACTAGATCTTTCCATAGCCTTTGAGATTTTGAAGACCGTTGACTTTAGTTTGACCCGGTCTTTGTAAAATATATTTTTGTGAGAAATTATTCTTGTTTTGGAAAAATTACAAATTTTGCTCCTTTTGACTCATTTTATTGAGTTGAGCAACTTTCATGTTTTGACCATTTTGATTTGATGCTCAAAAATCGCATTTTTCGAGAAAAATGGGCAAAAATGACATTTTCACTAAATCTGTCCATAAATTTCGAAAATTTCAGAATTTGGGGAAAATATACTTTTTGGAAAGTAGAAATTTCGCTGATCGTTTTTGTCTTCTTCGTCGTTTTCATTTGAGACCCGCAAATGCTAGTTTTGACCTTCGTAAGATTGGGGCCCATGGGGGCCCAGCCCATTATTCTCTATAAAGCCAATGGGGCTCTTCTCTTTCCCCATTCTTCTTCTTTTCCTGCAACAAAGGGGAGTCTAGGGTTTTTCTCCCAGCCCTTTCTCTCTCCTCTTAGAAACCCCTTTTCTTGGATGCTAAAGGGAGATTTGATCTCACCTTCTTCTGCCTCCCTCTTCAAGCTTCCCAAAGGTGCCTTTTTCAAGGATTTTGAGCTAGGAGAGACCTCTCATCCAAGCTTCTCTTCTTCGTTTGGGCTTTTCTAGGTTTGCAATATCATTTCTTTCTTGAGATCCTTGTTTTTCAACCCATTTGGAGTATTTTCCTTTTTTATGCAATGGGTTTTTCATGGAGATTTGAAAATGGATTTGTTTTCTAGGGTTTATTCATGAGCTATTTTGGGGGTTTTTGTGATTTGGAGCTTGAGACCCTAAAGCATGGTTTGAAGAGCATCTTAGCTTTCATTGTGGCTTGAGGCAAGTGGAATTTTCAATTAATATGATGGTTTCATTTCTCTTGTTTGGTTTCATGGTTTTTTTTTTCTTATTTTGTTCTAATTCTTCATGATTATGGAATTGCTTTGAATGAATGGACCAATGTTATATGGATTTCCATTTATGTTATGGTCTTACAATGTATTAGAAGTTTGCTTTCATCTTGGTCATTTAGAAAATTTGATTTCTTTGTGTTAAGAGTTGGTGTTCAAAGAAATGGGGAAAAAGGCTTGATTTAAAAGTGTTTGTTTGGCTAATTAGATTGCTAATGGTTGGGGATTTGATGAGTTTGGAAGGTCAAGGAAGGGCCCAAATGATTTAGGGAATTTGTATGAAGGATTAGGTATCAAAAAGAATCAAAAAAGATGGAAAAAAGGGGAGAAAACACCCCACGGGCCGGACTGGACAGAGCCCAGTCCGCTCGAGCGACCCAGTGGGCCGCTCGAGCGGACCAGGTTCTGCCTGGCTCGCTCGAGCGACCCAGGCTCTGTCTGGGCTTCGCTCGAGCGGGCCTGGGTTCGCTCGAGCGAGCCCAGCCCAGCCTGGGGGCCTGTTTCAGGTGGAATTCTGGGCCCGTTTTAAGACAGTTTTTTGGGCCTGTTCTTGGGGTTTCTTTGGGCCTATTTCTTGGACCATTCAAGTCAGTTTTTGGGCCATTTCAAGACCTGATATTGGGTCATTTTAGGGCCTGATATTGGACTGTTTTAAGCCATGTTTTGTGGGCCTGTTCAAGGTTAGTTTTGGGCTGATTTAAAACCTGTTTTGTGGGCCTGTTCAAAGTTAGTTTTGGGCTGATTTAAAACCTGTTTTGTGGGCCTGTTCAAAGTTAGTTTTGGGCTGATTTAAAACCTGTTTTGTGGGCCTGTTCAAGGTTAGATTTGGGCTGATTTAAAACCTGTTTTGTGGGCCATTCAAGGTTAGCTTTTGGGCTGTTTTAAAACCTGTTTTGTGGGCCATTCAAAGTTAGTTTTGGGCTGTTTTTAAGGGCTGTTTGGGCCATGTTTAAAGGGCTGTTTTGGATAAATGAGTGCACTGTTTTGGGCTCGGTTCAAGGCCAGCTATAGGCCTGTTTTAAAAGAGATTTGGGATTACTTGTGATGTTTGGAAAATTGTGAAATGGGAATGGGAATGAGGTGAGAATGAGCATATGTTGAAATTATCCGGGAACCCTTCAAGTCTCAATACGCACTTTATCATTTAAATATTATGGATTTCATTGGCATCAAACGCACTCTTTATTAATCAATGTTTAAAGGTTAAATGTGTATTGGGATGGTTCTTTGGTAAGTCATTAAGTCATTCTCCACTATCCATTACATTTCAAGTCATAGAATGTATTTGCATTTGTATTCTTTGGTAAACTAATTTAAATAGCATCGGTGATTTGTTATAAAATCATGTGGTTTCCCATGTTCGAAAGGGTTGATCGTATGATTTTATACAAATCACTTTGATGTGTATTTGAACGGTTTACCATTGATATTCGTATGTTTTCTCCGATTCGACTTGAAAAGAGATTGGAGTGGTTTGTCACATTCGGGATTTCTTCGATGAGACTATTATTTTGATAAGACTAGTATTTTGAAAATAAAACCTCGAGGCAAGACGGGGCCAGAGCTATGTGGTGTGAGCCCCTGAGCCAAAGGGATTAGTATTATGGTTTGATTCGTATCGGTTCGAGTTTTGAAAACTAAAGGCACCACTAGGCTTAGGTCACCTTGTCGGGCTGATCACCCGGCTTGGGATCTTTAATTTGTCCGCCAGCTGCAGCTTGGATTCTGTCTGTACCGACCATGGCAACGGTTTTATCTGCCGGTCCCATTTGTATGGCTACGGTTCTGATTTTTGATCTGCCGGTCCAATTTGTATGGCTACGGTTCTGATCCTATTTTTAGTACCACGTTCAGTGGCTACGTTCTGTCTGCTCTTATTACTTCGGTAATAGGAGGATTTAGCTATTTGTGGTCGCCAAGGTTTTATCTGCATATTACCTTATTTTATGATTCTTGTGGGTTATGCTTTTTATGTTTTGATTTGGTTAATGTATACGATATCGATCATTTATCATATTGTCGCTATTATTCAGGATTTGAAAGGTATTTCCAACCATTAAATGCTTTATGCGGGCTACTATCTTTCGAAACATTCGTACTTCTGAGATTGTTCTTTATTGCTTTGATACTTATGTTCGGTCTTTCGATCGTTTTCCTCGCGATTTATTGTTATATTTGTTTAGACTCTATATTTTGTTTTACGATGATTTCGTCAGGTTTTATGTATGTTCTTTTATTTCATATTACTTGATTATTTGCTTGCCAGACCATCGTGTCTGACCCTTGTTTGTTTGGTGCCAGATTCCGCTCTTTTTTGTTTTAGGTGTTTGATCAGAGGAGGCGGTGGGACCGCCGGTCTGACGTGAGAGGCTGCCCATTGATATCATCTAGATGTCAAGTTGGCACCGGAGCTCGTATCAAACCTTTGAGGGTAGTATCTCTACTAGTTGGATATTGTTGTATGGCTTTATTAGCCTTTTTATTGGGTTTGTAATTAAGACATCTGTTAATTGTAACTTGAATATGTGGGAAATAATAGTTTGTTACTACCAGCTCAGTTTATTTGGATTGTGAATTGTACCAGCCTGCTTATGTGATGGCTTTGTGATATTGGTTGCGTGCGACACGGAACCCGATGGCCACCGATTCCGGGTCGTAACACCATGTTTAGCTTCCGCGAAAAATATACTCTGATTGTGTTGGAATGTGATCATCCTCATTCACGCGGATCTTGGGAACTATGTCAAAAGTTTCAAATTTATCCCAAATTTTCGCACCCCGAGGCCGGATCACTGTAGGGCCGGTTTCGGGGTGTGACAATATCCACAACCCAAATTTCAAAGGTTCGAAAAAACCTAAAAAACTGTGGAGATGCAACATTTCAGTTGATATCCATAACCCAAGGTTCGAGAAAACCACAAATTTCAAAAATCGTGGGGAAAACGACATCAAGTCAGTAACCCGCAAAACCAAAATTTTTGAAAAGCAAGGATGCGACATTCCATCGATACTTGCAACCCAAATCCGCGAGGATGCGACATTCCATCGATACTCGCAACCGAATGAGCAAGGATGCGACATTCCATCGATACTTTGCAAGAACATTCAGCAGGGGAGGCGACTTTTAGTCGATACTTGCATTTTTTTTTTTGAAATCAAAACAGGCTATAAATGCCACAAAACAGGCTATAAATGCCACAAACCGGCTATAAATGCCATCAAAACCGGCTATCAATGCCACCAAAAACAAAACCGGCTATCAATGCCACAAACAAAAAAAAAACTTGGATTTCAAAAAAAAAAACGGCTATCAATGCCACCAAAACAAAACAGGCTATCAATGCCACCAAAAACCGGCTATAGATGCCACAAAACAAACCGGCTATCAATGCCACCAAAACAGGCTATAGATGCCATAAAAAAAAAATTCGGCTATCAATGCCACAAAAAAAAAAAGCTGGCTCTCATGCCAAAATTGGCTTCCATGCCACAAACAAAAACCTGGTTTTCATGCCAAAACAATCACTTGACAAAAGATTTTCACAAAATGACAACCTTTTGATCAAATCCCATTTAGCAATTACTTTTATCACAAAAAGATTCAAGTGAGCGTAGGGATAACAAAAAAAAGAGCATCCCATTTAGCAATTACTTTTATCACAAAAAAGATTCAAGTGAACGTAGGGATAACAAAAAAAAGAGAGCATCCCATTTAGCAATTACTTTTATCACAAAAAGATTCAAGTGAGCGTAGGGATAACAAAAAAAAAAAGAGAAAAGAGTACCAAAAAAAAAATACATGTGGTACCAAAAAAAAAAGAGAGAGAAAGTGTTCACAAGCACTACAAAAAAATAAGTACCAAAAAATACAAGTGGTACCAAAAAAAAAAGAGAAGAAAGAAGGATGGTTTCTGTATACAGGAGCTCAATCAAAAATGGTCTCCAGCCAAGAGTTCAGCTCCCCAAGCAAACTTTTAGCCTCAGCCGTCAAGGATTCCAAGGCACGCTTCTTCAGGAACTTGCCATGAGATGCTGGAGTGGGCTGTACCCCTTCTCTCACACCAGGAAGCTTACCTCGAGCAGTTTGCCATTGTTCCTCCTCATCAGACTTCCTTTTGAGAACCCGTTCGGCATCTGCAACCTGATGAATCAGGGCACTCTCCCTGTCGCGAGCTTCTATTATGGCAGTCCACTTGGCAGCGACTTATGCCTGCAAATGCTCAAGACGTTTCCTGGCCTCATCGACCTCCCTGTCAAGGATGTTAAGGTCATGTGTCAGCCTGATGATGGCTATTTCTTCTAAGTTCCTCTTTCGGACTGCCTGCTTCCTGCTTTCTGTAGCCTCATCCAGGTCAGACTTAGCCTTATCAGCAGGGTCCAGGAACATCTCCTTGAAGAACTGGTCATCAGCCAAACTCACGGTCTCAAACCACTTGTCACCCAGTGCAATGATCATATCAACGATCGCCCTGGCACCTGTGACATCCAGACCAGCCTCTTCAGCATCACTGAGAATCTCCTGCACATGCTGGATCATGCCAAATCCGACTTCCAAGTGCCCAGAAAAGAGAGTCTCAATCCAAGAGCTCAGAACTCGCACCACCACCTTCTTCGTAAAAAAGAAGAGATGGCCCAGCTGAAGATTCGCCCAACTCCGTTGGTCGGCTGCTCATGTCATCATCTGTTGAAAGAGTAACAAAAGAACTCTTTCCAGTTGAAGCTGCTCCTGCTCGGGAAGGAATCTCAGCGCGAGGAATCTCCTCAATATTGTCAGAGCTGGTCCCAGGAGTCTCTACCTCTGGATCAACCTCTGGCATCTCTTGCTCTGGAAGCGACGGATCCTCCTCTGCCACTTCAAAACCTGTAAAGGAAACACAAAAAGGTATGAATATGACCCTGTTTGAAAATCATTATCAGAGTTATAACTACAAAATACCTTCTTCGACGACTGGTGGAACACTTTCCTCCTCCATGAACTCATCGGAAGCATCATCAACATTTGCGTCTATCGATGGTTCAAAGTCATCGGAATCCTGTGGCAAGTCAGCTGACAAAAAAAAATGTGTTAGCAAACCGAGTCACAAACAAAAAAAAAAGAGCAAAAGAAGTCGTACCAATTGGAGATTCTGGATTTACTCCAGAGTCCCTCGGTTCTTCTTCAGGTGCCTCGACAGGATCCATCACCACCTCATCGGTTGGGACCTCAGGCATCACCAAGTCTTCCTCTTCTAAAAAAAAAAGAAAAGCAGAAACAAGAAGCAAATCATAACAAAAAAAATCCCATGAAAAGAAATGGAAAGAGAAAAAGGAAGAATCATACCTTCACCAACGGTCTCTTCTTCTCGGCTTCTCTTCTCTGGAGGCTCGTCAGCATCCACTGGCACATCCTCATTGATAGTAAGAGGAACTTCCAAGTCAGGAGAGTCCTCATGCTGCCCCTTGCTACGATGATGACTCCTCCTCCTCTTACTCCTGCGGGCTCGCTTCTTAGAGGAACCTGCCCCGCTGTCAGAGTCAGGTTTGCCACTCGACTCCTCACTGGATGGTCTGCTCTTGCCAGTAGACTCCACGGAAGCTTGCCTCTGTGCCGCTTGCATCCAAGCACCAAGTTCGGCTTCCTCCTGTTCTAGCTGCTCCAAAGCCTCATCAGGTATCTCTCGAACAACTTCAGAACCGATGACGCCCTGGTCACCGAGAAAGCCTATCTTGTGCTTCTCTCCAGAAAGGAAGGCCCAAACTTCCTCTCGCCGGATTCCATCCGACTTTCCAAGGCCCTTTCCAGATGCCAGCTTCACATCAAGCTCCTTCTTGGAAAGCCCCCGATATGCCGAGAAGCTCTCCGCGAACCACTTCGCAAAGCCGGCAGTCCGGGAAGTCAGCAACACAGGATAAGAAATCATGGCTGTAGTGTCTTTAGCACTATAGAAAGCCCATGCATTTCTCCCGTCCTGTAAGCCTCCAAAGCGCTTCACCATACTTGAAGGCGCTCCAACAACGCCTTGAGAAAAGCCAAGCTGCAAAGCAAAGCGAGAGGGTACATACGGCTGGATGTCGACGAAAAGATGTCTGCGGTACACCATCGTGCCGACACGTATGCTAAAAAGCCACTCTCTCTCTCTGCATTTGTCAAGGAATAATGCCTTCCCGACCCCGCCCTGGTAGAGTCTCGGGAGGCACCAAAATCAAAAGCCTTCTTCCGCAACTCCGGAGAAAGCTTTACTGAAGATTGCCCCATCTCGACGTCCCTGAACCGTCGGATCCTCATACGGGCAAACAAAAGTGATTCGGACACGGCTTTGCCCTTAGCCAGTCGAATCATCAGTGGATCATCATCCTGTGCAGCACCCAGCCGATGGAAGCCAGGACAGTGGTATACATACCACGAATAAAAGATATGGGCTGAAAATACCCTATTCATGGGAAGCCCAAGCCGAACCAGAAAAGCAGCAGCCTGCAGTTCGGTACACAGGTAGGAGTAAAGAGCTGGCACCAAAGCAAGCTGCTCTGCAAACGCCATCTGACAAGCCGGGAAAATACAATGCGGCCTGATGTGCGTTCCATCTCCTCCAGCAAAAACAGCCTCACCAAGCCAATAAGTGAGGTAAACAGCGAGATCTCTCCGCAGTGCAATGTCAGGACATATGGCGTTTGTACTTGCACAGAAATCTCTCAACTCTTCTTGCATGGCCAAGATCTTCTTTGGATCCTGAGCTCCAGCTTCCTGGGTCACGCTATCAGAAGACTCCCTACTATCAAAAAAGTTGGGGAATGAAGAGCAAAAACTCTTCCAACTGCTGGATCTAACTTTCGAACCCCCCTTCTCCTTCAAAAAATCATAGAAGGCGACGAGCTGAAAGTATAAAAGCCTGAACTCCTCAGACTGCCCCTCGAGGACGCTGTCAATCGGCATAAACTCCTCATAGAGTTTGCCGAGGATGGGCAATCCGGTAATGGCGCTCAGCTCCTTCAAAGAAAAACCAATCTCACCATTCGTCACAACGAAGGTATTGGTTTGTGGGAGGAATGACTCCAGCATAGCCATGAAGGCCTCGTCGGAAAAGATCACGGTCTCCCTAAAGGCGCGGACCGCATCAAAAATCTCGGCTTCCTTCAAAACGGCGCCACCAATCAGCAGGACGCGATCAGTCCACGACTTCCACTCGGAGTCAGCATTGAAACGACCTCGAAGTCGAAAAGGCTTGATCCAATTGCTGCCGTCACCACTGAAAATACCAAGGCCCACCGGTCTCAAATCGACCGACGGATAATCAGAGCCCTGGTAGCCGCTGGAGGGCATCAACAAGTCCATGTCAACAGGTGACCTCTCCGTATATCCAGGAGAACCGCCAACAAAAACCCCGGTCTTGATTACATTTGTCCTTCTCACCCAGCTTGGAGGATCTTCCCTCTTAGGGCACGTGGGGGCAAGGCTCAGAATCGAGACGGTGCGATCAAACATCGACCGGGTAGTAACAGTCTTCTTCTCACCATCTGCTGTGAAGGAAAACTGAAAACATCTCCTCTGGTATGTCATGTCATCAGGGACTGCATCACCAAAGAAGAAGGTAGGCTTGGGCAAAACGCTCTGATCTTCCATCACCCATGGACGACTGCTTACCATGATCTTATAGAATTCCTCTCCCTTGAGAGTGATCAGTCGCTGCCTCATCTCATCTCTGTTGAGGGAGTCGCACTCTTCCAGATTTCTCTCAACATACTGGACCTTCTCGAAAGCCTGCTGAACGGCCGGATTAGAAGATCTAGAAGATCGATGAGGTACGCTTGTAGCAGGCTCTTTACCCTTGTTCGCTCTGGAGGAACCACCTGAAAAGGATGGAAAAGAAAAAGATCAAACATCAAATGACAGAATCTCGCTAAAAAAAAAAATCTGGCGAAATTTTGACATGATGACGGGGCAATTCCGAAGAAAAGGAACTATCCCGAAAGAAATAGAAAGCTTGAAGATGGGCTCAACATCGCTGCGAGCTCCGAAACTCCAAACTTTCAAAACCTAAAAGTCTCCGCAAAATCAGGAAGGGCTCAACATCACTGCGAGCTCCAAATTCCCAAATTTGCGAAAACTTTCAGGTATGCTATCACATCATGCTACAAATTTAATTTACAAATTAAAGGCATGCATGAACATCTAGGTTTGCAAAAAAAAAAAAAAATTGCATTATCATGATGAGCAAAAGAAAAAAAAAAGAAAAAGAAACTTTCTCTAAAAAAAAAAAAAAAAAAAGGGGAAAGAAAACAAAAAAAGAAAGAAAAGAAACTCTCTCAAAAAAAAAGGGGAGGAAAGAAAAAAAAAAAGAGAAAAAAAAATGAGGACTGGCCCACAGGCCGTGGCCCACAGGCCACGTGGCCGTACGGCCAGATCCGTACGGATCTGTCCGTACGGCCCACACACAAAAAAAAAAACATAAAAAAAAAAAGAAAAGAAAGCAAAAAAAAAAAAAAAACGTGTAAAAAAAAAAAGGAGGCAAACACGTGAAAAAGAAAAAAAAAGAAGAAGAAAAGAAAAGAAAGAAGAACTTTTTATTTTTTCCTACAATGGGGTTTTCTTGAAAAAAAAAGAGGGAACTTACTTGAAGCCATTGATGGAGAAGAAGAAGAAAAGTCTTGAAGATCTTGAAGAAAAAAAAGATTTTGGTCTTGAAGCCCTCTTGAGATTATTGCAAAAGAAAGTAATAAGAGCAAGAGATCCAACCTTCTCCTTGCTTTTATAGAGGAGAGCAAACCAAAGAAGGAAAGAAGAAAGAGGTAAGTGTTACTAATTAGTAACCTTACCAAAAGAAAGAAATTAGAAAGATTCTTTCCCAAAAGAAAGATATCTTGAGGGATTCTCTCCCAAAAAGAAATCAATAAGAGATTTTCTCCTAAAAGATATAATCTATGACGGATTCTTTCCCAAAAGAAAGATATCTTGAGATATTCTATCCCAAAAATAAAGGGATCATGAGAGATTCTCTCCAAGTAAAGATATTCTTAGATATTCTCTATCCAAATGAGATATTTTTGGATATTCTTTACAAAAATGACACCATATGAGATCTAAGCCATTTCAAAAGCTTAAGGTCCCATGGGTTAGCCCATATGAGCCAGGTTTGACCACCTAGGCACACAAAAAATAAAATAAAATAAAATAAAATAAAATTTTTTGGGCTTTTAGTCAAAGAGAAATCCCTCTTACCAAGAGCATACAAAAATGGTTCCATGCCTCTTTTGAGTTGATTGGACCATACAAAAGAAAACTCCAAGCCCCATGAGCTTCCAAAAATCAAACCATCCAGCCTCATCTACCAAATTGAGCCAAATTCTTGAAATTGACATTCCATCAAACCAAATCCTGGTCCCCTAACTTGCCACATACAGCCTGTTAGGTCAATAAGACCAAAAACCAAAAACCAAAACCTGATCCCCTAACTTGCCACATACAGCCTGTTAGGTCACAAGATCAAAACCAAAATTGATCCCCCAACATTCCACATACAGCTTGTTGGGTCACACGATCAAAACCAAACCCGACCCCCTAACCTGCCACATATAGCCTGTTAGGTCACAAGGTCAAAACCCAAATCCACATCCCTGATGTCATCTTCAAAACTTTGCCTCGAGATGGTACGTGATCCCTTTCACTACCATAAAATTCCCCTGGAAGCTCAAAAGGCTACAAATACCAAAAAGAAAGACTGCTCAAAGACTCTTGGTCAAGTCACAGGCTCTCCTTCAAAAAAAAAAAATCTCTTCGAGGCACATCGACTACAAAAGTTAAGCAACTCGCCGCTGTACCTCGAGGGGGCATTTGTTGACACCAAAAAAGTCACTTTGCCTTTTCAAGATCCAAAGAGCTACATGAAGTCGCAACCTGCCATAAATAGGCAATGCTGCTTCCAAAAATCAAATCTTGTCAGAATCAAACAAAAAACTGCAAGATTCTTCCAGACAGCCAAAAGAGGAGTACACAAGAAGTTTCGGGCCATTTCAAAATCATTTGGCCTAACTTCGCTTCTCCGACAGCCGAAAAGGAGCTCTCGGCGACAAAAGCTCTCCGGACCATGGTTTCCAAGACAGAGCCTATGGATCATCTTAAAATGACTCCAATAGGTTCCCTGTCAAATTTCAAGTCAATCGGACATCGGTTGACCGCACATCAAATCGCGACATCTTCATCGCGACAAAAAGCAAGTCTACAGGTGATAGGACCCCAAACGGCTTATGATTGGTCTTATTTATTGCTCAGGAGGCTTCACACCAAATTTCAGGTCATTCCGACATCGTTTGACCCAGTTTCAGCTTCTGACGGAAAATCGGCAGCTCTGCGCGACAAAGTCTTCGGCTTTCTCAGGGAATTGGAAACTTTGCAAAATAAAATGCAAGGATTCTCATCAGGTTTCCTACAAAGAAATTAGGCCAATAAATGGTGAAAATATCAAGGAAAAGTACAGAAGAAAAAAGAATCGAAAAAAAAGCAAAAACGGACGCAAAACGGGACACGAAAGGGGGAAAACCCCCCCAGGGTCGCAGACCCCTGCGACCCTGGGCCAGGGTCGCCGGCAACCTTGGACCCCGGGGTCGCCGGGAAAGCCCCGGAAACCCCGGTTTTGCCGTTTTTTTCGCGATTCGAGGAGCCCAGCCTCTGGTACTTTCCAAAATTCAATGCTTTTGAGACACCAAGTCCTCTGACATCCGTCCAAAACACGGGTAAATCATCAAGAGTATCGAAGACAGTATTGATCGCCACCCGGTCAACCAAAAAAGTGTGCTTTCTACCCGACCGATCGAGAAATCGACAGGACAGATGGCACCGACCCGCTGTTGGCAACAAACACCTGAAATTACATGGTCATCTGATATCGATCTACATGAAGATCCATCGATGATCATCGACAGAAGAATTCCAAAAGACGTGGCACGGCCCGCGACTCTTCAGCTGCTCGGCGACCACTTAATGCGATTAATTGACTAGCTTTATTACAGTCATTAATCCATTTCTTTGGACGGCCCAATCAGAAGCAAGCATTCGGGAGTTACAAGTCAAGAAATTCATGGCATTTAACCCATGAAACTCCTCCCATCATGGCGATTAAAGGCGATTAAATGCCCTCAATCTCCTCCGGCCAATCAGAAGCCAAGAAAAAGGAGTTACAAAATAAACAATTCAATTTTGTAACTCCTCCCATTATGCGGCTTAATGACAATAAAATCCCATAAACCCACCTAAAAGGCTACCTAAAAGCCTATAAATAGGAGGGCTCTCCAAGAAGAAAAAACAGAACGAACATCAACAGACAGCAGTCAGAAATCCAGAGAAAAGAAAAAGAGAGAAAACTCTGCGGAAGTTCTACACCGGCCACCGCAACAAGGTGACAAAAGTCCCTTGGGGGGTACCCCCCCCCAAGGTCCTTGCCTTCTCCTCCTGCCTCCAATGGTTTAGATATGGCTTTTCAGCCCGTCTACTCGGTTTTTTATTGGACATAGGACCTTCCTTTGGTCTTTGTCTCTAAAAACCCGAGGTTATAGCCAAGCCAAGCGAATCAATAGCATCCTCTGTTCTCATCTGAATGGATGATGGCGAAGCCCACATATGGCTTGCGATCGTCAATCTAAACGAGTCCCCCACAATCTCCTGAGAAGTTAGATCCTCCTTTTCTTGCTTTTCATTGTAGTTTGTATTTTTTTTAAAGAGACAAAAATCACAATTCTTGTCTTTCATTGTTGATAAGGATTGTAAATCGGCTATAAACGCCAAAATCGGCTATAAACGCCAAAAATCGGCTATAAACGCCAAAATCGGCTATAAATGCCAAAAAAATCGCCTTTCACGGCAAATCAAGAAATGTCTCTTTTCTTAAATATATGTGCAATGGAAAACTTGAAAGAAGTTGATTTCCTTTTTTACTTGCGAAGGTTGATCCCCGGATCACCACTTGCAATTCCAAGTAAAATAGAAAATCTGGCACACCCACAAAAAAAAGAAATGTTGATGCACGCCCTTGCCCCCCGGTTACGAAAGGGTCGGACCCGACGGACTCCCACGTCCGCCGACCTCGGTAGAACCAAGCAGGAGCGCGGTCCATCAATTTTCTTCTCTATTTACCTCGTCGTCTTGATGATTCGGAGGAGGTTCATTGTTCGCCTGATTTTGGAAGGCGAGGAGAAGGTTTTCCATCAGAGTTTCAATCCTCTGCTGGCCCTGTTCCAACTGCTGGATGCGGGTGATCGCATCTTCTGGAGGTGGATTGCGGGGTGGTGGCTCAGAATTTGTAGCCAAGACATTCATCCTTCGTGATTCGAACGAAGAAACTGTCCTGGTGACTAAGCTGGGGCTCATTCTTTTTGAAGAGGAGCTTGAGGAAGGATCACTCTGCTGTCCTTTGCTTGAAGGAGCAGGGGATTCTTCTGAATGTCTTCTTGTCCTTGAGACGCTGCGGGTCATTGGACGTCGGACATGGATTTTTGTTGCTGATTTTTGGCGCCTTCTGGTTTTTCCAACCATATGGACGGCAGCAACTTGGTTGGGTCTTTCTTTTTTGACCCATTTGGGAGAGACTTGAAGTGTGGGAGGCTGGGTCCTTTGCTTCTCTAGTCTCTTTTGTCGGTACGACGCGCGGCGGCGTATACGACGAGCAATTTGAGCTTCGGTCAGCTCTGACTGGGCTTTGACAATGAAGGATGTGCTCCCTCGGGCGCAGCAGCCGAGCCTGTCTTCTTTGTAGCTGGGCAAGGACAGGATGCGAACCCTATCCTTCGCCAGTTGCAGCGAAGCTTTGAATTTTTGAAGTTCGGCCCCTGTAGATATGAAGGGTCGAACTGCAGATTTGTAGGCCTTAGCAGGTGCTTGTGGAGGCCTTGTGATGCATGACTTGATTTTGGGCTTGTAGGAACAAGCCGGCTCATGCTGGGTTGACTTGGAAGTCGAGTTGGAGATGGGTCTCTCCTCTTTCTTGTAGGCAAGAGGAGAGAACTGGTTCTCCTTGAGTGGGGCCAGGAATGCTGGCTTAGTGGATGTTTGGGACCTTCTCTGTTTTGGTGAAGGTTTTGGGGACCAAGTCTTGGGGTAGACCTGGTTGTTTGCAGGTTGAGGCTTCGAGGGGCCGCCACGGGCTTCAGGCCTTCTGGTGCTCGCCTTTGGTGTCACGGTAGTGACACGTTGAGAGGCGAGTTTCTGCTTCTTGGAGGGAGCAGTTTGTTCCTCAGGAAGTGGGAATGGTCCCAGCGTCCCAAAGACGATAGTCCGGGGAGTCGAGGTCGACCCGGAGTTCACAGAGTTGCCGAGGGAGTTGACACTTCGGCAGCTGATGGGGCGCTTGTAGGTGCGCGTGGTTTGCTTCTGTTGGAGCATGAGTTGGTGCTTGTTTTCGTCGAAAGTAATGGTTAGTGAAGCTGCCATTGTTAGTTTTTCGAAAATTTCTGAAACAAGACCACATCCATTAGTAATCACAAGAATATAATGATCATAAATGGGAAGTTCTATGGTTTCGTCTTTTCAAATTGCTCGAGGTAGATGACCCAAGCAATATGAGGAAGGCAAAATGCCATAGAGGGTACAATTGTTCTGATCGCAGGTGTGGTAAGCCCGGAATGGGCATCCCAGTGACTGCTAGAAGCAATTGTGAACTTAAATTCGACTTATCGAGAAGCAGAGCTTGCTCGAGGTAAGAAGAATATAAAGTTGGAGTTACAGATGTGCCGGTCGCAATACAGTAGACCCTAAAAGGGCGTACTAGTACCGCTAGACACAAATGTTTTGAGACCGCATCTATGAGATGAGATTCTCTGTTTTGAAAGGTCAAGATTGGATTCATCAAAGAGAGCAGATGGTATTCCAATCTGAACACGGGCTCAGCGATTTCCGCGAGCGCCAGTGCTCAGAAAGAAATGAACCATGATTTCTCGGATCTGAATCTAAAAGTGACGAGTTTTTTTTTTTTTTGAAAGGCCAATATCGGGTTCATCAAAGAGAGCAAAAGGCACTCCAATCTGAACACGGGCTCAGCGATTTCCGCGAGCGCCAGTGCTCAGAAAGGAGAAGACCAAGATTTCTCTAATCTAAACCCAAAATGACGGAAGTTTTTTTTTTTTTTGAAGATTTTGAAGATTTTTTTTTTTTTTTTTTAAAAAAATCTTTTTTTTTATTTTTTTTTATTTTTTTTTTAAGATTTTTTTTTTTGAAAATTTTTTTTTTTATTTTTATTTTAAAATTTTTATTTTTTAAAAATTTTATTTTTGAAAAAAAATTTATTTAAAAGACGAGAGAGTACACATAGGCCTCCTAACCCGGTCTTATGAAATCTTGATTGATAGAATTGCCCCCAGGTAAGGGTAGGATTACTTAATGAACCCGTTTGGAGGACCCTTGCCTAGAACAGTCAAGCTGTCTCCACACTCTGGACAAGGCTTTTCTTTGAATCAACCATGATCAAAGAACACAGTTGGTTTAACCTTAGTGGTCTATGTCTTTTTTTTTTATTTATTTTTTTTTTTTATGAATTCATCGAAGAGAAACAATGGCCCAACCCCCGATCCGGACACGGTCTCGGCGATTTCCGCGAGCGCCAGTGCCCAGAAGGGAAAGGATCAAGGTTTCTCAAATTTGAATCCAAAAATGAAAAATCTAAAAATTTTTACTTTTTTTTTTATATATATATTTTTATTTTATTTTTTTTTTTAGATTTTTAATGAACTCATCGAAGAGAAACAATGGCCCAACCCCCGATCCGAACACGGTCTCGGCGATTTCCGCGAGCGCCAGTGCCCAGAAGGGAAAGGATCAAGGTTTCTCAATTTTGAATCCAAAAATGAAAAATCTAAAAATTTTACTTTTTTTTTATATATATATATATTTTTATTTTTATTTTTTTTTAGATTTTTAATGAACTCATCGAAGAGAAACAATGGCCCAACCCCCGATCCGAACACGGTCTCGGCGATTTCCGCGAGCGCCAGTGCCCAGAAGGGAAAGGATCAAGGTTTCTCAATTTTGAATCCAAAAATGAAAAATCTGATTTTTTTTTGTTTTTTTTTTTTTGAAAAGAGAAAGAGTGGAAATAAATTCAAAGAATTAGAAATTTCCAAACAAAAAATCTCATCTCATCTTTTTTTTTTTTAGAATTCAACATAGGCCACCAATTATAAAGTAGCCAAGGAATCGAGAAAAGAAATATAAGCATAGAGCAAAATATATGATATGCAAATATTTCATTTCTAGCATCGTGTTCTCAAATAAACGAGTCCCACCGGGTGTGCCAGCTTGATGGACCGCGCTCCCGGATGCCCGGGGTTCCTACCGAGGTCGGCGGACGTGGGAGTCCGTTTGGTTCCGACCCTTTCGTAACCGGGGGGCAAAGGGGGGCGTGCATCAACATTTCTTTTTTTGTGGGTGTGCCAGATTTTCTATTTTACTTGGAATTGCAAGTGGTGATCCGGAGATCAACCTTCGCAAGTAAAAAGGAAATCAACTTCTTTCAAGTTTTACATTGCACATATATTTAAGAAAAGAGACATTTTTCTTGGTTTGCCGTGAAAGGCGATTTTTTTGGCATTTATAGCCGATTTTGGCGTTTATAGCCGATTTTTGGCGTTTATAGCCGATTTACAATCCTTATCAACAATGAAAGACAAGAATTGTGATTTTTGTCTCTTTTGAAAAAATACAAACTACAATGAAAAGCGAGAAAAGGAGGATCTAACTTCTCAGGAGATTGTAGGGGACTCGTTTAGATTGACGGTCGCAAGCCATATGTGGGCTTCGCCGTCATCCATGCAGATGAGAACAGAGGATGCTATCGATTCGCTTGGCTTGGCTATAACCTCGGGTTTTTAGAGGACAAAGACCAAAGGAAGGTCCTATGTCCAATAAAAAGCCGAGTAGACGGGCTGAAAAGCCATATCTAAGCCATTGGAGGCAGGAGGAGAAGGCAAGGACCTTGGGGGGGGGTACCCCCCAAGGGACTTTTGTCACCTTGTTGCGGTGGCCGGTGTAGAATTTCCGCAGAGTTTTCTCTCTTTTTCCTTTCTCTGGATTTCTGTCTGCTGTCTGTGCTTTTTTCTCTGATGTTTCTGATGTTTTTTCTTCTTGGAGAGCCCTCCTATTTATAGGCTTTTAGGTAGCCTTTTAGGTGGGTTTATGGGCTTTTATTGTCATTAAGCCGCATAATGGGAGGAGTTACAAAATTGAATTGTTTATTTTGTAACTCCTTTTTCTTGGCTTCTGATTGGCCGGAGGAGATTGAGGGCATTTAATCGCCTTTTAATCGCCATGATGGGAGGAGTTTCATGGGTTAAATGCCATGAATCTCTTGACTTGTAACTCCCGAATGCTTGCTTCTGATTGGGCCGTCCAAAGAAATGGATTAATGACTGTAATAAAGCTAGTCAATTAATCGCATTAAGTGGTCGCCGAGCAGCTGAAGAGTCGCGGGCCGTGCCACGTCTTTTGGGATTCTTCTGTGGATGATCATCGATGGATCTTCATGTAGATCGACATCAGATGACCATATAATTTCAGGTGTTTGTTGCCAACAGCGGGTCGGTGCCATCTGTCCTGTCGATTTCTCGATCGGTCGAGTAGTAAGCACACTTTTTTTGGTTGACCGGGTGGCGATCAATGTTGTCTTCGATACTCTTGATGATTTACCCGTGTTTTGGACGGATGTCAGAGGACTTGGTGTCTCAAAAGCATGAATTTTGGAAAGTACCAGAGGCTGGGCTCCTCGAATCGCGAAAAAACGGCGAAAACCGGGGTTTCCAGGGCTTTCCCGGCGACCCCGGGTTCCAAGGTCGCAGGGGCCTGCGACCCTGGCCCAGGGTCGCAGGGGTCTGCGACCCTGGGGGGTTTTCCCTCTTTCGTGTCCCGTTTTGCGTCCGTTTTTGCTGTTTTTCGATTCTTTTTTCTTCTGTACTTTTCCTTGACATTTTGACCATTTATTGGTCTGATTTCTTTGTAGGAAACCTGATGAGAATCCTTGCATTTTATTTTGCAAAGTTTCCAATTTCCTGAGAAAGCCGAAGACTTTGTCGCGCAGAGCTGCCGATTTTCCGTCAGAAGCTGAAACTGGGCCAAACGATGTCGGAATGACCTGAAATTTGGTGTGAAGCCTCCTGAGCAATAAATAAGACCAACCATAGGCTTTTTTTTTGAGTTTTGTAGCCGTTTGGGGTCCTATCACCTGTAGACTTGCTTTTTGTCGCGATGAAGATGTCGCGGTTTGATGTGTGGTCAACCGATGTCCGATTGACTTGAAATTTGACAGGGAACCTATTGGAGTCATTTTAAGATGATCCATAGGTTCTGTCTTGGAAACCATGGTCCCGGAGAGCTTTTGTCGCCGAGAGCTCCTTTTCGGCTGTCGAAGAAGCGAAGTTAGGCCAAATGATTTTGAAATGGCTCGAAACTTCTTATGTACTCCTCTTTTGGCTGTCTGGAAGAATCTTGCAGTTTTTGTTTGATTCTGACAAGATTTGTTTTTTTTTGGAAGCAGCATTGCCTATTTATGGCAGGTTGCGACTTCATGTAGCTCTTTGGATCTTGAAGAGGCAAAGTGACATTTTTGGTGTCAACATCGACATTGAGAGCCTGATGGTCTCGGCGATCCAGGCGAACCTTCTGGTAAGTGTTTTCAGCACTTTTCCTCGAATAACTTTAGCTCGACTGTCCCGGTCTGACCCACTTTCTCCATTTGCAGAACGTGCAAAGGCTCCTAACCGTGGTGGGAAGGAGCGACAGGAACGCGACGAGGGTCACTCAGCTGGAGTCCGAGAGGGACAAGCTGAAGAAGGAACTGGAGGAGCTGCAGGCGGGAATGGAGCGGATGAAAAAGGCCAGCGCTGATGAGGCTGCTCGGCTGGCATCGGCTCTGGCAGATGTCGCCGAACTTACATCGAATGCCAATCATCTGAAGGGCGAGGTCTGGGCGAGGAACAAGAAGACCGCCGAGCTGGAGTCGGAGCTGGCCAGGTTAAAGGCTGAATCGACGGCCGAGGGGACGAGGCTGTGCGGGGAAGTGCTGGCTGGGCGAGCCGAAACGGCGAGGCTGAAGGCGGCGAATGCCGAGCTGGAGAAGGAGAAGGCCTCTCTTCTGGTCGAGGCCCAGTCCGCCTTCCAGGATGGGGTGGATCATGCCTCCGAGCTATATGAGAAGCAGGTGGAGGAGATCACCGCCATCCGGTTCGAGGAAGGATGCCTGGCCGCACGGAGACGTGCGGGGGTCCCCGAAGATCATCCTGTCTATCGGGACCTGCCGAAGTATTCGGACGCTGCTCCTGAGCCGAACTCCGCTCCTGCAGCCGAAAGTGCCCCAGTTGAAGCTCCTGCAGTTGCTCCTGCTGCTGACGACGCTCCAGCTGCCCCGGTCTTGAGCGATGCCCCGGTCGCCAGCGATGCTTCGGCCGTGCCTCAGGGTGAGACCTCTTCTGCTCCTGGTTCAGGTGAGGTACCGGTCAAAGCTTCCTCTGCCAGCGACGCTCCAAGCAAGGTCGCGGTTTCGGCCGAGTCCACTGGTCCACCAGATACGGTGATCGACCTAGTGGAGCCGCCGAAACCATAATAGCCGGGCTCCTCTATATTTCTGTCTTCTTGCATGTGATATTTTTGCTTTTCAGCTTTGTAACACTCTGTCAATTCAATGAAAGTCGGGCTTCTTTACTTGTGCATTTTTCTCTGCATTTGCCTCTCTTTCATTCCTGGATGTGCATTGAATGGTGCTTGAATGCCTTTAATATAACGCGTGACTCTTGAGGTAGGAGGAGTCAAACGATCCTCATAGCTGTCTGTGCCGATTCTCCGTATTCTGGAGATCATAAATAGCAGTAAACAGTGGCACGGCCTATGAGGGAAACGGATGGACGTCTCCACTTGGCGTCATAGGGATCGCTGGTCAACAGTCGTGCATCCCGAGCAACGCGTGGGAGACTTCGCCCCCATAACTTCCTTCGAAGGCTGAGCCCTTCTTCTTCCTATAAGTAGGGGCGACAGGCTTGCCATGGGCGATGAAAAGAACAGAACGTAGGATAGCTTAAATCACCTAGACATAGGAACCATGGCTGGTAGACATTCTGCAGTCTTTGATCCAGGGGGGACCCTTGCACCTGTGGATGGCTTTCTTCAAGGGGGGAAGCCTGTCGTAGTCTGCGCGCTCTCTGAAGGAACTCCCCGTGGACCACGCGCTCTCTGAACGCGGGTTCACGGCCGGCCGGTCGAAATCGGATGGGTCGGGTTTCGTTGATGGAGAGAAGAAGAGGAAGAGCAACGATCCGGCGTCTTGGAGTATGCAGCCTGAAGAGTGAGTGAAGATCGGAGTCTCCCAGCTTTTCTTTATTTTCTATTTTTAGAGGACTATGATCCTCCTTTCTGTACTTTGCTTTATGTTCTGTAATTCTTGTAATAAAGCAGTTTACAATGAATAAAAAGGAGGAATTCTGTGATCACCCAAACTGCGTACAATGCTTTTGAGTTCTTTTTCTCTTTCTTTGCACTGTTCTGGAATACTTGCATTTTTGGGTGTTTGAGTGCTGGCACAGCTCTCTTCCTCTAAAAACCTGTCCTTGGCCGAAATGGCTGGCTTTGGCCGAGACGAGCTGCCTTGTGCCGAAGTGGAGTCATCATTCCGTTGGTCTCGGCTGTGGAAGCGTGAGCTCGGCAATGATCTTTGAGGGGTGTAAAAAACCCTGATTTTTGGAATCCGGCCGAGTGTCCGAACTCGAGGCCTTCTCCAGGGCCCAGGACCCGGAGCTTTAGGAAACGACCGAGTTCGGACTCGAGGCCTTTTCCAGGGCGATGGACCCGGAGCTTTAGGAAACGACCGAGTTCGGACTCGAGGCCTTTTCCAGGGCGATGGACCCGGAGTTTTAGGAAACGACCGAGTTTGGACTCGAGGCCTTTTCCAGGGCGATGGACCCGGAGCTTTAGGAAACGACCGAGTTCGGATTCGAGGCCTTTTCCAGGGCGGTGGACCCGGAGCTTTAGGAAACGACCGAGTTCGGACTCGAGGCCTTTTCCAGGGCGGTGGACCCGGAGCTTTAGGAAACGACCGAGTTCGGACTCGAGGCCTTTTCCAGGGCGCTGGACCCGGAGCTTTAGGAAACGACCGAGTTTGGACTCGAGGCCTTTTCCAGGGCGGTGGTCCCGGAGCTTTAGGAAACGACCGAGTTCGGACTCGAGGCCTTTTCCAGGGCGATGGACCCGGAGCTTTAGGAAACGACCGAGTTTGGACTCGAGGCCTTTTCCAGGGTGATGGACCCTGAGCTTTAGGAAACGACCGAGTTTGGACTCGAGGCCTTTTCCAGGGCGATGGACCCGGAGCTTTAGGAAACGACCGAGTTCGGACTCGAGGCCTTTTCCAGGGCGATGGACCCGGAGCTTTAGGAAATGACCGAGTTCGGACTCGAGGCCTTTTCCAGGGCGATGGACCCGGAGCTTTAGGAAACGACCGAGTTCGGACTCGAGGCCTTTTCCAGGGCGATGGACCCAGAGTTGCCGAAGTCATGTGAGGAGAGATGACACAGATTTGACGACAGGGCAAAGGGCACTTTCATTGATTGAGACTTGCTACATTTTTTTTTTTTTTTTAGAAACAGAATTTCTTCAGGCAGGACGCATTCCACGATCTCGGCAGTGGCTTGTCTGTGAGACCACCCTGAACGGGCCATGCCAGCTCGGGGCCGGCTTTCCTTTGTTTGGCTGTCAGCTGGCGGGGTCTCCTTGAGAACCGGCTCTCCCAGGGAGAACCTCACTTAGACATTTTGATTGCACGCTCTGGCTAACCGCTGTCGATAATCGGTCAGACACAGGGCTATTGTTCCTTGGCGCTTGTCCGTCAGCTCCAGCTCCATTGCCAGGTTTGTCTTACTTCGGCCTTGGTCGATCAGCTCTGCGAGAAGGCCGATCTCTAAAGGAATTGACTGCTTCCATCCCGCAGGCCGGAGAGGTGTTGCCGAGGTGGGAGACCGTCGGGGTTGTGAAGTGGGACTCGGCGGCAGTCTCTGTAGGCGTCAAGGAAGCTCATCCGGTCGTGGCCAGTGATGGCGCCGATCAGGGGGAACCTGTCTGGGTCTGCCGAGTTTAGCATGGCCTCGGCCGTGGCCTCAATCGTTGTGGGGGAGCTGGATTCCCCCGAGATCTTTGTCTGAGAGAAGAGATCGCAGGTCGGCCGCGGTGAGCTTTTTTGGATGCCAGTCCGAGCTCGGCTTCCATCACCTTCTTCCCGTGCGATGCGAGCTTCCGCGAGACGAGGGAGAGGGAACCGAGGATGCCAGGTGGATCACGTTAATGATCTTTTCGGAGTCCTCGCTGTCTGGGTCCCGAGCCGTGCTCTGGTGAACTCGGCCCCCGCTGCCGCCGGCATCTTCTGTCTTGACGAATTCTGGGAGGTGGCCTTCGCCGGCGAGTCTCTCGAGGGTACCACTTCAGAGAGTTGCACTCCTCGGTCTTGTGTCCTTTACCTTTGTGGTAGGAGCAGTAGAGCTTGCTTCGACTGCCGTTGGTGAGCTCATTTCTCAAGGGCTGAGGCCACTCGAAGAACGGCTTACCCTTTATTTTGTTCATGATCTGGTGTATCGGCTCTCTGAAGACGACGTTGATGCCTTGATAGGCGCTGGCGCGAGGCCTTGGCCTCCTGCTGCCCCCAGACCTGGGTGGTGTGGGCATCGCCGAACTGGCGACCCAAGCCTGCTTGGGCTCCTGCTTCTGGAAGGGCTCCCCGCCTCTCTGCCGAGGCTGGTTGCTCTCGTGCTCGGGTTTCGGATGCCCGTCCTGATCCCGGGCTCGGATCTCGTCTTCCTCCTGGGCGATGAAGCGCTTTACCCGGGACATCAACTCTGGCATGGACTCTGGGGGGTCCCCGGCCAAGTCCTTCCACAAGTCGTGGCCGGGGATCAGGGCATGCTGGAAGGCATAGATTGCTATCTCCTCCCTAGTGCCCTCGATCTGGCTGTAGACCGCCCAGAATCGCCGGGCGAAGAAGGCGAGGGTCTCACCCTGTTTCATTCTCATGGCGAGGAGGTCCCCTTCCTTCTTGGGGACGACGGTGTAAGCTTGGAACTTCTTTAAGAAGGAGAGCTGGAGCTCCTTCCAACTGGAAACCGACTTCTCTGGGAGAGAACAGAACCATCTCAGGGGGAGGTTACCCAAACTGGAGGAGAAGATTTTGCAGTTTAGGTGACCCTCGTTCCCCCAGATGGACATCTTCTGGGAGAAGTGTCGAAGGTGAGCGGATGGGTCGGACAATCCGTCGTAGGGGACGAACCGCGGGACGGAGAACTTTCTAGGCAAGGGGGTGCGCTCAATCTTTTTTGTGAAGGGTGAGCCCCCCAGATCGGTGTGACCACAGAGCTGCTTCTGGTCCCGCACGTCCAGGTTGTGCTGGAGAGCCAATCTGACACGTTTGTCAAATCGCTCCTGCTCATCGTCCTTCTCTGGAGTCTGAGCTCTGGGCTTTCGCTTGGAGTGGCTCGGGCTACGATGGCCATGAGTTCGGCCATCGCGGCTATGATGACTCCGGCTGTTGCTCGAGCCTTCGTCACGAATCTGGCTCCGCTTTGGGTCCAGATGGTTTTTGAGATCCTCGCGGGGAGGCTGGGCTGCCCTGCTGGGGGTGTCCCTCTTTTTCCCTTGAGGCTCGGAGACCTGCCTCAAGGAGGCGGTTTGCGCTGCCCTCAGCTGCTGCTGGAGCTCGCGAATCAGCTGTTCCTGCCTCTGGAGGAGAGCAGTTTGGGCTTCTAGAACCCCTCCAGTGGCAGGGGGTTGAACGTGGCGCGTTTCTCCTACGGCCACGGCTTTATCCTTCCGAGGACGCTCATGCCGACGCTCATCGCGTCTGGGTGGCATGACTTCTTCTGCTGAGATCGAGGCCTCGAGCCCCTCTTGGAGGGGGAACTCGACAAAGAGCTGAGAGCCTAGGCGGCCCTCGCCTGTAGACGTGCCATGCACCGTGCGGGAGCGCCCTTGAGGAGGGACGTCCGTTGAAGGTGGTGGCAGCTCGAGCGCTGCTCTCGAGGACTCTACGCCCTTCCTAGCTTTCGGAGGCATGGCTTCTGAAAGATTGAGGTTAAGAAGGTTGGGAAGGTTAGGAAGCTTGGGATATTACTTTCCCACAGACGGCGCCAATTGTAGGTGCAGAAAATAATGACCCACAATAACGGGGGAGCCTTAGAGGACTTATCCAAGGATGGTGATGACTGGGTGCTGTCCGAAAGCCTGAAAGGGAAGAACACACGGTCAGAGGACCCTGGCCTGGGCGGCGCAAGGCTCTCCGATGCCAAAGTCAGTGAAGGAACTGGAACAATGGAAGGAGAGGAAGGAGAGAGGCAGAGTAACAGCTCTATGAGTTGTGTTGTGCGTACCTTGCATGTGGAAATGCAATCCTTTTATAGACGATTTGGAAGATATCTTGGACGATATCTTGGCATGGGTCTCATGATTCGACTGGGAAGTCATGATCAGCCCACGTTGCAATTAATGCAGTCTAATCCAGCCCACTCTGCATTAAATGCGCGTCGGATCAGCCCACGTCGCATTTAATGCGCGTCTTGTTGGGCCAGATCGTGTTGGACGCCTTTGGCGGTAGGATATCATCAGATCTGCCCTCGGGCCTTGCCCTGATGTGGCCTCAGCCGCTGGATGCCGCCCTGTTAGGATCTGGCGAAGATTGTGAGTGGCTGGATGTCGTGTCTGTCCCTCTAGCTCGTGCCCCTATCCCTCCACGTGCCTGGTGACGTGGGGGATGAGGGGCGTGAGTGGAGACTCTTTCTGGCTTCGGCTTCCATCCCGGCTTCTTCAGCCGAGGTGGAGCTCCCTGCCGAGATGGCACCCGGGGGTGGACCAGTTCGGCGCTAGCGGCCCGAAGCTGCCTGACTTCGGCCGGACCCCCTGTCCTGGTAGCCGGGGTGAGCTTGGTGCCACGTGGATGGCACGCGGATGGCACGTGAGAGTGCTTAGCCTCATCTGATGGCTGTGATTAGCGTAATCCTGTGGTTCTGGAAATCTCCCCACACACAAATATATTAAAACGGTGAGCAATTAATAGGGTAGGGGCCAACTTGTGGTTTGCGGTGGGTGTGATGGTGATGGTGATGGTGATGGTGACGGTGACGGTGGATGGGAGGGTTGTGTTAGCTCATACAGTATAATATGATTTACAACTCTTAATGGGATCATTTTCTTGTGTCTATGTGTGTTTGTTGTGTAGCTTAAACCAAAGGTTTTTTCCTAAAATATTATATACTAAATAGATTTTTAAATGTTTAATTTGACAATTTGTAAGTTCCCATGTAGTCTCTCTCATGTGGATGGTTCTTTTGATAGTAGTTTCTAATGTGCTTGCAGGTTCGGTATGCCCCACATTTGCCCCTTGTCTTGAGAGGTATCAGTTGCATTTTCCCTGGAGGAATGAAGACTGGTATTGTTGGGAGGACAGGCAGAGGAAAATCTACTCTCATACAGACGCTTTTCCGCATTGTTGATCCTGTTTGTGGTCAGGTTCTTATAGATGGTGTTGACATTTCAACCATAGGACTACATGACCTAAGATCTAGATTGAGCATCATCCCACAGGACCCGACGATGTTTGAGGGGACTGTGCGAAGCAACCTTGACCCGCTAGGGGAGTACACTGATGAACAGATTTGGGAGGTATTGTGTTTTCCACTTTGCCCCTAATGATAATTATACCCGGGCATGACTCAGGAGTATGCTGCTAAGACATCTACTATTCCTCATCACTGACTCAATCTTTAATAGTTTGGTATTTTTACTTGTAAAGTCAAGTAGAGTAATGTCAAAAAGTCACTTATATTTTATTTATACTCTCTCCAACTTTTTCAACAAAAAGTCAAAAAGCAACAACAATTACTCACTAAAAGACAAAAAAACTTCATTTTCCATACCAAAAGTCAACAATATTCTATCCCCAACAACTAAAAATAAAATACCATCATAACTCACTATATTTTTTATTCATACTTTTTATTTCACTTCACTCCACTTGATTTTATATGTAAGAGTGCGTGAGTTTTTTTCCTCATAGAAAAAAGTACACCCGGCATATATGTATAAGATCAAAAGTGAACATACAGTAGATCTTACCACGGTAAGGCCATAAAGTAAAATTAAGTATTCTCCGATGATTCTGACCATTCTCTTGGAGGCTTTTTGAGGAAATAAAAGAACTGTTTTAAGAAAACAGATCTCCATTTACCCTTAATTCACCTTTATCAGTTGAGGGTTAGTATTGTCAGTCACATCTAATTTTCAGATCATGATCGATCTGTTGTAGGATTTTCCAACCTGTAAATATGAATGGTTGGGATCTTAACCTATATTGATGTGCCGTGTGGAAATGAATAGTAACACTAAATAAGGAGGTTAATTAGTTCTTTTCTATTGATATCTGGTATAGTGGGCGTTTTCTTATTTTTCACTTATGATTGTTGTATGCTGGTTCCGTGTTCTTCGAATGCATCACTCATTTTTTAGGCTCTTGATAAGTGTCAACTTGGAGAAGAAGGTCGGAGGAAGGAAGGAAAGCTTGAATCGATCTGTAGGTATGACTTCTTTAAGCCATCTATTATCTATTTCAATTGACCCAAGATGTCACGCTTGCATCAAGTTTCTTTAATGGTTACGTCATTGCTGAGTACTTAAATAGTAAATGAAGGATATCCCATATGGCACGTTTGGTAAACGTAAAAGAATCATCTATTTAGAGCATTACTAGCAAAACGCCGTGGATAACCACGAAACCACCAAATGCACAGACTTATATGAATTATTTTTAATAAATTTATTAATTAGTAAACTTGTGAGTCCTTTTTTTGTTGCTAATTTGATCTTTACATTTTTTTCCAAATGTTTTATTCTTTAGGTGAGGAATGAATTGATTAAGAAAGATTAAATGATTATAGACCTAAAAAATTGACCTAATATATTTAAGTGGAATCAAGATGAATGGGGTCCATCATCTCTATTCTAACCGTTCATAAAATCATATGATGCGGGCTGGGACCCATTAAATGATTGATAAAGATCAAATGATCAAATGATCATAGACCTCTCAAATTGACCAAACCTAACCTATTTAAGTGGGACCCCATATGAATGGGGTCCACCAACTATATTCTAACCGTTCATAAAACCATATTATGCGGGATGGGACCCATGAATTGATTAAGAAAGATCAAATGATCAAATGATCGTAGACCTAACAAATTGACCTAATGTATTTAAGTGGGACCCAGATAAATGGGGTCCACCATCTTTATTCTAACCGTCCATAAAATCAAATGATGCGGGCCGGGACCCATTAATTGATTGATAAAGATCAAACGATCATAGACATCTCAAATTGACCAAACCTAGCCTATTTAAGTGGGACCCCTAAGATGAATGGGGTCCACCATCTATATTCTAACCGTCCATAAAACCATATGATGCGGGCTGGGACCCATGAATTACTTGATAAAGATCAAAAGATCAAATGATCATAGACCTCATAAATTGACCAAACCTAACATATTTAAGTCGAACCCCCCAGATGAATGGGGTCCACCATCTCTATTCTAATCATCCATAAAACCATATTTTGCGGGATGGGACCCATGAATTGATTAAGAAAGATCAAAGGATCAAATGATCGTAGACCTAACAAAATGACCAAATATTTTTAAGTGTGACCCAGATAAATGGGGTCCACCATCTTTATTCTAACCGTCCATAAAATTAAATGATGCGGGCCGGGACCCATGAATTGATTGATAAAAATCAAATGACCAAATGATCATAGACCTCTCCAATTGACCAAACCTAACCTATTTAAGTGGGACCCCCAAGATGAATGGGGTCCACCATCTATATTCTAAACATCCATGAAACAATATGATGCGGGATGGACCCATGAATTGCTTAATAAAGATCAAATGATCAAATAATCATAGACCTCACAAATTGACCAAACATAACCTATTTAAGTGGAACCCCCCAGATGAATGGGTCCACCATCTTTATTCTAACCGTCCATAAAATCAAATGATGCTGGCCGGGACCCATGAATTGATTTAAAAAGATCAAAGGATCAAATGATCGTAGACCTAACAAATTGACCAAATATTTTTAAGTGGGACCCAGATGAATGGGGTCCACCATCTTTATTCTAAACGTCCATAAAATTAAATGATGCGGGCCGGGACCCATTAATTGATTAATAAGATCAAATGACCAAATGATCATAGACCTCTCAAATTGACCAAACCTAACCTATTTAAGTGGGACCCCCAAGATGAATGGGGTCCACCATCTATATTCTAACCATCCATGAAACAATATGATGCGGGATGGACCCATGAATTGATTGATAAAGATCAAATGACCAAATGATCATAGACCTCTCAAATTGACCAAACCTAACCTATTTAAGTGGGACCCCCAAGATGAATGGGGTCCACCAACTATATTCTAACCGTCCATGAAACAATATGATGCGGGATGGACCCATGAATTGCTTGATAAAGATCAAAGGATCAAATTATCATAGACCTCACAAATTGACCAAACATAACCTATTTAAGTGGAATCCCCCAGATGAATGGGGTCCACCATCTCTATTCTAACCATTCATAAAACCATATTATGCAGGATGAGACCCATGAATTGATTTAAAAAGATCAAAGGATCAAATGATCGTAGACCTAAAAAATTGACCAAATATTTTTAAGTGGGACCCAGATGAATGGGGTCCACCATCTTTATTCTAAACGTCCATAAAATCAAATGAAGCGGGCCGGGACCCATGAATTGATTGATAAAGATCAAATGATCAAATGATCATAGACCTCTCAAATTGACCAAACCTAACCTATTTCAGTGGGACCCCCAAGATGAATGGAGTCCACCATCTATATTCTAACCGTCCATGAAATAATCTGATGCGGGCTGGAACCCATGAATTGCTTGATAATGATCAAAGTATTAAATGATCATAGACCTCACAAATTGACCAAACATAACCTATTTAAGTGGAACCCCCTAGATGAATGGGGTCCACCATCTTTATTCTAACCGTCCATAAAACCATATTATGCGGGATGGGACTCATGAATTGATTTAAAAAGATCAAATGATCGTAGACCTAACAAATTGATTAAATATGTTTAAGTGAGACCCAGATGAATGGGGTCCACCATCTCTATTCTAACCATCCATAAAATCATATGATGCGGGCCGGGACCCATGAATTGATTGATAAAATTCAAATGATCATAGACCTCATAAAATGAACAAACCTAATTTATTTAAGTAGGACCCAAAGATGAATGGAGTCCACCATCTATATTCTAACCGTTCATAAAACCATATGATGCGGGCTGGGACCCATGAATTGCTTGATAAAGGTCAAAGGATCAAATGATCATAGACCTCACAAATTGACCAAACCTAACCTATTTAAGTGGAACCCTCCCGCCCCACCCCCAAATGAATGGGGTCCACCATCTCTATTCTAACCGTGCATAAAATCATATTATGCGGGATGGGACCCATGAATTGATTAAGAAAGATCAAATGATTATAAACCTAGCAAATTGACCAAATATTTTTAAGTGGAACCCAGATGAATGGGGTCCACCATCTTTATTCTAACCGTCTAAAAAATCAAATGATGCTGGTCGGGACCCATGAATTGATTTAAAAAGATCAAAGGATCAAATGATCGTAGACCTAACAAATCGACCAAATATTCTTAAGTGGGACCCAGATGAATGGGGTCCACCATCTTTATTCTAAACGTCCGTAAAATTAAATGATGCGGGTCGGGACCCATGAATTGATTGATAAAGATCAAATGACCAAATGATCATAGACCTCTCAAATTGACAAAACCTAACCTATTTAAGTGGGACCCCCAAGATGAATGGGGTCCACCATCTATATTCTAACCATCTATGAAACAATATGATGCGGGATGGACCCATGAATTGCTTGATAAAGATCAAATGATCAAATGATCATAGACCTCACAAATTGACCAAACATAACTTATTTAAGTGGAATCCCCATATGAATGGGGCTACCATCTCTATTCTAACCATCCATAAGACCATATTATGCGGGATGGGACCCATGAATTGATTTAAAAAGATCAAATGATCAAATGATCGTAGACCTAAAAAATTGACCAAATACTTTTAAGTGGGACCCTAATTATGGAGAGGTTTTAGGATAATTATGGTTGGTAATAGGGATCTCATTAAGAGATTTTAGGATAATTATTATTGGTAATAGGGATATCATTGAGAGATTTTAGGATAATTCAAATTCTAATCAAGCAATTTCTATTTTCTAGCAGAATACCATTGTAGGCTGGCTGCTGCCACATGTCCTTCTCGAAGACATGCCACGTGTCCTCCTCCAGGAAGTCTCATGAAGTGTATACATCCCTTTGATAATATAGATCTCCATCTCCAAAGAACTAAGCCCCTGTTTGGCATGTCTATTTTTTACCTCTAAACATCTATTTCTCTAAAGCAAACAGAGGTTTTGAAAAATAGAGTTGTTTGGCAATGATTTATACCCTCTGCACATTCTAGAGCAAAAGAGGCAAAGCCTGTAAAAAGGAAATGCTGCAAAATGGGCATGTAGAAATCAGAGGCAATGACTCTTGAAAAAGTAAAGGCGGAACCCATTTTTTATGACAAAAATACCCCCAACGGAATTTTATTGTCAACGAAAGTCCTTTGAATAAAGCCCTTATTCTCGTTCTTTCTCCAACTATAAACCCATCTTTGTGAAAGAGGTTAGGACGGTTGGTCTTCTGGTAACGCTTGCAACGCTCATCTCTTCTGGTACGATCCCCTTCTATTTCTTTTGTTTCTTCTTGTTTCTTTCTCTATTCTAAACAGTTGCTTTCTACTCTAATTCTCTCTCTATGTCCAATCGATGTGGTTTTTTTTTTTGTTTGAATGATGATGGAAAGGGTTGAAGATGGGTTTTAGTTTGGGGTTGTTGGGATAGATTTTGTTTCTTCTGGTAACGATTTCTGTCTTTCTCAACGACAAAAGGGAAAACCAGATGTAAATGCATTTCTTTTTCCTCTCTCTGCTATGAACCCTGGTTTATTGTTGTTTTGCTTGTCTGTATAGAAAGTGCCTACCATGTGTTTGTTTATATTCCTCTATTAACAAGCTAGAAAAAAAAATGGTATGTCCAGTTTAAAACCTTAGTTGAACCAAAAATATGTCTGAAGATGTTTGGCATTGGTAACCAGTATGTTGGGTCATACGATTCAGTGACCCCGACCATTGATCTGATGGTGTGTTGTTGGATAGGGTATGTTGTGTAAATTTTCTTATAGGAAGGTTTCACTACTATTGTCTGCTGATCAATTAAATGGGGACATGAACAACTTTGTTCAGCAGAAATGGGGTTGACTGGGCACGCCGCAGACCTTGATATTTGTGGTTTCTAATTCTGAAACATGACGTCGAAAATTAGAATTGAGAGGAATCTTTCCTCTCCGAAGTTCAATGTCAACAGGAAAAGGTCTGTTTTTCACATGGGCAGCAGAACTGCATTGCAGCATATAATGCAGCACCATTTTTCAATTCATGATGGGGCCTACCTTTTAAATTTCCAAACTCATTGTAAGCTCTAACATCAGTATATTTATTGTATCTAAATCTTCAAAGAAGATTTGGTGGGCCAATTAGTAGATTAATTATCACTTATGAGAGACTCCCTCACTTTAGATTCCAAATAAGAGAAAAAGTAAAGTATAAGATCCGATCAATTCCAATGGTGGCCATCCATCTTAGATATTAGAATAATAATTTATAAGGTGTTAAGGCTGATGTTAGGGCTGATGTTTGATGTGTATTTTGAAAATGTAGGGCCCCACCATGCATTGAGGAAACGTTCAGATTCACATAGATTTTGTACTTGGGTGGATACAAATGATACTATCTGTGCATCAACATGATGATGTAACAACCGCCAAGGTTCCATTCTACTCGATTGAACAAAGTAATATGCAGTCAAATATGCTGTACTCTATGCTACTCCATGCTGCACAACCTTCTGTTACTTCAATTCACAAAATCATCCATGGTTTCAGCTTTCCATGTACCATAGCACAGATAAATATGATGCGTTCAGGTCCATCCAAAAATAGAGATGTAATAAAAAATAAAAAATAAAAAGCATACTTGCCTGTGACCTTGGTTAATGAAGTGATTTTTGCATCAGAGATGATATCGAAACAACTAGCAACATTCCATTCTACTTCAATTCACAGAAGTACTATGAAGTCAAAATGTTATAAAGAAGACACATTCCACTAACTTACATGAAACAAAGAAGCCAAATCATGAAACCCATCTTCCCTCTTTCTGGTTATTCTCAAGAAAACATTAATCTGCACTGGCCAAAAATCCATGATTTAGATTGACAAAAATCAATTATGTCTTCATATGGGATGTCACTTCTTTTTTTTATTTACTTGAATATAGAAAGTTTCTTAGTTATCAAAATTAAACAAATGAGTGAAACAACTCCCCCTTTTTCTCACAACTCCTCGCATTCTAGGGCCTTTTGTAAGTGTATGTATTCTCTGATTTTGTACAGGTGTCTACTTTGTGAATTTTGCTGGAATATACAGATCGGTTCAGTAGTAATAATGACCGATAAGGGAAAGACAAAGGAAATAGATGACATCGATCGTGCCCAATGGTCAGATAGCATGAGAAAATGTCTCATTGATGTATGTTTGGATCAAGTAAAATCTGGAGGTTGACCAGGAGTGCAATTTAGCTCAAAAGCTTGGAAGGTGATAATAGAAAATTTTAATCAACGAACAGGACACAGTTTTAATCAAAAACAGTTGAAGAATCAAGTGGGTTATCTAAAGAAACTATACAATGCTTGGCTACACTTGAAGAGCCAAACTGGCATAGGATTCAATCCACATACCGGTTGCGTGGAGATGGCACAGGACCGATGGATAGAGTACCTGAAGGTATATCAAAGTTGTAATTGTTTTGGTATTTACAAACTAGGATTCTAGCCTTTGACAATTATCATTGAACTTTATTGCAGACACATAAAGATGCAAAAATATTTAAGTCCAAGCCTCTTCCTTTCCCTGAAGATATGACTGCTTTGTTTGATGGTACCTCCGCAAGAGGGGATGATAAATGAGCTCCGGCAATGGATGGTTTACCGGAAGATATTACAATGGATATGAATTCAAGTTTCGTCAACTTGGCTCATTATGAAGATACTCCATCCCCGGACCCAATAACACCCCGGTCAACCATGCGAGAAGACTCAGTTGCTAGTGAGGCTAGGATGGATGTTTTAATGGCAAATATTAGGCGAAAGAGACTAAGGCCTTCAAAGAACCAATCAATGGCGAGTAATAGTGCGATAGATACATGCATAATGGACCTCCCAGCATCAATGAAGGCAACAATTCCAGTAGCTACTACTCCTGTTAAAACTGAAACTAATACCATTGCTGAATGCATCGACCTATTACATTCCATGCCCCAAATTACTGATGCTAGCCCAATATATGCGACCGCTCTTAATTCTTTTATGGTTAAGGATAAAAGAATTCTCTGGATGCGACTAAGGTCTAATGAGGGAAGGATGACTTGGCTAAAATCTCAAATGTCCTAAGAGATTGGGAATGTGATTGGAGATTCTAGTATTGTTTAGCTAATAGATTGGTGTTTGTTTTTTGAATGAGTGTTAGGCCACTTTCTTTTGTTTTTGTAATTGACAAACATGGATGTTATCTTGAACATGGATGTTAGGTCACTCTCTTTTATTTTTGTAATTGACAAACATTGATGTTATCTTGAACATGGATGTTAGGTCACTCTCTTTTGTTTTTTTAATTGACAAACATGGATGTTATCTTGAACTAGATATGAATGAATATTTTGGTAATTATTTAGTTGAATAGTTATTTGTCTAATGGATGTTATCTTGTGCTACTATGAATGATTGATTAGTTATATTTTTCTCTGACATACTACAGAGCACATGGATTTAATTTTACGTCGAAATATAATACTTATCATCTTATTATTGTATAAGAGGCGGCAACGATGCTTAATTAAGGAACCATGTAGGAACTCAATCATGACCGGACATGGTCATGTCCAAATGATTTTGAATGGTAATCCTATTATCTGTCATCAGTTACTACGCGTGGAACAACATGTGTTTCGGCGTTTATGCATGTATTTTAGAGAAAAGAACTTATTGAAAGACAGCAAATATATACATGTTGAGGAGCAAATAGCCATGTTCATGACCATCATTTCACATGCCCATACAAATAGAGTGATACAAGATAGATTTCAACACTCGGGAGAAACTATTCACAGACACTTTCGTCAAGTTTTGAAAGCAATGATGTTATTTGCTAAAGACATGATAAAGCCGCCTTCATTGGATATAGTGCATAAGGAGATACTTTTGAATCCATGTTTTGAGACATATCTTAAGGTATTACTCTTTTTCCATATTATTGACGGCTTTTTTATTTTCTTTTCTCTAATGTAAAGATAATTTTATCTTATTGTTCATAATTTTTTATAGGATTGTATTGGTGCAATAGATGGAACCCTTGTGCATGCCATTATCCAAGCAGATAAACAAATTCCTTATAGAGGTCGAAAGGGTGATTGCATGCAACAAGTTATGGCAGTGTGCACATTTGACATGCTCTTTACATATGTGGTATGTGGATGGGAAGGTACTGCTCATGATCAACGAATTCTCTTGGACACCATATCTGATGAAAGGCTAAAGTTTCCACATGCTCCACCTGGTAAGAAAGCATTTATAAGTGCTTGATATATTATCAAATATGTTTTGCGACATTCTTCTCGCGTGTTAACTTTTTAACATTTGCATTTCATTATCTTTAGGTAAATATTACTTGGTTGATGCTGGTTACACAAACATGCGAGGCTTTCTTTCTCCATTTCGAAATGTCGTTATTGGCTTTCAGATTTTCAAGGTCTTACCATTCCTCGTACTAGGGAGGAACATTTTAATAGATTACATTCATCATTGAGGAATGTGATCGAGCGGAGCTTTGGGGTATTGAAGGCTCAATTTCCTATCCTCAAGCGGATGGCTCCTTACCCATTTCCAATACAACGGAGCATTGTAATTGCAGCGATGGCGATGCATAATTTCATTAGAAAAGAAGATATGGAGGATCAATTATTTTTGGAATATTCTAGTGAAGACTTCCAAGTAGAGTGTGACACTAATGTTGTGGAAGATATGGGAAACACCTCTACTTTTGATATCACAGATAGGACATAGATGGATGCCAAGAGGAATTCAATTGCAGATGCCATCTGGCGAGATGTATCTTCCTAAGCATGGATTTCCTCATCTTATGTAATGCTACTAGTTTTTTATTGGATTAAAGTGAATGAATATTTATGATTGATATAATGGCTTGATGGATTATTATTGGAAGGTAAAGTATTGACAATGAGGGTGTTTTGTATTATCTTTGTATGAAGGTCTGTGAAGTCTTAATTTTTAAAATATTTATAAGTTACAGGCTATAGTTTAATATAAATTGTGTTATTTTCTAATGGACAGGTTGTTATGATGATGGCATGTGTGTAGATAATGTATTTGTTCTTAAATGAGTCCATGTTGAATGTAATTTTTATGAGTCTATGTTGCATGTGCTCTTGAAAGATATATGTAGGGTGGAAACATATGAATGAGTTTCTTTTTTCATGTAATGACATAACTACCCTTGTAAATAAGAGCCAAACCCTTCTAAAAAGAAGTAAATAGAGAGTGTACCAAACGGTCTATTTAACTTAGATATATGCATTACCAAACACATTTTTTATTCTAGCCTCTATTTTAAATATCTCTATTTTTAAAGACTATTTTAGATGGTCTATAAAAAAAATTAGTAGACCTACCAAACAGGGCCTAACACCTCCTCATGTAGGATTCCCATTGAGAGTTGCATGTTTGGATGGAGGGAGGATTCCTATAATTTGTAGAATGTAAGATCCAATGGTTATAAACATTTTTATAAAAATTTTCCAAAATCCATGAAAATTCAAGACCTCAACTTTCACCTCAAAGTTGTTTGTATGACATCTAGAGAATCTGAACAGTTCAGATCGTGCAAAGGGGGCCCAACGGAACAAAAATTTAATATTTTAGTATCTGGACATTTTTTTTTGCAAATATCTCAAGATATAGTAAGAGTCAATGGTTGAAATTTGGTCAAATAGTCGTGTTTAACCTTACAGAAATAACTACTGGTTCAGATCATGATCTTGGGGCCCACAGGAACCAAAAAATCGAAAAGAACGGACTGGATTTAATCACATTTTTTGGACCACAGAATCTAAAAAATTGCATCCAACTATTCAGACGTTTTTGCACATATCTCAAGATCTAAGTATAATCAATGGCTAAAATTTGGGTATATAACCGTTTTGGATTGTTTAAACATTATTAACTGTTTGGATCTTAATTGTGTGACGCAAAAGGTATATTTACAAGTCAAAAACCTATAAAACCACATTACCATCCAACACGTTTTTGCAAGCACTGTAGCTCCCCCTTTCTCCTCATGGGTGGATTCCTTAGGAGGGAGTTATTCGCAAAAGCGCGGAAAGTGGCGAGAATTCCTTGACAATGACCGTTGCCAGACGTGCCCTAAGTGAATAAAAAAGAAATCGTGCCCTTTTGGATTTCTTATTCATGTAAGCATGTAATCCTGTCAGGTCAAAGTCAGGGTGGGTCTGTCTATGAGTGTAAGTTACCAAGTCATTTATGCATATCGTATAGATCAAATTAGATGCTGCTATCTCTTAAATCAAGGGACAAGATATCTGTATGATATTGTATACTAGGAAATACAGAAGATATAAAAAGGGGGTCGATCATAAGGGATCGACACACTTTGAAAGGCCATAATACTTTCATTTTTTCTTGGCTTATGGGTTTTGGTCTTTATTGGACTGAGATCTCATATGAGTTCTATATTAGGAACTTGACTATATAGAGATTTACACTATTATAATTTCTCCCCAAATCAAAGGGGAATCAATTTTTGTTTGGGAATTTTTAGCTAAATGGTACAGGAGGCTTGGAGAAGAGAAAAGGGTGATGACTCAAAACTCGAATTTCAAATGAAGTCCGCATTTTGTGCTGTTGCGCTCGTGCATGCGGAAGCACTAAGACCTGCCATCGACAATCAAGCTACACAAAAGAAGAGAGAAAATCACATGAGATTTACGTGGTTTGGTGATGTGCCTACACCCCGGCCAAAGAGAACTCACTGTCTCTTCACAATTTCAAGCCACACACAAGAAGAGAGAAAACCACACGAGATTTACGTGGTTTGACGATGTTCCTACACCCCCAGCAAAAGAGAACTCACTATCTCTTTACTATTTCATTCTTAGGTTTAGGGCTACAATTACATAATATATATAACTCCCTTTTTCTTAGCCCCTAAGAAAGCCCGGTACAATGACCAAAATACATCTGACCCAAAGCGCAGTCCCTAGCTAACCCAATGGACGAATCTGGTAAACCTGAAATACAAGACATAAACCCAACAATCTCCACATTGGCTTGAATTCTCATTTCTTTCATGCATCCATGGCCATGGAAAATCCAAAGCCATGTTGGCTAGTTTTTTTTTTTCTTTATCTTTATCTTTATCTTTACACTAAAAACACTTTTGACACCATTTACTGATCCTTATTTTGGGCAGAGAAGTTGGACAACATGGTATATGCAATTTCACTGCTGCAACTGTTGCTCTGAATGCCCTGCAAAATGCAAATCCATCTATTCTACCCAAATATTAGACCAATTGCAACTTGCATATGTGCGTGTATCCAAGTTACCATTCGAATATTATTGATTACCTTTATGAAACAAGGGGAAGGTACTTCGTAATCTGCCTCCTAATGAGAATGATGCGATGATTGCATACCTGTATCAGTTCTTGGCAGTGACAAACCTGAGATTGTTAGGATTACCCTACGCTGCATTATGTAATATACCCATGTAAACTGTAGTTGCTGAAAATGGAGGTAACTGGAGCATGGGTCAGCGACAACTTGTCTGTCTTGGCCGCGTGATATTGAAGAGATGCAAGGTCTTCGTGCTTGATGAAGCAACTGCTTCAATTGATACTGCCACTGACAACCTCACTCAACAAACACTGAGGCAATAATTCTCGGACTCTACAGTCATCACAATAGCACATAGGATAACATCTGTTCTTGATAGCGACACAGTCTTGCTTCTTGATAATGGTTAGTATTGTAGGTGCAGGAAAATTATGACCCACAATACTTAGGGTGCCTTACAGGACTTATCCAAATGGAATAAGATGATCTGCTGCCTCCTAGCCTAAAAGGGAAAAGCAAACGGTCAGAGGACCCTGGCCTAGGCGGCACAAGGCTCTCCGATGCCTAAGTCAGTGAGTGAACTGGAACAAAGGAAGGGGAGGAAGAAGAGAGGCAGAGTAACAGCTCTCTGGTTTTAGATGTGCATACCTGTAATGGAGATCGCTCCTCCTCTTATAGAGGAAGAGGCCTACGTTGCATAGGGGAGGCTCATGATGACGTCCTGGCATGCCTAGGGGCGTCGTCATGTCAGCCCACCATTCATTAAATGAGGGTCCGATCAGCCCACAAAGTAGTAAATATGGTCCATTCCAGCCCACGTTGCATTTAATGCCAGTCGGATCAGCCCATACCGCATCATGTTGGGCCAGATCTTGTTGGACGCCTTTGGCGGTAGAAGTTCCATCGAGTACATCTTCAGGCCTTGTCCTGATTTGGCCTCAGCCGCTGGATGCCGCCTGATCAGGGATTTGGCAAAGATTGTGGATGGCTGGATGTCGCATCTGTCCCACTGGCACGCGCCCCTACTATGCCACGTGTCTGATGGCGTGGCAGGCATGGGGCGCGAGTGGGGACTCTTCCTTGCTTTGGCTTCCGTCCCGGCTCCTTTGGCCGAGGTCAAGCTCTTTAGCCGAGGTGGGCGCCTAGTAGCCGAGCTCGGCGCTAGCTGCCAGAGCCTACCTGATCTCAGTAGGGGCCTCTGCCCCGGCAGCTGAGGTGAGTCCGGTGCCACATGGGTGGCACACGGGAGGCACGTGAGAATGCTTAGTCCCATCTTACAGCTGTGATTAGCATAATCCTGGAGTTTTGGAAATCTCCCCACACAATTGCCTCCTAGCTTCTGACCTTGCGAAGTTCGCTAACAAAGTGAGGTCGGGAGCTATATGATGGAATTCTTCTGGGATAGAGTCCCTCTTAGCTTTGACAGTTGGCGCTTGGCCTTTATTCAAAGTCGCTATGGATGATCGAGGCAATAAATGGCGTATGTCAATTAATGCCGAAGACATATCGACGTTTTTGCGTGTCATGTTTTGATTAGTTGTCCGGTCGCCTCAAGGTCGTACGCGCCGTTTTGCCAGGGATGTATTCAATTTTTGAAATGATGTACACGGAGCCCTAGGGAGCGTTGTTTCGCGCGCGCCATTAGGGTTTCTGAAGAGGGGGTCCCTCCCCCTATAAATAGGGCAATCGAGGTTCTCTTCTTCCCTATTTGTCATTCTGAATCAGAGAGGAAAAGCTGCTGCGAGGGAACTCCGTCTGAGAGGTGGAGTGTTGCCAGAGCCGAGTTTCTTTGCTGCCCAGCATCTTTGTTTCACCTTCGTCGTAAGTACCCTTTCCCCTGCCTCCTTCCTATGGGTCTCTAGGTTGAGGATTCTATTTTTAGATTAGGATAGGAATGGGCATTTACAGTCACTGGTTAGAGGGCGAGGCGGCGATTGAGGGTTTCAGGTCGACCTTTAGGATTCCCACCGATGTCCGAGTCAGGGGCGCTGAACCCAATGGTATCAACCTCCGTGACTTTTTGGGAGGCTGGATGCCTTTTCCCCTAGTGGCCGTGACAGAAGGTGGGGTCCGATTCCCCCTTCACCCCCTTCTTAGGAGGTGCCTCAGTCAGTGGTGCCTCTGTCCTTGCCAGTTACTGCCCAATGTCTTTAAGATCGTGATGGGCACGGCCAAACTGAACGAGGTTCTGGGCATCAACCTCGGCGTCTTCGATATTGAGGACGTCTACGACATATGCAAATTCGGAGATGCCTACTATCTCCGGGCTAAGCCAGGTCGGGAAGGCTTCGTCCGCTACTTGGAAGATTCGAGTAAATATGCCCGGGACGATCTTCTGTACGTCTCGGGCAACTGGGAGTTCGGGAGAGCCGACACCGATAGAGGCTACCAGGTTCCTCGCCATTTCGGGACTGTTCCAAGTAAATACTCTCCTTTGTTCATTTTCCACATGCCTTTTTTTCCTATTCCGCCGTACTGATGCCTCTGATCACTGTGCAGCTTTGAAGGAGACGAAGCGGGCTGCTCGATACATCTGGATGAGGAATGAAGCTTGGCTCCGCCTAGTGAAGCGATACAACGGCCACGAGGGCAGGGCGGCTTGGTCACTGCTAGGGTACCAGCCGAAGTATCATGGATACATAAGGGGCACAATCGAGCCGCTCCGAGAAGAAGGTTCAGGTAGAGCCGACCCAGGAGCCGAGCGGGAGCAGGCTGAACCTAGAGCCCAGACCGAGGAAAGGCCTTCGCGGGCGACGTCTGACACTGGAGTCGCGTCCAGTGTCCAGGCTTCCACATCGAGGTCGAGGCCACGCGAGGCTTCAGGAAGCAGGTCGCCTCAGGTTGCCAGATCTCCCTCTTCAAGTGCAGAGATGAGGCGCGCCAGACGTCTGTCCTTTGAAGACCTCGAAGCCCTGGTGTAAGACCCCGACCCTAGAGACCTTGATTAGAGTTGATTAAGTCGTGTTTTAGTTCTAAGTGTGTTTAGTGGTTTTTGGATTAGTTTGGGGATTAGAATAGCTTTTATAATAGCTTTGGGGAATTTGGAGAGCCTTTTTACTTGTGGGACCCTTTGGGGGTTCTTGTTACGAATTGTGTGAGATTGGGGGTTTACCGATGATTTTCAAAAAAAAAATTTATGTTTTAACCCCATTAGACTTATCTAGTTAATCCCTACAACTTTCATGTTGACATCGTTCTCATTTGAGAGCCCTAAACCCGACTTTTCATAAATTGAGGGCAAAATGATCTTTTTACCCAAAATCTGGACACCAATTTCAATATCACCAAAATGTGCAAAATATATACCTTTTGGAAACTAGAAATTTCGCCGATCAACTTTGTCTTCTTCATCGAATTCGTTTGAAGCCCCGAATGCCATGTTTTGAGCCCGAGAAGTCTTTTAAGTTGTGGGCCCCATTTCCACTTACTATATATAGAGAGCTTCTTCTTCATTTTTCCATTTCTGGCAAAAAACCTAAAAGGAGAAGAGATTTCCAGCCCTAGGGTTTTCCCTTGCTTTTTTCTTCCTTCCTTTCCCATAAATCACCACAAGAACTTGGCTAAATCAAGAGATGGACCTTGCAATCTTCTTCCTCACTTCAAGAGCAATCTATTGGTACCATTTATGAAGACATACATCACCATTAGAGCTTCTTGTGAGCTTTCTCTTCTTATTTGAACCACTTCTAGGTAAGTGATCCTTCCAAGCTTTTAGAATCTTGTTTGTTTAGCCCTAGGGAAACTCCATTTCGTTTATTGGAAGATTTTGTTTTGTTTTACTTGGATTTTGATGTTCTAGGGTTTGGATTTGGGGGTTTTTGTATAGGTGTTTGATTGTGGGCTTAAGAGGTGATTAGAGCTCAATTTGATTTGCATTGGACCCAAGGCAAGTGGATGAAATGATTCTCATGTGTTTATCATGTTTTATGCAAAATCTTGATTTATCTTCATTAATAGTTTTAATGGTTTATCATGCTTGATAGTTTGGTACTATTGATTTTGAATGATGATTGATGAGATGAGGAGGTGAAGGAAGGGCCCAAATATTCATGAAGTTATGTTTGGAAGAAGGGGAAAGAAATGAAATGGATAGGAGTTGGACAAAAAAGGAATTCAGCCAAAGGGGTTGAGATTCGTCGCTGTCCGATCGATCGCCCATCAGGTCCGATCGATCGGACTGTAAATAACTGAGAGTGTTTTCAGGACCGATCGATCGCCCATCAGGTCCGATCGATCGGACTGTAAATAACTGAGAACGTTTCAGGACCGATCATCGGCCAATGAGTCCGATCAATCGGACTGAAATGAGATGAACTGCAAAATAAAAGGGAATTGTGGGACTGTTTTCCAGATTCATTTCGAGCCCATACTCAAGTCCAATTCAGCTCTATCCCTTCTCTTCTTATTTGAAGGCATTGAACCTGTAATGATGCATTTAAACCCATGAAGGATTTGGGTAAATTGTGATGGTTGTAGTGGGGAGGTATGGTTTGGAGCCCCATTGTTATTTAAGGACTTGTAAGGCATTGCATGAAGTCCGGAGGAAGGGGGAACCTCATCATGAAGATTCTATGAGTTTTTCTAGATTGACCAATGTGTATAAGGACCTGGAATGTCCCTAACTCTTAAAGAGTACCAAAATTATATCATGATCGACATATGGGACCCTATTCGTACTGATTCAATTCTAGAAACCCCATTTTTAGCCTGTAAAGGTATGGAAAACTATTTGTATTCGATTTTCAACCAAACTCCTATTTTGGGATTTCAACCCACATGATATGACTAGACTGTTTCAAGAGTACTAGCAGAGATGTGCTTAGCTTTTGCTAACCTGTATATGTCAACTTGAGATGAATATGTATTTTGTGCCTCGTGGCACCCCGTTTCTTACTATGCATATGATTTGATTTATCGTATTTGACTTATGAGTCGGCACCACTGAGCTTGGACGACCTCGTCGGTTCGATCCACCGACTTGGGGTTCCTTCCCCTCCTGATAGTCAGCTGCAGTCTGGAATGTGCAGAGTTTTTACCCGGTTCGCTACCGTGGTCCCGCAGAGTATATATATATGTATATTATAGTATTTATCGTTGTCCCTCCTCACCTTGTGTGACTGAGGTCAATGATTCTGTTAGGGTATGCGCTCTCTTCACTTCGGTGAGAGAGGATGTAGCTTTGTGTGGTTGCCATCTTGACAGTTCCTTATCCTTGGTACCTATACTGTTTCATATCGTTCATGTTGCTATTTAACAAATGATGCATTATCTTTTATGAAATTCATCATTTATACACAGGTTTTCTAAACTCTTGCATAGTATCATTGTTTTATTATTATTATATCTTTTCACCCACCTGCCAGACCGTCGTGTCTGATCCATTTATTTTGGTACTCAGGTCCCGAGCTTATTGCCATTGAGGAGGAGCCTGAGGAGGCGGTCGGTGAAACGCAACGAGTGATTGAATGGCAAGCCGACGATGTCATTTAGACATTCGGCCTTGCCTCGAGAACGACACATTTTGGGAACTTATGATATCTTTATTTTGGGTTTCATTTGGTTGTATGGTCTTTGTTGACCGTTATTTTGGGGCATTAATCAACTGATCTTTTGTAAATACACTTAACTTTACTTTTAGGGAATTATGCTTATGATCATTGCTCATTCTGATATCTTGTCAGGTTAATCATAGGTCAATCTCATTTATGGGATGGGATAACATTATTATGATTTGCTACACGCTTCCGCAATCTTGAGAATGTGTTCGATATGGTTATATGTGAGATGATGTGTAAAGATAATCCTCACCGCGGAACCCTGCAGGAAATCACGCGCACGGATAAATGTTTCTCTTAATACCGTGTGCGGTTTAGCCAAAGAGATGCACGTGGCGCTGCATCATCACCGTCCCGATCCTGGACTTGGCTTCTCCCCTAATCCCGGTCCGGGGTCGCGACAGGACTGGTATCAGAGCGAGACATGTTTCAGGCAATTAAAAGAAACTAGAAATCTTAAGTACGTGGCGAGGATTCATTACATAGAATCGTGTGAGCAATGTGTGACCACCTTGTACTTGATTTATATGTGCTAACAATTTGTTTTATAGCGTTATGCCACCTCGCAAACGAGCAGCAAACAGTAATCACGTTGCTAGTAACAATGAGAATACAGGGCCTATTGCAGAGGAACCACAGGACAACAACATGCAGAATCAATTCCAATAGATGATGCAGGCTATGCTAGACCAACAACGTCAGGCAAATGAGAACCAGGCTAGACTCCAAGCACAAGCGCATGAGACACAGACCAGATTGCAAGAACAGATGCTTAAGAAGGACGAGGATCATGCTAGGGAGACAGCTCAAATGCAAGCACAGTTGTTGGGGATATTACAGAGGAGACCGGAACCGATCCTAGTTGCACCACCTGGTCCGGTAAACATTAGAGGGAATGATCCTAATGTGTTGTATGAGCAGTTCAGGAAGAGAGGACCGAAAGAGTTCTTGGGGACAGAGGATCCAATGGCAGCAGATAACTGGCTTGAACACACCGAGAACATATTTGAGATCTTCACATGTATGGGTGTTGAACGAGTACAGCTTGCAGCCTCTATGTTCACGGGCTTAGCAGATATATGGTGGAAGACCATCAAGGTAGAATACAGGACAATGGCTGATGCAGAAGCTTGGGCTAACTTCAAGAGACAATTTGGGGAAAAATATGTACCTACACATATCAAGAGGCAAAAGGCAGCAGAATTTCAGCAACTTGTGCAAGGGAACATGACAGTCCTCGAATACCTCACCAAATTCAAGAGATTGTCAAGGTATGCACCGGAGTTAGTGGACACGGAGGAGAAGAAGATAACCAAGTTCCTTGAGGGATTTCACCCGATTATTGAGAGGGATGCTACCGAGGTTGTACCACCCGCCACCTTTGAAGAAGCTGTCAAGAGAGCGTACAAATTTGAGAACTTCCACAACAAGATCGTCAAGAACCAAGGAAAGGGCCAAGGCCAGCAGCAGAACTATCAACAAAGAAATAACCAGAACAAGAGGCCAAGACAAGAGCAGAATGCACAGAATCAAGGAGCTTGTATCCATTGTGGAAAACATCATGGGAATGCCCAATGTCGTTCTATCACAGGGGCATGTTTTAGATGTGGTTCATTGGACCACCAGATGAGGGATTGCCCAAGGCCAGATAGACAGAATAGACAGCAGTGGGGAGTACAGCATCAGGCACCGCCTCAGAATGCGTTAGTAGTTCAGAATCAGGCAAGGCCACTACAGCAACAGGCACCACAACAGCAGTATAGGCCACAGCAGCAACAACAGGCCCGTCAACAAGGGCAGAATCAGAATCAGAATCAACGTCCTCAGAATCAGAACAGGAATGCACAGCAAGGCAGGCAACCACAAGGACAAAACAGGCCACAACAGAGGGCACAACTTTATGCTGTCAATAGAGCTGATGCAGAGGCTGAAGGCAATGTAGTGGAAGGTACACTTCTCATCTGTGGTTTTGAGGCTAGGGTTTTGTTTGACCCTGGCTCTACTCACTCATTCCTATCTCCAAAATTTGCTAAGTTGATTGATATGTATGCTAGAGAGTTGAGTTTCATTTTGACTATGACTACCCCTTTAGGTAAGGAAGTTGTTTGTAGGACTTTTTACCCTAGTTGTCCAGTCATGATAGGAGAAGTAGTATTACCGGCAGATCTCATTTTATTAGAGATGCAGGATTTTGATGTCATCCTAGGGATGGATTGGTTAGCAGGATACCATGCTACTATGGATTGTTTCCATAAGACCTTAACTTTTAAGTTAGAGGAGGCCCATGCAGGGGTGTTGTTTCAGGGAGAGAGGAGTAGCTCTGGTGCAGGGTTTATTTCAACGTTGAAGGCTGATATGCTTCTAAAAAGTGGTTGTGAGGGTTATTTGGCGTTTATCACGGAGGATAAGCGGTCCCAAGGGGTGGAGGAGATCCCAATTGTTTGTGAGTTTCCGGATGTTTTCCCGGAGGAGATACCAGGATTGCCACCCATTAGATAGATAGACTTCACTATTGAGTTGTTACCGGGGACCGCTCCGATATCTATCGCACCTTACAGAATGGCTCCGACAGAATTGGGAGAGTTGAAGATGCAATTGCAAGAACTTTTGGACAAAGGTTTTGTGAGACCTAGTGTGTCACCGTGGGGAGCACCAGTTTTGTTTGTGAAGAAGAAAGACGGTTCTATAAGAATGTGTATTGACTATAGGAGATTGAACCAAATGACCATAAAAACAAGTATCCATTGCCAAGGATAAATGAATTGTTTGATCAATTGCAAGGAGCTGCTTACTTTTTGAAGATTGATTTGAGGTCAGGCTACCATCAGCTGAGAGTTAGAGATTCAGATGTACCAAAAACAGCCTTTCAGACAAGATATGGACACAATGAGTTTCTAGTGATGCCATTTGGTTTGACTAATGCACCGGCAGTTTTCATGGCATTGATGAACAAGATATTTGCGGAGTATTTGGATCTGTTTACAGTGGTGTTTATTGATGATATTTTGGTGTATTCCAAGACCAAAGAAGAGCACGAAGAACATTTGAGGATTGCACTCTAGCTTTTAAGGGAGAATCAGTTGTTTGCAAAACTTAGTAAGTGTGAATTTTGGTTGGACCAAGTCACATTTTTGGGTCATATCATCTCCAAGGAAGGATTATCAGTGGACCCGTCCAAGATTGAGGCAGTTATGAATTGGGACAGACTGAAGAATGCATCAGAGATCAGGAGTTTTCTTGGATTGGCAGGGTATTACCGGAGGTTTGTGCTAGGATTTTCGTCGATTGCGTCACCTTTGACGAAATTGACAAAGAAGAATGCACCATATGTTTGGACGGACAAGTGTGAAGCTAGTTTTCAAGAGCTGAAGAAGAGATTGACTACAGCTCCAGTCCTTACTTTGCAATCAGGGAGCGGCGGTTTCACCATTTTTACCGATGCCTCCAATGTTGGACTTGGATGCATGTTAATGCAAGATGGGAAGGTAGTTGCATATGGATCCCGACAGTTGAAAGATCATGAGAAGAACTATGCGACACATGACCTCGAATTGGCAACAGTCGTTTTATCTTTGAAAATGTGGAGACACTACCTCTATGGAGAGAAGTTTGAGGTTCACTCCGATCACCGTAGTTTATAATACTTGTTTTCTCAGAAGGAGTTGAACATGAGACAGAGAAGATGGATGGAATATATCAAAGACTACGATTTTCCTATTAGGTATCACCCGGGGAAAGCGAATGTAGTTGCAGATGCTTTGAACAGAAAGTCAGTGAGCATGGCAAGTCTTCGGGGGACTTATGTTGTACAACAGTTAGAGGAGTTGGGAGTAGATTTTCAGCCACTAAGAGAGGGTGTCATGGTGGCAAATATGTCAGTGTCAGAACCTTCTTTCATTCAGAAGATCAAAGAGAATCAGTTGCAAGATCCAGAGTTGGCTAATATTTTTGAGCATTTAGCAGACCGTCTGGATTTTCTTGTTGTAGATGGAGTTTTGTATTATCGAGACCGCTTATGTGTGCCTAACTTGGAGGACTTGAGAAATGATATCATGACCGAGGCTCACAATACTAAGTATTCCATACACCCGGGCAGTACGAAGATGTACCAGAATTTGAAGGGTAGATTTTGGTGGAATAACATGAAAAGAGAGATAGCAGCTTTCGTCTCTAGATGTATGCCATGTCAGTTGATCAAGGCAGAACATCAGAAACCTCCAGGATTGCTATGGCCATTAGAGATTCCAGAGTGGAAATGGGAGCACATTACCATGGATTTCATCTCGGGATTACCGAAGACTAGCAAGGGCAATGATGCTATTTGGGTCATAGTGGACCGTCTCACCAAGTCACCTCATTTCCTACAGATGAAGACTGGGAATAAGATGCATATGTTACCTTTGGCACAGTTGTTTGTCACAGAGATCGTCAGTCGTCATGGATAGCCAGTTTCCATCACATCCGATAAAGACAGTAGATTTGTCTCGAGATTTTGGAAGACATTGCATGAGTCTATGGGTACGAAATTACAGTTCAGCACAGCCTATCACCCACAGACCGATGGTCAATCAGAGAGGACAATTCAAACACTTGAGGATATGCTTCGAGCTTGTGTGTTAGATTTCAAGACTCAGTGGGATGAAGCCTTACCGTTGTGTGAGTTCACTTACAACAATAGTTTCCACTCGAGCATTGGTATGGCACCTTTTGAGGCTTTGTATGGCAGAAGGTGTAGGACACCTGTTTGTTGGGAAGAAGTTGGTACTCGCAGTTTCCATGGACCGACCATTGTTAGTGAGACAAGCGACAAGGTCAAGTTGATCCAAGAACGTCTGAAAGTAGCTCAGAGTAGACAGAAGAGTTATGCAGACTCTCATAGAAGGGACTTACAGTTCAAAGAAGGAGATAAGGTTTTCTTGAAAGTGTCACCTACTCGTGGAACCTTGAGGTTTGGACAGAAGGGCAAATTGTCTAGTAGGTACATTGGACCGTATGACATTGTGAGTAGAATTGGTGATGTGGCTTACAGGTTAGCCTTACCACCCGAACTCTCCGGCGTACACAACGTTTTTCATGTGTCTATGTTGAAGAAGTACGTTCCTGACAGACTACACATACTCCGTTATGGGCCGTTGGAAATCCGAGAAGATGCTACTTATGTTGAGAAGCCTAAGCAGATCACCGACACTAAGGAACAAGAATTGAGAACTCGGACTATTCAGTGGGTCAAGGTACTTTGGGAGAATCATGAGCCGGAAGAAGAGATTTCCAGCCCTAGGGTTTTCCCTTGCTTTTTTCTTCCTTCCTTTCCCATAAATGACCACAAGAACTTGGCTAAATCAAGAGATGGACCTTGCAATCTTCTTCCTCACTTCAAGAGCTCTCTATTGGTACAATTTATGAAGACATACATCACCATTAGAGCTTCTTGTGAGCTTTCTCTTCTTATTTGAACCACTTCTAGGTAAGTGATCCTTCCAAGCTTTTAGAATCTTGTTTGTTTAGCCCTAGGGAAACTCCATTTCGTTTATTAGAAGATTTTGTTTTGTTTTACTTGGATTTTGATGTTCTAGGGTTTGGATTTGGGGGTTTTTGTATAGGTGTTTGATTGTGGGCTTAAGAGGTGATTAGAGCTCAATTTGATTTGCATTGGACCCAAGGCAAGTGGATGAAATGATTCTCTTGTGTTTATCATGTTTTATGCAAAATCTTGATTTATCTTCATTAATAGTTTTAATGGTTTATCATGCTTGATAGTTTGGTACTATTGATTTTGAATGATGATTGATGAGATGAGGAGGTCAAGGAAGGGCCCAAATATTCATGAAGTTATGTTTGGAAGAAGCGGAAGAAAGGAAATGGATAGGAGTTGGACAAAAGAGGAATTCAACCAAAGGGGTTGAGATTCGTCGCTGTCCGATCGATCGCCCATCAGGTCCGATCGATCGGACTATAAATAACTGAGAGTGTTTTCAGGACCGATCGATCGCCCATCAGGTCCGATCGATCGGACTGTAAATAACTGAGAACGTTTCAGGACCGATCGATCGGCCAATGAGTCCGATCGATCGGACTGAAATGAGATGAACTGCAAAATAAAAGGGAATTGTGGGACTGTTTTCCAGATTCATTTCGAGCCCATACTCAATCCAATTCAGCTCTATCCCTTCTCTTCTTATTTGAAGGCATTGAACCTGTAATGATGCATTTAAACCCATGAAGGATTTGGGTAAATTGTGATGGTTGTAGTGGGGAGGTATGGTTTGGAGCCCCATTGTTATTTAAGGACTTGTAAGGCATTGCATGAAGTCCGGAGGAAGGGGGGACCTCATCATGAAGATTCTATGAGTTTTTATAGATTGACCAATGTGTATAAGGACTCGGAATGTCCCTAACTCTTAAAGAGTACCAAAATTATATCATGATCGACATACGGGACCCTATTCGCACTGATTCAATTCTAGAAACCCCATTTTTAGCCTGTAAAGGTATGGGAAACTATTTGTATTCGATTTGCAACCAAACTCCTATTTTGGGATTTCAACCCACATGATATGACTAGACTGTTTCAAGAGTACTAGAAGAGATGTGCTTAGCTTTTGCTAACCTGTATATGTCAACTTGAGATGAATATGTATTTTGTGCCTCTTGGCACCCCGTTTCTTACTATGCATATGATTTGATTTATCGTATTTGACCTATGAGTCGGCACCACTGAGCTTGGACGACCTCGTCGGTTTGATCCACCGACTTGGGGTTCCTTCCCCTCCTGATAGTCAGCTGTAGTCTGGATTGTGCAGAGTTTTTACCCGGTTCGCTACCGTGGTCCCGCAGAGTATATATATGTATATTATAGTATTTATCGTTGTCCCTCCTCACCTTGTGTGACTCAGGTCAATGATCCTGTTAGGGTATGCGCTCTCTTCACTTCGGTGAGAGAGGATGTAGCTTTGTGTGGTTGCCATCTTGACAGTTCCTTATCATTGGTACCTCTACTGTTTCATATCGTTCATGTTGCTATTTAACAAATGATGCATTATCTTTTATGAAATTCATCATTTATACACAGGTTTTCTAAACTCTTGCATAGTATCATTGTTTTATTATTATTATATCTTTTCACCCACCTGCCAGACCGTCGTGTCTGATCCATTTATTTTGGTACTCAGGTCCCGAGCTTATTGCCATTGAGGAGGAGACTGAGGAGGCGGTCGGTGAACCGCAACGAGTGATTGAATGGCAAGCCGACGATGTCATTTAGACATTTGGCCTTGCCTCGAGAACGACACATTTTGGGAACTTATGATATCTTTATTTTGGGTTTCATTTGGTTGTATGGTCTTTGTTGACCGTTATTTTGGGGCATTAATCAACTGATCTTTTGTAAATACACTTAACTTTACTTTTGGGGAATTATGCTTATGATCATTGCTCATTCTGATATCTTGTCAAGTTAATCATAGGTCAATCTCATTTATGGGATGGGATAATATTATTATGATTTGCTACACGCTTCCGCAATCTTGAGAATGTGTTCGATATGGTTATATGTGAGATGATGTGTAAAGTTAATCCTCACCGCGGAACCCTGTGGGAAATCACTCGCACGGATAAATGTTTCTCTTAATACCGTGTGTGGTTTAGCCAAAGAGATGCACGTGGCGCGGCATCATCACCGTCCCGATCCCGGACTTGGCTTCTCCCCTAATCCCGGTCTGGGGTCTCGACACCTGGCGCTTGGTGTCAAGGGCGCCCGAGCTCCTCAAGTGCCTACGAATCCGGATCCCCCCGAGATTCATTCTCCGGGGGCTCGGGCAGCTTCTCCCGCTGCAGCGGTAGAGATCCCTACTCCTTCCAGTCCCGCCGAACTGGATGTACGTTCGCCCCCCGTTGAGGCCGGGCAAGAGGAGATTCGGCCGCTGAAGAGGCCGATAAACGAGGCAGGTCCTAGTTCGGCCGCGGCTTCGCCATCTCAGGGTCCACATCCGTGGGAGCCGAGCTTCGTGCTTGAACCGGGGAGGCCGATGACGATGGACGATCGCGTTCTCCACAAGATCGATCCCCCAGTCCTCGAGGCACTTGCGAGGGCCTGCGCCCTTCCTCGAGACATGGCGCAACTGGACAGGTACAGCGATCAGAAGCTGATACTGTCGATGCTACAGTCGAACTTCACGGTAAATCCATCTAAACTCCTACATACTTTATCTAGCTGTTCAATATCAGTGAATGCTGTCTGACTTTCGTCCTGAATGCCTTGTTTCTCCAACAGGAGGTGTAGAAGTCCGTGGTCGCGGCCGACAGACTGTGCAAGTATAGCGTCGACATTGCCGAACTGACCGCGGAGAAGGATGGCCTGCAGGAATCCTTAGACGCCGTTACTCAGAAATTAACGAGGGCTGAAGAAGAGTACGCGGCAGGGCTCGAGCAAGCCAAGGGAGAGGCCGAGGCGGAGAGGACTAGGGTGGCCGAACTCTTGGTCTCCATCTCGAAGATGGAAGACGACTACGCGGCCCTGCTTCAAGCCGAATCAAAGAGGGCAGACGAGGCCGAGGCAAGACTCGAATCAGAGTGCGATGCTACTTTTGAGGACGCAAGGGCGCAGGTCACCGCTTACTACAAGGAAAGAGTCCTCGTTGTAAGGGATAAGGCCTGGGTGAAAGGATGGCGCGCTGGCCTGAAGGAGGCCGGGGTCTCGGAGGACCATCTGTCCTTCTGGGAACCCCCTCCGTTTCCTCTTCCAACGCCGAGCTCCGCCCCTCCTGCCATTGGGGCGACTGCTGTCAAACAGACCGGGAATAACACTGGAGCTGCTGCTACTCACGTCTCTGATCCAGCGTGACCTCGGGGAAGTCTTGTCGCCTCTGCTCGTGGAGAAGGCTTTTTTGTTTTTACCTTCGATGTATCTTTTCCATTTTTCAATTGTATCTGCTGCACCATGTAATGAACAAGGATTCTAATACAATTGAAATTATCCAACTACTGTCTTTCATCAATCGCGTGTGTTCTTTGCTTATTGAATGTTTTGCATGCATGAACTTGGTAGGGATAGATGCCGAACTACCACCAGGCTGGTCCTGGGTTGGCCAGCAGGGGTGCCGAAGTCGCCGTAGACCCCGTGTCTCTCCTGCTTTTGCTTTTGTAAGCTTTGTCTCACTATCCTTTTGAGCTCGGCTCTTTTATGCTTGAGTTCGGATGAGCGCTTTTTGTTGACAAGACATGTGAGGTTTTAGTTGGGGAGAGTACCGAACGGTCTTCTTAGTTATCTGCGCTGATTGTCCGTATTCTGGGGACCATAAATAGCAGTAAATATGGCGGCACGAACAACGAGGAAATCGAGCAGATGGCTCCACGTGTCACCATCGGAGCCGATGGTCAACATATAGGAAGACGTGCGCTCCTCGTAGGGCGTGGGAGACCTCGCCTCATAAATCTCCTTGAGTGTTGAGCCCTCCATCCCCCTATAAATATGGGGGGTAAGCTCGTCATGGGGGAGAGAACTTAAACCAGAGGCCCTTCTTATCTTTTACTCTTCGCTGTAATGAGGACCCTTTTGCCTTTGCCAGACATTCTGGCAGCTAGGTACTGTAGAGGTTTAGGAGCCTTTGAACCGGGCGGAACCCCTGTGCCAGAAGATAGCTTCCTTTGGGAGGGACTGTCTGTCGTGGTCTGCGCGCCCTTTGAATCTGGACTCCGTGGACCACGTGCTCTCTGAACGCGGGTCCACGACCAACTCCCCCCGATGTGGTTGAGAGGAGGTTAGCTCTTCGCGGCCGGGGGTTGGTGGCAGACTTTGCTCTGTCGAGATCCAAGCATTGATTGTCAGTGGACCAGGAGCTTGAGCCTGTTTGCAGACCTTGGCCCAACCAGCCAAAGGGGATTGTGGAGCTCCTGGCACTGAGGACTCGTTTGGGGGCCTTGTTTTCACCCCACAGGACCCTGTGTGGAATCACGCCGCAGGTCGCCATGCGGGATATCAAGGCCTCCGATCAGCGGGTCAGGAGTTCGAGCTTTGCTCCCAAACCAGAGGGTGTTGAAGAGCTCAGGACGCTGGAGGCCGGACTGAAGAGTCAGTGAAGATCAGTCTCCTAGCAGTGAATCAACGAAGAGCAATCTCGGAGCCTCCTTTCTTTTTCTATTTTTAGAGGACTGCGAGCCTCCTTGCTGTATTTTTCTTTCTTTTTTGTAATCCTTGTAATGAAGTAACTACAGTGAATAAAAAATAGAGTTTCTGACTACTTAATCTGTGCATAATATTTTGCATTCTTTTTTGCTTTTCTCTGTACTTCCGTGCTTGTATTGCTTTTTTCGAAGACTTGTCACTAGCCTAAATGGATCGGCCGAGACGAGCTGTCATGTGCCGAGATGAACCCAGAGTTGAGGGTTTCGGCTGTGCGAGCCTGAGTTCGGGAACCATCTTGGGAGGTGTATCAACCCTGGTTTTTAGGGAAGACTGGATGTGTAAATCCGAACTCAATCCAAGGGTATATGAACCCAGAATTTAGGAAGCGACCCGGATGTTATGAACCCGGTGCCGGTCCCAGGGTGTTATGAACCCAGAGTTTAGGAAGCGATCCGGGTGTTATGAACCCGGTGCCGGTCCCAGGGTGCTATGAACCCAGAGTTTAGGAAGCGACCCGGGTGTTATGAACCCGGTGTCGGTCCAAGGGTGTTATGAACCCTGAGTTTAGGAAGCGACCCGGGTGTTATGAACCCGGTGTCGGTCCAAGGGTGTTATGAACCCAGAGTATAGGAAACGACCCATGTGTTATGAACCCGGTGTCAGCCCAAGGGTGTTATGAACCCAGAGTTTAGGAAGTGACCAGGGTGTTATGAACCCGGTGTCGGTCCAAGGGTGTTATGAACCCAGAGTTTAGGAAGCGACCCGGGTGTTATGAACCCGGTGTCGGTCCCAGGGTCTTATGAACCCGAAGCTGCCGAACTCAGAAGAGACGAGATGACACAGATTTTGATGACAGGGCAAACGTTGCTTTTATTGATTCTGAGACTTGTTACATCTTTTAGAAATAGAATTTCTTCAAGTGAGACGCATTCCACGGTCTCGGCAACTGCCTGCCTTCTAAATCTTCAAGTTTGTAAGAGGATCGTCCTGCCAGTGAGACCACTCTGAACGGGCCATGCCAGTTTGGGGCCAATTTTCCTTCATTAGGATCTCTGTCAGCTGGCAGGGTCTTCTTCAGAACCAGTTCTCCTACTGAAAAGCTCCTCCCTTTGACTTTTTCATTGTATCCTCTGGCTAGCCGCTGCTGATAGTCGGTCAGTCGTAGGGCTGCCGCTTCTCGACGCTCGTCCGCTAGATCCAGCTCCATCGCCAAGTTCATTTCGTTTCGGCCTTGGTCGACCAGCTCTGTCCTCAGGGTGGGGAGGCCAATTTCCAAGGGAATGACCGCCTCCATCCCATAGGCCAGAGAAAAGGGTGTGGCCGAGGTGGAACGTCTTGGCGTCTTTCTGTATGCCCACAATACGTTGGGAAGCTCCTCTACCCATCTCCCTTTTGCCTTGTTCAGTCACTTCTTCAAGCCGTCCAGAAGTACCTTGTTAGAAATTTCGGCCTGGCCATTGCTCTGCGGGTATGCCGGAGTGGACTAATGGTTCCTGATGCAATACTCTTGGCAGAAGTCTCTGAAGGATTTGGAGTCGAACTGAGCCCCGTTGTCCGAAATCAGGGTCCTGGGGATGCCGAACCTCGTTATGATATTCTTCCATACGAAGTTCCTGGAGTCCCTGTCAGTGATGGAGGACAGCGGTTCAGCTTCTATCCACTTCGTGAAGTAGTCCGTAGCAACTATCAGCCATCTCTTGTTCCCCGGAGCTCGGTGGAGAGGTCCCACAATGTCCAGCCCCCATTGAACGAAGGGCCACGGACTGGAGAGGGGACTCAGGTCTTGCGCTGGCTGATGAAGCGAGTGGGAGAACTTCTGACATTTCTCGCATTTCCTGGCGTATACTTGCGCGTCCTTCTGCATGTACGGCCACCAGTAACCTTGGCTTATAGCTCTATAGGCCAATGAGTGACCTCTGATGTGACTGCCGCAGATTCCTTCGTAGATCTCATACAGAAAGTTGTCCACCTTGCTTGGATGGACGCATTGGAGGTAGGGACTCGTGAAGGATTTTTTATAGAGTTTGCCTTCGGGAGAGAGCCAGAATCGGGCTGCCTTGAGTCTGATTCGGTGGGCTTCATTCTTGTCTTCGGGGAGCTGGTCGTCCTTTAGGTAGGAGATGATTGGATCCATCCAGCTCGGGCCGAGATCAGTACACAGGACCTGCCGAGATGAGTGCAGCTCTAGGCTTGATCTTGGTATTGATCCGACCTCGACAATCCTTTTCTTTCCTGCTTCGACAGCGGAGGCCAGGTTTGCAAGCACATCGGCGTGTGTGTTGGCATCTCTGGAGATTTGCCTGACCTCGGCTGTCTGGAAGTGTGAAAGCAGTTTCTTTGCGAGCGCTAAGTAGGCCGCCATCCTGTCATCCCTGGCTTGGTAGTCTCGAGGATTCGGGCGCTATTCAGCCCTGCTATCAGAGCTTCATACTCAGCTTCGTTGTTCGTCGCTTTGAAGTCCAAGGTGAAGGCTTGCTCTATGACCAGTCCCTCTGGCGATTGTAGGACTATGCCGACGCCAGCTCTCTTAGAGGTGGATGAGCCGTCGACAAAGACCTTCCATACCGAGACAGGATCTTGGCTCTGAGGGGATCGTCCGACCTCGGTGACTTCACGCTCATGCCCTATACCCCCCAGTTCGGTGCCGGGCTGGGTCGAAGCCGAGCTCGGTGATACAAATCTACGATGAAGTCTGCCAGGATTTGGGCTTTGATCGCAGTCCTGGGATGGTACTGGATGTCATACTACCCCAGTTCGACTGCCCACTTTGATACACGCCCTGAAAAGTCAGCTTTCTTGAAAATAGACCGGAGTGGGTGCTCTGTGATGACCACAATGGTGTGGGATTGGAAATAGTGGGAGAGCTTGCGGGAGGCGCTGACGAGCGCCAACGCAAGCTTCTCCAGCAAAAGGTATCGGGTCTCGGCATCAAGCAGGATCTTGCTCGTATAGTAAATTGGTTTTTGGACTCCTTCGTCCTCTCTGATGAGGACAGAGCTCACTGCATGATCCGAGACCGCAAGATACAAATACAAAATCTCCCCCGGAGTTGGGGTAGAGAGTAAGGGTGGTGAAGACAAATAGGTTTTGAGTGCTCCCAACGCTTGGTCGCACTCAGATGTCCATTGGAACTTTAAATTCTTTTTCAGAGGCTGAAAGAAAGGCCGGCACTTATCTGATGATCTGCTGATGAAGCGATTGAGTGCTGCAGCCATGCCTGTAAGCTTCTGGACCTCCTTTGTGGTAGATGGGCTCAACAACTTCTCTTGATACAAAGAAGGTGACTCAACTTATTTGAATGGGTCCAAGCAGGGTTTTAAAAAGCGTGCCCAGGCAAGGTGCATCAAGGCCCAGCAATTGCGCCTCAGGTGACTCCAGTCGAGGCGAGTTGGAACAGGCGCTGGAAAAGCCCCTGAGGTGAGCGCCTCAAGCCCAGGCTCAAGGCGCACGCCTCTTGCGCCTGATTGTCTGGGCTAGGCTTTAAATTAAAAAAGAAAGAAAATGTGAGGGGCTTACTGAAAATTTTCTAATATAAATAAATAGCCCTGCCCTAGCTGCTTCCAGTATCATCATCCAACGAAAAAAAAAAAGAGGGAAAGGAGAAAAAAGAAAAAAAAGAGCAGCAGCCTCTGCAGCAATAATTGTCCAGCATCCTCTGCAGCGATCATCATCCACCTCCGGGCTTTAAATTAAACAAGAAAGAAATGGACGGGGCTAAATGAAAACTTTCTAACATAAATAAAAAAGGTTAGAAGCCCTAGCTTCTTCTAATATCATCCGTTAAAAAAAAAGGGGGGAAAAGGAGAAAGGAGAAAAAAACAGAAGCAGCGGCGACTCACCTTACGATGAAGAAGAAAAGGAGCAGGAGCAGGAGCAGACTTTGATCCATCGTCTCCATATTGATGGACCGCGCTTTTGCTCGGTGCTACCAAGGTCGGCGGATGTGGGAGTCCGTTTGATCCGACCCTTTCGCGCCCGGAGGGCAAAGGCGTGCATAAAAAAGCAAGTAAAAAGGAAATCAACTTCTTTCAAGTTTTTCATTGCACATATATTTAAGAAAATAGACATTTTCTTTATTTGCCATGAAAGGCGAATTTTTTGGCATTTATAGCCGATTTTTGGCGTTTATAGCCGATTTTGGCTTTAATAGCCGATTTACAATTCTTATCAATAATGAAAGACAAGAGTTGTGATTTTTGTCTCTTTTGGAAAAATACAAACCACAATAAAAAGCAAGAAAATGATGATCTAACTTCTCAGGAGATTGTGGGGGACTTGTTCAGATTGACGGTCGCAAGCCATGTGTGGACTTCGCCATCATCCATGAAGATGAGAACAGAGGATGCTCTTGATTCGCTTCGCTTGGCTATTACCTCAGATTTTTAGAGGACAAATACCAAGAGGAGGTCCTATGTCCAATAAAAAGCTAAGTAGACGGGCTGAAAAGCTACATCTAAGCCATTGGAGGCAGAAGAAGAAGGCAAGGACCATGGGGGGGGGGGGGTACCCCCTAAGGGACTTTTTTCACCTTGTAGTGGTGGCCGGTGCTGAACTTTCATAGAGTTTTCTCTCTTTCTTTCTCTGGATTTTCTGTGTTCTTTTCTGATCTGGGATCTGTGTTTGTGGAAGAAGTGATATGGAATGCTTTGGAGTGCTCTCCTATTTATAGGCTTTTAGGTAGCCATTTAGGAGGATTTATGAGCCTTAATTGTCATAAAGCTACATAAAGGGAGGAGTTACAAGACTTATTTCTTTATTTTGTAAATCCTTTTTCTTGGCTTCTGATTGGCCAGTGGAGATTGAGGGCATTTAGTCGCCTTTAATCACCATGATGGGAGGAGTTTCATGGTTTAAGCCAAGAATCAATTGACTTGTAACTCCTGGATGCTTGCTTCTGATTGGGCCGTCCAAAAGAAATGAATTAATGACTACAATAAAGCTAGTCAATTAATCGAATTAAGTGGTCGCCGAGCAGTTGAAGAGTCGCGAGCCGTGCCGCGTCTTTTGGGATTCTTCTGGCGATGATCACCGATGGATCTTCATGTAGATCGACATCGGATGACCATGTAACTTCAGGCATTGATTGTCAATAGCGGGTATATGCCATCTATCATGTCGATTTCTTGATTGATCGGGTAGAAAGCACACTTTTTTTGTTGACCGGTTGGCGATCAATGTTGATTTTGACACTCTTGAAGACGGACCTATGATTTTGATGGATGTCGAAGGATTTGGTGCCTTAAAAGTATGAATTTTCGAAAATCTCAGGAGTTGGAAACTTCAAAATGCGAAAAACGATGGAAAACGGATCTTTCCGAGGCAAACCCGGCGATCCGCAGATCCATGATCGCCCGCAACAATGGGCAAGGGTCGCAGGCTGCGACCCTGGGCCAAGGTCGCGGGCTGCGACCCTGGGAGGGATTTTCCCCCTTTTGGTCCCGTTTCGCGGCTGTTTTGAGGTCTTTTTCATTCTTTTTTTCTCCTGTATTTTTCTTGACATTTTTGGACATTTATTGGCCTGATTTTCCTGTAGAAAACTTGATGAGAATCCTTGCATTTTGGGGTGCAAAGTTTCAATTTTCCGGGAAAGTCGAAGACTTTGTCACGTAGAGCTGTCGTTTCCGTCAAAAGCTGAAAATGGGCCAAACGATGTCGGAATGACCTGAAATTTGAGGTGAAGCCTCCTGAGCAATAAATAAGACCAACCATAGGCTTTTATTTGAGTTTTGAAGCCGTATGGGTCCTGTCGCCAGTAGACTTGATTTTGTCGCGAGGAAGATGTCGCGGCTTGATGTGCTGTCAACCGATGTCCGATTGACTTCAGGGAGCCTATTGGAGTCATTTTGAGATGATCCACAGGCTCTGTCTTGGAAACCATAGTCCCGGGGAGCTTCGCCGTTGAGAGGCCTGATTTGGCTTCCGAGAGTCAAAGTATGGTCAAATGTTGTCGAAATGACCTGAAACTTGACGTATAGCCCTTTGTAAGCATCTTGAAGCCAGCCATGTGCTCTGTCTAATGAGTGATAGGCTCGGTGGTTCTCGCCGCCGAGAGGCTTGATTTAGCTGTTCGAGGGTTGATGTAGGGTCAAACGTTGTCGGTTTGACTTGGAACTTGACGTGGAGCCTTTTGGATATTTTTTGAGACCATCCAAAGGCTCTGATCGAAGATTTGGTGTCTTTGATACTGTCGCCGCCGAGAGCTCCTGTTCAGGTATTAGAGAAGCGAAGTTAGTCCAAATGATTTTAAAATGGCCCGAAACTTCTTTTGTACTCCTCTTTTGGCTGTCTTGAATGATCTTGCAGTTTTTGTTTGATTCTGACAAGATTTGATTTTTGGAAGTAGCATTGCCTATTTATGGCAGGCTGCGACTTCATATAGTTCTCTTGATGTTGAAGAGGCAAAGTGACACATTTTTTTTTGTGTCAACACTTCTCTTGCATGCAATCAAGCCATCATCTTCATCTCAGCCTACCATCAAGCAGCGAGTGCCCATTCCAGCGAGTAGCAACAACGACCATCCCAGCAACTCCCAGCGACCATTCCAGCGACTTGCAACGAGCCAGCGAGGAGCAGAGCAGAGGCAAGCGCACGGCCGAAATGGGTATGTATGTTTTTTTTTCTTCCTATTTATCGTTCATTCTCGTTCGTCTCCCTCTTTTCGTTTTTCTTTCTTTTTCATCTTTTGGTGGGGCTCATGAAACCAGTGGGGCACAAATCATGTGAGAAATGCTAATGCCATCACCGATTTGACCATCCATCAGCGGGGCCCATGCAGAAATTTTGGGATGACCTGGTCTGGCTAATCTGGGGCGTCTAGGGCCATTTTTTTTTCAAACCCATCAGCAAACCGGTGGGGCACAAATCATCTAGGAATTTTTTATCCCATCACTGTTTTGACTATCCATCAGTGGGGCCCACGCTGAAATTTTGGGATGACCTGCACTGGCTGGTCTGGGGCTTTTTTTTTTTCAAACACATCATCAAATCGGTGGGGCAAGAATCATCTGATATTACTAATGCCATCACCGACTTAACCATCCATGAATGGGGCCCATGCTGAAATTTTGGGATGACCTAGTCTGGCTGGTCTGTGGGTTTTTTTTTTTAAACACATCATCAGGTTATCACCAATTTCTCATCAGTAGGTGTGGGGGCAGCCATAAATATTTTTGATTGTTTTGGTCTGGGGCCTTGTTTTGTTTTTTTTTTTTTTTCAAACAGTTATCAATTGGCAAACCATCACCAATTTTTCTCATCCATCAGTGGGGGTGGGACCTTATTTTGGTTTTGATGTGGATCATCTTCATTTGGGGGTGATGATATTGATGTGGCCTTACAGCATGTTGTTTAGCTGCTGTTTTTTTTTTTCAGCTACTTCTGCATTCTATTTGCTGTTAGTCCCGGCATGTTGTTGTTATAGATGTCTATATCTCCTTATGCTGCTGTAAATCTTCTTTTTCTGCATTCTGTTGCTGCTATCTGTTTTTTCTGCATTGTTCTAATTTATGAATTATCTATCTATACCAAAATATATATATTTTTATCTACAATGTGCGCCTCGCTTCAATGAAGACCGCGCCTCGCCTCGTGCCTTAGCGCCTAGGCCCCAAGAGACCTTAGCGCCTTGATGCGCCTCGCGCTTTTAAAAACACTGGGTCCAAGGGAATTGTTTGAATGGGTTTAAGGGAATTGATGACAATGGTTGTCCATATCTCATATGAACCGTAACATTACATCCCGGCTATTTACTCGACTTGTCCTCAAGTCGTGAAGTTTGGAAAATGGGCAATGAACTCATCATAGACTTCCCAAGTTGCTTCCTCCGCAGACTGGCCTTCCCACTAAATGAGGAGCTTAGTGATGGCCTGGTTGTGGTGTTTGAATAGGCCACGGTCCAAGATTCTCAAGGACTGGCAAAAGCGATCTTCCACAATAGGAATGGGAGGGATTGTTTGGCTTGTACTGACTGAATTGCCCACCTCTCTTTTAAGTAAGGATACGTGAAAAATCGAGTGGATTCTTGATTCAGCAGGTAGCGCAAGCTTGTAAGCTACTTGTCCAATGCGAACAATGACTTGGAATGGGCCATAAAAATGTGGGGTAAGCTTGTAAGGCTCTTCTCAATAAGCCTTGACAATACGTCTGGAGTTTAAGAAATACCCAATCGCCCACATCAAATGTGTGTTATGTGTGATGCTTGTCAACTTGCATTTTCATTCGATTTTTTATGGCAAGGAGGGTTTTCCTTAACATTTGAAGGACTGGTCCCGATCTTGAAGCGTAGTATCAACCATGTGGACATTGGTCATACCAAGAATATATCTATCAATTGTTAGCGAAGCACGACCATATACTAGCTAAAAGGGGGACATTTTAAGCGAGCTATGGTAGGAGGTATTGCACCAAAACTATGCCCAAGGCAACCACTTTGTCCATTGGTGGGGATGATGGCCAGCAAAACATCGCAAATATTGTTTGATAAAGCGGTTGACAACTTCGGTTTGACCATCCGACTGTGGATGATAGGCCGAGCTTTTGTATAACTTTATGCCCTGCATTTTAAAGAAAGCCTCCCAAAACTGACTTATGATATCGGGTCTCGATCACTAACAATTGATCTTGGCATGCCATGCAATTTGACAATGTCACGAAAAAATGTTTCAGCCACACTTGATGCTGTATAAGGATGAGCTAATGGTGAGAAATGTGCATACTTACTGAATCGATCGACCACCACCATGATAGAAGACATACGATATGAAGGTGGAAGACCATCAATAAAATCCATAGATATGTCTACCCAAACTTCAGTAGGGATAGGCAAGGGTTGCAATAGACCAGGGGGCGCCATTGTTTCGGCCTTCATGCTTGGCAAGTATCACATTCAGCCACATACTTCTTTGTTGCTTGCTTAATTCCCTTCCAATAAAAATTTCTTGAAATTCATTGGTAAGTTGGAAAGAGTCCAGAATGCCCCCAAAGTGGACTATGATGGAAGCCATGTAGGATTTTGATGCACCATGGGGAGGATGATGGAATTACTATCCTACCCTTGTAATGAAGGATGTCATTTTGTATAGAGTAATGTAGAACTAAAGAGGGGTCCAGAAGTAGTTGTTGGGCAATTTTGTTAAGGCGGTCATCCTTGGAACATTCATCAAGAATATCTTGCATAGAGGTGAAAAGTGGAGTAGATAGTGCCAGCAACACATATTGTTGTTGTATGTAGGAAAGAGAATTGGCAGCACTGTTGTCTTTGCCATGGCGGTAGAGAATTTCGTAATCATAGAGTTTTGTGAGCCATTTTTGTTGCTCCATGGTGGTTAATCTTTGGTGCATGAAATATTTCAATGTGCCATGGTCAATGAGGACTTTAAAGTGTTTTCCCAATAGATAAGGATGCCATTTTGATATGGCAAAGACAATTGCAAGTATTCCTTATCATAGATTGAAAGCTTCAGGTGCTTTTCGGCCAGGGATTTACTAAGGTAAGCCAATGGTAAACCAGAGAGAGATGAATTGGAAATCGAGAGAGGAGTCGGGAGGTCGAGTTCTGTGCAGTAAACCAGTCTATATACCTCCCTCTTTAAAATTGTTGATTTATGAAATCTGATAGGGGGTGGCCCGACCGAGGAAATCCTTTATTTCATGGAAAATGGCAGTCTTCTTTCCTTCGTCCCAGATGCACCCAAACATGGGTTTTCCACGCAATCAAAGAAAATGAGCGAGGGTTCCTTCCTGAAGGTCGTTGCCAAACTTGCCCTTCAGAGACGAAGCTTTTCTATTCCGGATCTCTAACCCCAACCCCGAAATTCCTATTCCCAATCCATAGATCGAAAGCCCTAACATGTATGTGATCATTTTATAATATCAGCAGGATGGTTGGAAAATCCAAATTATTGAATTTGAGACAAGGCTAAGATGATGATGAATAAGAGGGGGACATTTAATTAAAATTTGATCAATGGTCCTCATTGAATGCTCATTCGGAAGATAAGGATAATCCAATGATTATTTGATATGGATCCTCTAAAACCGTTTGTGTTTGATGTATATGTACAAGAGTTGGAAGATGTGGCAGTAGGGTGGTGCAAGTTGGCTTAGCAAAACTCATCAATACAAGCATCCAAATGTTAAGATCAACTGCTTGTAAGCTATCATCACATCCATTTGGTGGCCTACCAATTGAGACCTGTTTGTACACATATGTTTTCATGGCTTTTATAGTGGCCCAAATCGCTTTTGTCTTTTTATCACTAATTTATTAATTTTTTAGCCCCTTTTTTAAGACAAGATTCAAACCATGTCATAAAAATCGAGAAACAAATTGACGATAACAGGTGCAATCATCATCGCCTTCGTTTAGAAGACCACTTTATTGAGAGGAAAATCATTTTATTAAGTCTAAATTTCATATTCTATGATTTCCTAAAACTAGATTCATTATGTTGAGGGTCATGGTACATTGAAGTATTGGCTCAGTAAGCATGTGTATTGATTGGAGAAAATAGTTCAACCCTAAGAACTTGTTTGTATAGAAAATGGCATCCAACGAGCTCTTTTAAACATCGGATTGCAAAATGATGCTTTGCTATGATGGGCCCACACATAAAAAATGCTTGTTTATCACTTTAATAGCTTTTCCAAAGTTTGATACATTTTTAAATAAATAACTAAAAATAATATATCTCAATTTAATGTGGGTTCCACCCACCTCAAGGGAAGTAAAATTTGTCCCAAAAGTAATAAAGGTAATTTTTTAAAATAAGAAAAGTATATAAGGATGGTTTTGGAAAGTCTTTACAAAAGGACATTCTTGGAAATTAAATAAATTTGTTAAGAGACGTTCTATTGGCACATAATTTCTCTCTCTTCCCACACACTTTTTTTTTTTAAAAAATAATGTGAAATTACCTTTTTGCCCACCCTCTCCTTTTCTCTCTCCCCACCTCCCCCTTCACCTCCAGCTCCTACCGGTCCCTCTCCTCCCCTTCTCTCTCCCTTCTTCCTTCTCTCTCCCCACTGTTTTCTCTCTCTCATCCTCCCTTTCTCTCCCCCCCCCACCTTCCCCTTCACCTCCAGCTCCAGTCTAGACTAGTTCCGGCCGATCCCTTTCCTCCCATCCCTCCCCCTCCCTCTCCTTCCCCACTGTTTTCTCTCTCCCTTCTCCCTGTTTCTCCCTCCCCATCATTCTCCCTCTCCTCTCTCTCCCTTCTCCCTGTCTCTCCCTCTCCCTCTCCCTTCCTTTCCCTAACCGGCAGCAGATCGGACAGTCCGGCGATCGCTCTATCTGATAAGCCGCCAGCCAAGGAAATGAAGGGAGAGGGAGAGATGGGGAGAAGGAATAGAGAGGAGGGGGAGGGAGAAATAAGGAAAAGGGAGGGAGAAAACAATGGGGGGGAGAGGGAGAGGGAGAGAAGGGGAGGAGAAGGATCGGCCGGCGCCGTTCCAGGTCGGAGCTAGAAGTGAAGGGCAAGGTGGGGGGAGAGAAAACAGTGGGGAGGGAGAGGGGGAGGGAGAGGGAGGGAGGGGAGGGAGAGAGAGAGAAGGGGATGAGAGGGATCGGCCGGCGCCGATCCAGGCCTGGAGCCTCAGGTGAATGGGGAGTGGGGAGAGAGAAAGGAAAATGGTGGGCAAAAAGGTAATTTCAGAGGGTTTTTTTTTTGTTTTTGTTTTAAATGTGTTTGGGAAAAGGGAAATATTGTGTGCTAGTAGAACGTCCCATTTGTTAATGCATGTGGCTGGAAAGAGATTCTCGAAAGTTTTTTCGTAGTAGTCTTTGACGTCGAACATTTTTATTAGAAGGAGTTAGTATAGTGCAGCGCCGCTGTATTGGAGCCCAGCCCTACATTGTGGAGTCAAAACCACATCTTTCAAACATTGCCAGACACTTCACTAGTTTTTATTATGTGGATAATAGTTTTTATTAATGCATAGCCCAGTAATAGCAATCTTATGGATCTACCTACTCTAATAGTTAAGTAAAAAGACTAACATAGGAGTTTCCTAGCCACTCAAAACTACTAAAATATGTCCAGTATTTGTTCTACAAATATTCAAATCATTTCATTCAAAAACATCTCCTACTATTCTAGACTATCATTTAGAGCTTTATGGTTTATTGGTTGGTTGGCTGGTCTCGCTTGAGAGAGGTAAAGAAATTAGAGAGAGAAAAGGTGGGGCAAAGGATTTAGGGGTTGAGGGTTTTCAGTTGGGTGGTCTCCCTTGAAAGAGGAAGAGGGTATAAGGAGAGAGAAAAGGTGGGGGAAGGGGTTTAGGGTTTTAGGGTTTTCGGCTGGTTGTTCCGCCTGTCAAAGGGAGATGGTTTACGGAGAGAGAAAAGATGAGGGAGAGAAAGAGGGAAGGAGAGAGAGTTATATAGATCAGAGAGGACAATGTAAAAGAGAGGAAGTTACCCGGGGTTAGGGGCGGACTCACAATATACGTAGTGGGTGCGGCCACCCCAGGTAAAATCCGAAGTTCCCTTGAAGGGCCTCGGCCCACATGAGCCCGCACCATTTGGAGTCTAATCTTCCACGACCCCATGACCTAGGTAGCCCCATTTCAATATTGAAAACTTCTCCTGATTTTATTCAAACCCCATTTTCAAATCAGCAAACATCTCGATACCAAGACCCTACCTCGTCTTCCCGCCTGACCTCATTGTCCCATCTAGCACAGATTTCAGTCGTCAATTAGGCCTCCTTTCCGATAGTGGAAGCAATAGCGTTAGTGGCAGACCTACACATAAAAACATGGGGCGGTAGACCTCCTCTTCCGCTTCACTAGGGGCAACAGAAAAGTCCCTTCACAAGACTTCAAAGGGGATAAGAAGATTTACTCTCAGTGATTTCATGCCACCTCAAATCAGAAATGAAACTACGCAGGGGGCATCATACTCTCCCAATTTGGTAGTCGAATTTGAAAGTCTGGGATCCTTACCCTAGAGGGAGGGTGAATAGGGTGAGGTACACTTTAGTGACCAGTTTTAATTTTCTTTAAATTAACTAACCACTAGTGATGATAAACAAGCAAAATATGCGAAAGCTAATAAAACAATCATCACAAGACATTCACCACTACACAATGATTTATAGTGGTCCGGCCTCAATGCCTACATCAACTACCGGCTTGCGATCCAATACCCCATCGGATTTCCACTATCTATACTTATCAATAGGCTAAGCAATAACCTTTATAATGATGTTTTTCGAGGTTAAACAACAACCTATCAAGATGCTTTTCTAGGCTAAGCAAGAACCTTTACACTTTGCTTTTCTTAGGCTAAGCAATAACCTTTACAATCAATAGATTTTTTTTTCTCAATGAAGTGTCTAAACACTTGAAGAGAAATACATTAAGTTCAATTATAAAGCCTCTAACATAGGTGGATATAAAAGTGAAAATCTAACTCACACAAAACACTACGAAATGCAAAGATGAATGCTCATAAAGTGTGTGTATGAAAACTTCAATCAAGTTTAAAATGAAGGCTTAATCAATGTATGCTAGAAGCATTTGAAAGTTAAGGCACACAAGGATTTGATTAAAGAAGAATACTAATCACATGTAAAGATATGAACTTGATAATGATTTGAAATTCTAAAAATCTCAAGTTGTATATAACTAATTAAACGAAAACATGTGAAGCAAGTGGTGTGTTGTTTTCAAAAACAAAGGTTTAACCAAGGTACTAAATAGATTTGAAAACAACAAAGAGAATTCAACCAAGTAACTAAACGTGCACTAAGAGAAATCAAAGATTTAGACAAGGCATAATTAATGAAACTTTAAATCAACTTGGTTTCAAAACAAGGTGATGATTCCAATGACTTAAATCAAACATTAAATGAGTAATGGATTCAACACACCATAGTTAATATGCTAATAATCATTTTCCAAAGATTTCAAATGAAGCATATAACATATGAAAAGGAAAGTAAAGCTTACTAGAGTTTTGACTTCATAAAATCAAGCTTTAGCTTTCCAATGATAAATATAGGCTTCTTTAATTCATTCCATTTGCTTAGGCTCTTCAACACTAAAAAATGGGCTCTTTTTTCATCAAGAAACATTTTGGAATGAACTTGTTTTTATAGAAAAAGTAGTTCCAACGGCTAGGTGTCGGTTAGCCGACATACAGGGTTCGGCTAGCCGACACCCCAACGGTCACTTCCCAACGGTCATGTTTTTTGAAAATTTGCTGACCATTTTCCTCTTGTCGGTTAACCAAACATGTTCGGTTAGCCGAGGGCTGATCGAGATCCTAACCGACAGTTCAAAGTGGATCAAAAAATAGCTCTATAGTTTTCTAACCGAAATGCTTTCGGTCAGCTTCAGATGCACTGTTGGTTAGCCGACAGTGGACCCACAACCTGACCGACAGTTTGGTCAGTTTGAAATTCTGTAGTTCTGAAGCTTTGAAAAAAAAATATAACTTTGAAATCAACTGAAAACTTAGAATAGTAAGGTGTTTTGTAAAATGTTTCAACAAGAAAACACATTTAAAATCAAGATTTTAATGAACCATAAAGAGTTTTAAATGAAGTAAAAACAGAGTTAATTCAAACAAGTGATTTTCAAGATGAAACTTGTGAAATGTGAAACTACGTGATAAGATGAATATGATGCATATGCTAGACATCAAATTGCAAACAGCCTAGGGTCTAACAGGATTCTCCATGAATGGATACGAGTTTGGCGACACCGACGAATGCGAGGAATTCTTTAAAACAGGAGAATACCTCTCAGATGAAGAATAAGTTCCTGAACGTCACCTCATATCAGTGATCCAGTAAAATCCCTTACAGCCACAAGGATCCTAGTCTGATGGTGAAGAAGACCAAGAGACTATCCAAGAAGATGCTATTGACCCAGCACCCTCCATTACTCTAGTGGATCCCAACCATGTTGAACAACAAGAAGTAGACGAATAAGAAGATTTGGTTCCCATGCCCGCTCTTGAAGAATATGTGAGGATCTTGCAGCATTTTGTCATAAAACAGGAGCAAGACCACATCAATAAGCTTCATCGCAATCAAAATCCAGAATTAGAAGTCCCTGAAGATCAACAGGTGCCTCCTCCCTTAACTCCTGAAAATGAAGAAAGATGCTGGATTGATGGTCCTCTTACATCTGAGGATGAGTCTGACTCCCAACAGTCCATTCTCAAAACGTCTTCCATTGAAGCAACCTGCAATGTGATAGTTGATGGACAGTGCATTCATTGCTCGGTTCTACCAAGGTCGGCAGACGTGGGAGTCCGTTTGGGTCCGACCCTTTCGTAACCGGGGGCAGAGGCGTGCATCAACACTTTTTTATGTGAGTGTGCCAGATTTTCTATTTTACTTGGAATTACAAGTGGTGATCCGGAAATCAACCTTCACAAGTAAAACGGAAATCAACATCTTTCAAGTTTTCCATTGCACATATATTTAAGCAAAGTGACATTTTTCTTGATTTGTCATGAAAGGTGGTTTTTTGGCATTTATAGCCCTTTTTGGCATTTATAGCCGGTTTTTGGCGTTTATAGCCGATTTTGGCATTTATAGTCGATTTACAATTCTTATCAATAATGAAAGACAAGAGTTGTGATTTTTGTCTCTTTTGGAAAAATACAAACCATAATGAAAAGCAAGAAAAGGATGATCTAACTTCTCAGGAGATTGTGGGGGACTCGTTTAGATTGACGGTTGTAAGCCATGTGTGGATTTCGCCATCATCCATGAAGATGAGAACAGAGGATGCTCTTGATTCGCTTTGCTTGGCTATAACCTCAGATTTTTAGAGGACAAATACCAAGATGAGGTCCTATGTCCAATAAAAAGCTAAGTAGACGGGCTGAAAAGCCACATCTAAGCCATTGGAGGCAGAAGGAGAAGGCAAGGACCTTGGGGGGGGGGTACCCCCCAAGGGACTTTTGTCACCTTGTAGTGGTGGCCGGTGCAGAACTTTCGCAGAGTTTTTCTCTCTTTCTTTCTCTTTCTTTCTTTGCTTTTTTCTGATCTGGGATCTGTCTTGTTTTTCCGATTTGGATTCCTTTGGAGTGATCTCCTATTTATAGGCTCTTGGTAGCCATTTATGAGAGTTTATGGGCTTTTGTTGTCATTAAGCCACATAATGGGAGGAGTTACAGGGTTTAATTCGTTTATTTAGTATCTCCTTTTTCTTGGCTTCTGATTGGCCAGTGGAGATTGAGGGCATTTAATCGCCATGATGGGAGGAGTTTCATAGTTTAAATGTCATAAATCTCTTGACTTGTAACTCCCATTTGCTTGCTTCTGATTGGGCCGTCCAAAGAAATGAATTAATGACTGCAATAAAGCTGACCATGATTTCTTGGGAATTCAATTCCAAGCAAACAGGATTGAAGATTCCTCTCGCCATGTCTGCAAGCCCTAACCCTTCCCTTACCCTTCGTTCCCTTCCTCCCCAAATCCTCTCCAACACCTCTGAAGCCGAACCCCATCAAGCCGAAGCTTCATTCCCTTTTCTTTCTTCAGATTTTCCCCCTCTACCCAGCTCCCAGCCTATCGCAGCTCTGGTTCGACCAACAACCACCACGGCAGTCCCCTCGCCAGAGTTCCTCCTACCAGAATTGCCCCAGCCAAACCCATCCTGCTCAGTCCCTTAGCTCCTCAACTACGGGCTTAAGGTCTCAAACCTTGTCTCAGCTCTCAACAGTTATTTCAGACCGTCCCTCTTCTCAGGTTTGGGATGAAGCTCAGCTAGCTACTCTGCATAACCACTTGGCGGGTCTCCTCAGTACAGCTTTAGGTAAATCCCTACCTCTTCCTCCTCTGAAACCCCCAGACCCTCCTCCTATATCACCCTGCTCTCCCACAGAACAATTAGCTCCTCTCCAGAACTCTGTCTCCAACCCAATCCTGGTCCAGCAATCTAAGCCCCCACCTAGTTCCTGGTTAGACCTTTTCCCTGATTCAAAGCCGATAGCCCCCTCAGACTTCCCATCCTCCTCTCTAATCGATGGTCAGATAGTCATGAAAATCCCTTCTTCCATGATTGAGCCAAGCAAAAACTCCTTCTCAAATGCAGCTATAGGCAAATTCATTGGAAGAAGACCGACTGTGGAATGGCTGACCTCCCAAGCCAACTCTCATTGGAACCTCTCTAAACCATGTTTGATCTCCCTTACAGATAAAGGCCATTTTATCTTCAGATTTAGCTCAAAGGAAGACCGGGACTTGGTTCTGTCTCAATCACCCCACAGCCTGCACAATAGAAAACTCCTTCTTCTCCCCTGGTCCCCTGGTTAAGGCTCTGTAGAATGGCCAAATCTCCACCCAGTCTGGATCCGTATCTATGGCATCCCTTACCACTGTTGGAGTTCAAATATCCTTCTCTCCTTAGCAAGTTCCATAGGCACTCCCTTGAAACTGGATGACATCACAGCCTCCCAAAAAATTCTCACTTCTGCTAGAATCCTGGTTAACATTGATCTTTCCAGACCTAAACCTACAGAAATCAAGGTGGATTTAGCTGGAGAAGAGGAAGTCCTTTTCTCTGTCTCCTACGAAAATCTGCCATGCTCCCTCTGCCTTCTCCATGGACACTCAGAAACCTACTGCAAAAGTGTCCCCAGATCCTCAATTAAACAGAGTCACAACAGCCAAGGAATTCTGGGCAAGTCTCCAACTCTGGAGCCAGGTTCCCAAGACCATCCTATTCCAATCTCTGCATCCCCCATTGAGTCTGAGTCAGTTCCAGCCTCAAACCAAGTGGCCTCTCTTGACCATTCTATTCCAGGAAGCTCCTTGGACCAACAAAAGGACCCTGTTTCTCTCCCCCCCCCCCTCTCCCTCCCCCTGGCTCCCCTAGTCCCTCCACCTCTTCCGATCATCATCTTCAGTCAAACTCCAGACTTGATCAGCTACCCAAGGAGATTTTCTTGGAAGTTCTTGATAAAATTCCTGCTCCTACCCTAGATACCACAAACCCCTTTGACATTCTGGAAAAATGCTCCTTCATAGAGCCAACTGATGCAGTCCCCTTCCCTCCCCTTCCCCCCTCTCCCTCTCATACCTTGCCTTCCTCTGATCCCCCAAATTCCCCCCCTCCTGCTGAAATATCCTTAGAGGCAAATCTCACCACTCCCTCTAACAGAAAGAAAATCAAAATCAAAAATAAAAAGGCCTCCTCCTCCCGCCCTTTGACCAGAAGCTCAAATGGACCTCCCTCTCTCCCCTCAACTTCCAAATGATTAAAACCCTCTATTGGAACTGTAGGGGTATTGCAAATTCCCCTTCCCTTAGGGCTCTCCATCATCTCATTTCTTCTCACTCACCTGATATTATTTTTCTCTCGGAACCAAAGACCCTTTCTCCCCCTCCCTCCTTGAGGTCAATCTTCGGCTTTGATGGCTTCTTCTCTAACCTCAATCAATCAGCTGCTTCCATTTGGTGTTTTTTCAAAACAACTTCTGCTTTCCAATTTTCTCTATTGGATTTCTCCAGCCAATTCTTAACCCTGTCTTTCACTAACCCTGCCAATGCTACCCAAAGCCTCATCACTGGAATATATGCCTCCACAAACTATATTCGCAGAAGAGAGCTTTGGGATTACCTAACTTCTCAAGCTTCTTCAAATATCCCTTGGTGTGTGCTGGGAGACTTCAACTCCATCATCTCTGCCTCCGAAAAATTTAGTCTCAGACCTTCTCGCTTAAATACTGACTTCCAACAGATGCTGCTAGCCTCTGGTCTGCAAGACATGGGCTATTCTGAAACAAATTCACATGGTCTAACAACCGCAGAGGCACCAGCTATGTTGCAGTAAGACTAGACAGAGCCCTATGCAACCACCAATGGACTGCCATCTCGTCTGATCCTCTGCTCTCCCACTTGCCAAAGGTCTCTTCTGATCATTGCCCCCTGCTTCTCTCTCACAGTCAGAGTCCCTCTCCTTCAAATGCTCCTTTCAAATTTGAAGCTATGTGGACGCTCCACCCGGAATTCAATAGTCTTGTTGCGGAAAACTGGAAGCCAGACATTGAGGGCCATCCCCAATACGTGCTAGCTCAAAATCTGAAAGCAATGAAGCAGGTCTTCATGAAAGTCCGGGATCTTAACCCTAGAGGGGGGGTGAATAGGGTGATCTACTAATAGTGACCAACTATGACCAATTTTAATTTCTTTAAAACAAACTAGTCATATGTGATGATTAACATACATAATGCGGAAGAGAAACAAATCAATCACCACAACCCAATCACCATAACACAAAGATTTATAGTGGTTCGGCCTCAATGCCTACATCCACTACCGGCTTGTGCTCAACACCCCACCGGATTTCCACTATTTATGCTTTTACAATAGGCTAAGCAATAACCTTTACAATGATGTTTTTCTAGGCTAAACAACAACCTTTACACTATGCTTTTCTTAGGCTTAGCACTAACCTTTACAAGCAATAGATTTTTCTTTCTCAATGAAGTGTCTAAACACTAGAAGAGAAACAATTATAGCTTAATACATTTGCCTCTTAAATAGGCTGATATAAAAATTAAAATCAATTTACAATCATACACTAACAATTAACTAAGATGAGTGTTCAAGGTGTATGAAAGTGTACTTCAATCAATTTCTAAAATGAAGCTCTTAAATGAATGCTTGATGCATTTAAAATTCTAAGCACATAAATTAATGATTGAAGAGATGAACTAATCACATGAAGTAATTGAAACAACTTGGAAAGACATTCCTATTAAAACACAAGTTGTATGAAGGTTTAAATACTAAAAACACATGTGATTTGGAAATGAGTGTTTTGCAAAACAATCCAATATGGTAAAGTGATATGATGATTGCAAAACAACTCAAACAAGGCTAGCAATCATGCAAAAATGAATTTACAAAAGTTTGATCATGCATGGATTTCAAAAGTATGGAAATCAAATTTAACTTAGAGGTATATACCTTTGAATCTCAAGGATTTTGATTTCCATTTGCTATCTAACCTTCTTAGCTCATTCCCCTTTCTTAGGCTTCAAAATGGTTCCAAAAGTTCACCCAACCAACCACTCCAAGAAAGGAATGAAATGAGCATTTATAGACAAAAACAGTCCAACGGCTAGTGTCTTCGGTCGACCTCCTTCTCTCTCGGTCGACCTGGAACAAACGGTCAGAAATCTGACCGTTGGAGAGCCAACAGCTCTCTGCCAACGGCTAGTTGGCTCGGTCGACCGGGTACAGGGGTCGGTCGACCGGGTACACAGGCCTGGGAGGAGTTCTGTGCAAATTTTGAAAAAGTGTTTTTTTCTGAAACATGAACTCCAGCCATTATGTTTAATGCATGCTAAAAAGGATTTTAAGAATGAGATTGTATCCATTCCAAGAACCTCGATGATTAACTTGATTTTTCAAAATCATGCATGAAAAAATAGATTTTCGAAAGAGTGTTTTAAGTTCTAAAACATGCAGGATGAGGTCTTTGAAAATCAATTGAATATGCAAGTCTAAGATTCAGAAATCAAGGTCTAACATACGATGAATGAGTGTGTGATCAGATGAAAGTGAAAGTGATAGTGCATCCATCAAATTAGCAACATAGAAAGATCCTAACACTTCAAAGTGTGGAACAAGACTGTCTTCAGAGAAATCAGACTCAAGACTCAAGAAGCGGAAAGGAATGTGCTGGAAATCCAAGCAAGGCTGGATGCTGGTCCAACTGACTCTCTCCACCAGGCTCTTTCGGAGGCCAAGGCCTCTCTTCACAATTGGCTCCAAATATCAGATCTCCATTGGCGCCAAAAATCAAAAGTGAGATGGCTGAAAGATGGAGATAGAAACACAGCTTTTTTTCATGCCTATGCAAAATCTCGAGGGGCTGTTAACAGAATTGACAAAATCCAATCCAATGGTAATTGGATTGAGGACCCAACCCAAATCCAGCAGTTGGCAGTCAGTCACTTCTCAGGCCTAGCACAGTCAGTTCACCCTGATCCTGGAGAGAGCCTTTTTGAATTAGAGAGTAACAAAGTCTCCTCTGTCATGAACCTCCACCTGACAAGAATTCCGGATGAAAAAGAAATTAAGAGGGCTGTTTTTGATTTGAAGGCGGACAGCTCCCCTGGGCCAGATGGTTTCCCTGGTTCCTTCTTCACTGCCACCTGGCTGATTACTGGAGGGACAATTATTAGAGCAGTGAAACACTTTTTCTCCTCTGGTAATCTGTACAAAGCTTCCAATGCTTACTTTCTGGCTTTGATTCCTAAATCAACTTCGCCAGCTTCTTTCACTGATTATAGGCCAATTAGTCTTCTCAACTTCTCCTACAAAATCATTTCCAAAATCTTAGCTTCCAGACTGTCTCTCATCCTCCCCTCTCTAATCTCTCCAAACCAAGCAGCTTTTGTTAAAGGGAGATCAATCCATCAACACATTGCCTTAGCTCATGAGCTCTTCCAATTCCTCCGCTTGAAGACTAGGGGTGGGTCTCTTTGTATGCAGCTCGATATATCTAAAGCTTTGACAAGTTAAGTTGGGCCTTCCTCTTTAAAGCTCTAGCCTTCTTTGGGTTCTCAAATAGCTGGATTAACCTTGTTAAAGCCTGTGTCTGTTCTGGAAAAGGCTCTGTCCTAATAAATAGAGTGCCTTATGGGTTTTTTGACTCCACTTGTGGTCTCAGACAAGGGGACCCCCTGTCCCCTTACCTCTTTATCTTAGCAGAGGAAATTCTCAGCCTTAACATTCAGAAACTGGTTTCCTCTAGGCTAGTTCTCCCTCTTTCCTCAGTGCCAAAGACCCCCTGCCATCTCTTCTATGCTGATGACATACTGCTCTTCTTGAAAGGCAACAAGAAAGGCCTGATGGCTCTCAAACAACTCCTAGAAAAGTATCAATTCAGCTCGGGGCAACACATCAATGTGGCAAAAAGTAAACTTTTCTTAGGCAAGTGTAGCCCGTTGACAAAAAGACAGCCAACCTTCAGGATCATCCTCTATCCTCTTCTTACCTCGGAGCTCCCCTGATAATTGGAACGCCGAAAAGACATCACCTGCACTCTCTGGTGGATAGGTTCCTCTCCAAGCTAGTTGGGTGGAAGTCCAGGCTGCTCTCCTTTGCTGGTCGAACTATCCTGATCAGGCATGTGCTAGGCAGTTTACCCACTCACATTGCGATGGTCTTCCCACTCCCTAAGTCAGTCACAAACCACTTAGAAAGTATAATGAGGAATTTCTTATGGTCGGGAGCTGCTTCTAGATCCAAGAGGAGTCAGATTCGCTGGGATTTGGTGTGTCTTCCCACCCTTGAGGGAGGTCTTGGTATCAGGCGAATACAAGATCACAACGGAGCTTCTTTTGTCAAGCTAGCATGGACAGCTGCTACGTCAGCTTCTCTTTGGGCTGACTGGATGAAAGGGAGGTACTTCCCCAGGGCAACCTTATGGAGCTCTTCCACGACCAAAATTGGTTCCTGCGTCTGGCGGAAAATCAGGAAGGCAGCTCACATCATTCAAGAAGGCAGTAAATGGATTATTGGGAATGGCAATTTGGCAGATGCTTGGTTTGACTCTTGGTCTTCAGAGTCAAGCCTGGCAGATCAGTTTCCCTCCTTCTCCTTTCCCCCTCACCAGACAGTCAGCTCCCTCTGGGATGGCTCAGCCTGGACCTTGCCATCAGGCCTTCAAACAGAGGTGGAAGATGCTTTAAGGAGTGCCGTCCAGTCTATCTCTATAGACCCCGCTAAAGCTGATTCCATCTTTTGGAAAAGCCACCCAGGGAAAGAATTATCTCTCAAAGAGGCTTGGCAGTTAATTAGGCACTCTCAGCCCCGCAAAATTTGGGCTCCCCTGGTTTGGAACCACCTCATTAGACCGAGAGTGTCCTTCTTCGCTTGGCGCCTGATGCATTGCAAGACTCCTACAAACGACCAGGCTCAAGCCACTGGAATCAGTCTAGCCTCCAGGTGTTGTCTCTGCAACCAGAATGTTGAAACAGTGCTGCACCTCTTCTTCCTCTGCCCCTTCGCCTCTGGCCAATGGAGATGGATTCTTCAAGCAGCAGGAGTAAATATTGCAGTTCCTTGTTCACCTTTAGCTATTTGGCAGAGACTTTCAGCTAGCTGTGACAAGATAGCAAGACTAGGAGTCTCCTCCATCTTCTTCTCTACTACTTATGTTATTTGGAAATGCAGAAATGACCAAATTCACAGAAATTTAAGAGCCTCTCAGACGAAGGTCAAGATCCTACTGAAAGAGCTTCTCTCCTCCTCTCTCAGTTCTATCAACAGACCTTTTTCTGGTAGGACTCTTCAGCTGTTTATACATTTTTTGTCTAACCACAACCTTTGACTATTGTACATCTCCTAGCCTCTCTCTTCCTCCTCTTGGGTTTTCTGTGCCTGCTATGTGGATCTGTTTATTTGCTCAGAGGACAGCTTCTTACACGCTCAGGGGTCTTTCTATGCTTAAGTCTACCGCTGGAGGCGTCCCTTTCTGCTTCAGCCATTGGTTCCTCAGATTGCCCCGGGTAAAGCATGAGCTCCTGGGTCCCGAGCTCTTTCTGCTAATTCAGGAAAATCAGCTAGGATGGTTGAGACAGAGCTCTGTGTCTAGCTCCTTTTCATTTCTGATTAGTTGGATGTTGGTTAATCTTCCTGATAAATGCTTGGAGCTTGTCCACCCAATCTGGTAGACACCCTTCTCAGCTGATCGTGCTCCTGTTGCTGCCTGTTATTCTGTTGCTAGATCCTCTTCAGCGAGCTCAACATGCTGCTAGTTTCAAGCTGTTCTTTCCAGGGTGCAGTTCAGTCCCTTCTGTTTGGCGAGCTGCAACTCCTCCTGTCTCTGCTGCCTATTCTCTGCAGAGCAGAGTGCTGCACTGTATTTTCCTGCTAAGAGGTTTTCTGTGCTGCTTGGTTTTGATCTAATGGTTGAAGTCTCCTATCTGTGCAGCGCAGTTCGCCTGGAGGGGAGCTGGTTCCTCTTAAATCTCTTCTTTTTGCTCTGGACCCCTTCTGGCAGTCTTCCTCTTTTTGTCAGTTTTGAAGTTCCAATGTAATTCTTTGAGTTGGTTGGGTTTATGGGTTGTTTCTGTCTCTGTGCAGTCTTTTGTAATTTTGGGGGCTTCTTGCCCTTTTCTCTTTTTATCAATACAAATTAACCTTTAGCAAAAAAATGACTGCAATAAAGCTAGTAAATTAATTGCATTAAATGGTCGCTGAGCAGTTGAAGAGTCGCGGGCCGTGCCGCGTCTTTTGTGATTCTTCTGGCGATGATCATCGATGGATCTTCATGTAGATCGACATCGGATGACCATGTAACTTCAGGTGTTTGTTGGCAACAGCGGGTCTGTCCTATCGATTTCTCGATCGGTCGGATAGAAAGCACACTTTTTTGGTTGACCGACTGGCGATCAATGTTGATTTTGATACTCTTGATGATTGACCCATGATTTTGACGGATGTCAAAGGATTTGGTGTCTCAAAAGTATGAATTTTGGAAAATCCCAGGAGTTGGACGCTTCAAATCGCGAAGAACGATGAAAAATGGGGCTTCCGGGGCCCTCCCGGCGATCCCGGGCTCCATGGTCACCGGTGACCATGGGCCAGGGTCGCAGGGGTCTGCGACCCTGGGGGGGTTTTCCCCCCTTTTGTCCCATTTTGCATCAGTTTTTGATGTTTTTCGATTCTTTTTTTCTTCTGTATTTTTCCTTGACATTTTTTATCATTTATTGGCCTGATTTCTCGGTAGAAAACTTGATGAGAATCCTTGCATTTTTTAGTGCAAAGTTTCCAATTTTCCGGGAAAGCCGAAGACTTTGTCGCGTAGAGCTGCCGATTTTCCGTCAGAAGTTGAAACTGGGCCAAACGATGTCGGAATGACCTGAAATTTGGGGTGAAGCCTCTTGAGCAATAAATAAGACCAACCGTATGCTTTTGTTTGAGTATTGAAGCCATCTGGGGCCCTATCACTAGTAGACTTGTTTTTGTCGTGATAAAGATGTTGCGGCTTGATGTGCGGTCAACCGATGTCCGATTGGCTTGAAATTTGACAGGGAACCTATTGGAGTCATTTTAAGATGATCCATAGGCTCTGTCTTGGAAACCATAGTCATAGGGAGCTTCTCCACCGAGAGGCCTTATTTGGCTTCCGAGCGTCAAAGTCTGGTCAAATGTTGTCGAAATGACATGAAATTTGACGTGTAGCCCTTTGTAAGCATTTTGAAGCCGTCCATGTGCTCTATCTGATGAGTGATGGCCTCGGTGGTTCTCACCACCGAGAGGCTTGATTTAGTTGTTCGAGGGTTGATGTAGGGTCAAAAGTTGTCGGTTTGACTCGGAACTTGACGTGGAGCCTTTTGGATATATGTTGAGACCATCCATCGGCTCTAATCGAAGATTTGGTGTCTCCGATGCTTTCGCCGCCGGGAGCTCCTTTTCAGCTGCCGGAGAAGCGAAGTTAGGCCAAATGATTTTGAAATGGCCCAAAATTTCTTGTGTACTCCTCTTTTGGCTGTCTTGAAGGATCTTGCAGTTTTTGTTTGATTCTGACAAGATTTGATTTTTTAGAAGTAGCATTGCCTATTTATGGCAGGTTGCGACTTCATGTAGTTTTTTGGATATTGAAGAGGCAAAGTGACATTTTTTGTGTCAACAAATGCCCCATCGAGGTGCAGCGACGAGTTGCTTAACTTTTGTAGTCGATGTGCCGCGAAGAGATTTTTTGAATGAGAGCTTGTGACTTGACCAAGAGTCTTTGAGCAATCTTTCTTTTGATATTTGTAGCCTTTTGAGCTTCCAGGGGAATTTTATGGAGTGAAAGGGATCACGTACCATCTCGAGGTAAAGTTTTGAAGATGACATCAGGGATGTGGATTTGGGTTTTGACCTTGTAACCTAACAAGCTGTATGTGGCAGGTTAGGGGGTCGGGTTTGGTTTTGACCGTGTGACCCAACAAGCTGTATGTGGAATGTTGGGGGATCGATTTTGGTTTTGATCTTGTGACCTAACAGGCTGTATGTGGCAAGTTAGGGGATTAGGTTTTGGTTTTTGGTTTTGGTCTTGTGACCTAACAAGCTGTATGTGGCAAGTTAGGGGACCAGGATTTGGTTTGGATTTTTGGGGAATGTCAGTTTCAAGATTTTGGCTCAATTTGGTATATGAGGCTGGATGGTTTGATTTCTGGAAGCTCATGTGGCTTGGAATTCTTTTTTGTATGGTCGAATCAACTCAAAAGAGGCATGAAAGCATTTCTGTAAGCTCTTGGTAAGAGGGATTTCTCTTTGACTAAAAGCCCAAAATTTTTTATTTTATTTTTTTTAGTGCCTAGGTGGTCAAACCTGGATCATATGGGCTAACCCATTGGACCTTAAGCTTTTGAAATGGCTTAGATCTCATATGGTGTCATTTTTGTAAAGAATATCTAAAAATATCTCCTTTGGATAGAGAATATCTAAGAATATCTTTACTTGGAGAGAATCTCTCATGTTCCCTTTATTTTGGGAGAGAATATCTCAAGATATCTTTCTTTGGGGGAAGAATCTCAAATCTCCTATCGTTTGGGAGAAAATCTCTCATTGATTTCTTTTTGGGAGAGAATCCCTCAAGATATCTTTCTTTTGGGAAAGGTATCTTTCTAATTTCTTTCTTTTGGTAAGGTTACTAATTAGTAACACTTACCTCTTTCTTCTTTCCTTCTTTGGTTTGGTCTCTTCTTATAAAAGAAAGGGAGAGGTTGGATCTCTTGCTCTTATTGCTTTCTTTTGCAACAATCCCAATAGGGCTTCAAGACCAAGAGTTCTTCTTATTCAAGATCTTCAAGACTTTTCCTCTTCTTCTCCATCAATGGCTTCAAGTAAGTTCCCTTTTTTCAAGAAAACTCCATTGTAGGAAATAGGGTGATAAAAAAAGTTCTTTTTTCTGTTTCTTTCTTTTCTTTTCTTTTTTTTTTCTTTTCCACGTGTTTTCTTCTTTTTTTTGTACACCTTTTTTTTTCTTTTCTTTTTTTTTCTTCATGCTTTTTTTTTGCATGTTTTTTTCTTTTCTTTTGTGGTACGGATATGGCCGTACGACCATGTGGCCTATGGGCCAGCCCCCTTTTTTTTGTTTTCTTTCTCTCTTTTTTTTTTGAGAAAGTTTTCTTTTTCTTCATTTTTTTTGTTCTTTTCTTTCTCCTTTATCTTTTTTTTTTTGAAAGTTTTTTTTTTCCTTCTTCTTTTTTTTTCTTCTCATCATGATAATGCATTTTTTGGCAAATCAAGATGTTCATGCATGCATTTTTTGTAAATTGAATTTGTAGCATGATGTGATAGCATACCTGAAAGTTTTTGCAAATTTGGGAATTTGGAGCTTGCAGTGATGTTGAGTCCTTCCTGATTTTGCGGAGACTTTGAGGTTTCGAAAGTTTGGAGTTTTGGAGCTCGCAACGATGTTGAGCCCATCTTCAAGCTTTCTATTTCTTTCGCGATATTTCATTTTTCTTCGGAATTACCCCGGAGCCATGTCAAAATTTCGCCATATTTTTTTAGTGAAATTCTGTCTTTTTGATGCTTGATCTTTTTCTTTTCCAACCTTTGCAGGTGGTTCCTCCAAAACGAACAAGGGTAAAGAGCCTGCTACAAGCGTACCTTGTCGATCTGCTAGATCTTCTAATCCGGCCGTTCAGCAGGCCTGGGAGAAGGTCCAGTATGTTGAGAGAAATCTGGAAGAATGCGACTCCCTCAACAGAGATGAGATGAGGCAGCGGCTGATCGCTTTCAAGGGAGAGGAATTTTTTATAAGATCATGGTAAGCAGTCGTCCATGGTTGATAGACGATCAGAGGGTTTTGCCCAAGCCTACCTTCTTCTTTGGTGATGCAGTCCCTGACGACATGACATACCAGAGAAGATGTTTTCAGTTCTCTTTCACAGCAGATGGTGAGAAGAAGACTGTTGCTACCCGGTCGATATTTGATCGCACCGTCTCGATCATGAGCCTTACCCCCACATGCTCTAAGTGGGAAGATCCTCCAAGCTGGGTGAGAAGGACAACTGTAATCAAGACCGGGGTTTTTGTTAGCGGTTCTCCTGGATATGCGGAGAAGTCGCCTACTGACATGGACATGTTAATGCCGGCCAGCGGCTACCAGGGCTCTGATTATCCGTCGGTCAATTTGGGACCGGTGGGCCTTGGCATTTTCAGCGGTGACGGCAGCAACTGCGTGAAGCCTTTTCGACTTCGTGGTTGTTTCAATGTTGACTCCGAGTGGAAGTTGTGGACTGATCACGTCCTGCTGATTGGTGGCGCCGTTTTGAAGGAAGTTGTGATTTTTTATGCGGTCCGCGCCTTTAGGGAGACCGTGATCTTTTCCGACGAGGCCTTCATGGCTATGTTGGAGTCATTCCTTCTAGTAACCAATACCTTCGTTTTGACGAATGGTGAGATTGGTTTCTCTTTGAAGGAGATGAGCGCCATTACTAGATTGCGCATCCTTGGCAGACTCTATGAGGAGTTTATGCCAATCGACAGCGTCTTGAGGAGCAGTCTGAGGAGCTCAGGCTTCTGTACTTTCAGCTCGTTGCCTTCAATGATTTTTTGAAGGAGAATGAGGGCTTGAAAGTTAGATCTAGTAGTTGGAAGAGTTCTGGCTCTTCGTTCCTCAACTTTTTTGACAGCAGGGAGTCTTCTGATAGTATGACCCGGGAAGACAGGAAGAAGACTTCCGCCGTGCAAAAAGAGTTGAGAGATTTCTTCGAGAGTATAAATGCCATATGTCCTGACATTGCACTGCGGAGAGATCTCGCTGTTTACCTCACTTATTGGCTTGGTGAGGCTATTTTTGCTGTAGGAGATGGAACGCACATCAGGTCGCATTGTATTTTTCCGGCTTGTCAGATGGCGTTTGGAGAGCAGCTTGCTTTGGTGCCAGCTCTTTACTCCTACTTGTGCACCGAACTACAGGCTGTTGCTTTTTTGGTTCGGCTTGGGCTTCCCATGAACAGGGTATTTTCAGCCCATATCTTTTATTCATGGTTTGTATACCACCGTCCTGGCTTCCACCGGCAGGGTGCTACACAAGATGATGATCCTCTCATGATTCGACTGGCTAAGGGCAAAGCCGTGTCCGAATCACTTTTATTTGCCCGCATGAGGATCCGACGGTTCAGGGACGTCGAGATGGGGTAGTCTTCAGTGAAGCTTTCTCCGGAGTTACGGAAGAAGGCTTTTAATTTTGGCGTCTCCCGTGACTCTACCAGGGCGGGGTCGGGATGGCATTATTCCTTGACAAATGCAGAGAACGAGTGGCTTTTCAGCATACGTGTTGGCACGATGGTGTATCGCAGACATCTTTTCATCGACATCCAGCCGTATGTACCTTCTCGCTTTACTCTGTAGTTGGGCTTTTCTCAAGGCGTTGTTGGAGCGCTTTCAAGCATGGTGAAAAGCTTTGGAGGTTTACAGGATGGGAGAAACGCATGGGCTTTCTATAGTGCTGAAGACACTACTGCCATGATTTCTTATCCTGTGTTGTCGACTTCCCGGACTACCGGCTTTGCGAAGTGGTTCGCGGAGAGCTTTTCAGCATATCTGGGGCTTTCCAAGAAGGAGCTTGATGTGAAGCTGTCATCTGGAAAGGGCCTTGGAAAGTCAAATGGCGTCCGGCGAGAGGAAGTTTGGGCCTTCCTTTCTAGAGAGAAGCACAAGATAGGCTTTCTCGGTGACCAAGGCGTCATTGGTTCTGAAGCTGTTCGAGAAATACCTCATGAGGCTTTAGAGCAGCTGAACAAGAGGAAGCTGAACTAGATGCTTGGATGCAAGCGGCACAGAGGCAAGCTTCCGTGGATTCTACTGGTAAGAGTAGACCATCCAGTGAGGAGTCAAGTGGGAGACCTGACTCTGACAGTGGGGCAGGTTCCTCTAAGTAACGAGCCCGCAGAAGTAAGAGGAAGAGGAGCTATCATCGCAGCAAGGGCATCATGAGGACTCTCCTGACTTGGAAGATTCTCTTACTATCGGTGAGGAGGTGCCAAGGAATGCTGATGAGCCTCCAGAAAAGATAAGCCGAGAAGAAGAGACCGTCGGTGAAGGTATGATTCTTCCTCTTTCTCTTTCCATTTCTTTTCATGGGATTTTCCATGTCTTGATTTGTTTTCTCCCCCTGCTGCTTCTTTTTTTTTTAGCAGAGGAAGACTTGGCGATGCCTGAGGTTCCAACCGATGAGGCGGTGACGGATCCGGTTGCGGCACCAGAAGAAGAACCGAGGGACTCTGGAGTGATTCCAGAATCTCCAACTGGTATGACTTCTTTTGCTTTTCATTTTTTTTGTCTATGACTTGGTTTGCTAACATTTTTTTTGTCAACTGACTTGCCACAGGATTCCGATGACTTTGAACCATCGATGGACGCAAATGTTGACGATGCTTCCGATGAGTTCATGGAGGAAGAGAGTGTTCCACCAGTCGTTGAAGAAGGTATTTTGTAGTAATAACCCCGATAATGATTTTCAAACAGGATCATATTCATACCGTTTTGTGTTTCTTTGGCAGGTTTTGAAGTGACAGAGGAGAGTCCGTCGCTTCCTTTAGAACTAGAGCAAGAGATGCCAGAGGTTGATCCGGAGGTAGAGACTCCTAGGACCAGTTCTAACACTATTAAGGAGATACCTCATGCTGAGATTCCTTCCCGAGCAGCTCCAACTAGAAAGAGTTCTTTTGTTACTTTCCAACGGGTGATGACATGAGCAGCCGACCGACGTAGCGGGGCGAATCTTTAGCTAGGCCATCTCTTCTTTTTGCGAAGAAAGTGGTGGCGCGGGTTCTGAGCTCTTCGATTGAGACTTTCCTTTCTGGGCACTTGGATGCCGGATTTGGCATGATCCAGCATGTGCAGGAGATTCTCAGTGATGCCAAAGAGGCTGGTCTAGATGTCATAGGTGCCAGGGTGATCGTTGATAGGATCATTGCATTCGGTGACAAGTTGTTTGAGACCATGGGTTTTGTTGACGACCAGTTCTTCAAGGAGATGTTCCTGGACCCTGCTGATAAGGCTAAGTCTGACCTAAATGAGGCTACACAAAGCAGGAAGCAGATAGTCCGAGATAAGAACTTAGAAGTGCTAGCCATCATTGGGCTGACACATGAACTTAACATCCTTGATAGGGAGGTCGATGAGGCCAGGAAACGTCTTGAGCATTTAAAGGCACAAGTTGCTGCCAAGTGGGCTGCTATAACAGAGGCTTGCGACAAGGGGAGTGCTCTGATTCGTCGGGTTGCAGATGCTGATCGAGTCCTTGAAAGGAAGTTTCAAGAGGACAAACAATGGCAAACTACTCGGGATAAGCATCCCAGTGTGAAAGAAGGGTTATAGCTCACCCCAGCATCTCATGGCAAGTTCTTGAAGAAGCGTGCCCTTGAAACCCTGATGGCTGAGGCCAAAAGCTTGTTTGAGGAGCTCAAATTTTGGCTGGGAACCATTTTTGGTTGAGCTCCTGATTTTTTGTATCAGAAACTATCGTTCTTCACCCTTTTTTTTTGGTACCATATGTGTATTTTTTTTTGGTACTCTGCTTTTTTTTTTGTAGTGCTTGTGAACACTTTCTTTTTTTGGTACCACATGTATTTTTTTGGTATTCTTTTTTTTTGTAGTGCTTGTGAACACTTTTTTTTTGGTACCGCATGTAATTTTTTTGTACTCTTTTTTTTCCCCTATGTTCACTTAAATCTTTTTGTGATGAAAGCAATTGCTAAATGTGATTTGATCAAAAGTTTGTCATTTTGTGAAAATCTTTTGTCAAATGATTGTTTTGGCATGGTAGCCAGATTTTTTTTTATGGCATGGAAGCCGATTTTGGCATGAGAGCCAGTTTTTTTGTGGCATTGATAGCCGATTTTGTTTGTGGCATTGATAGCCTGTTTGTTTTGTGGGATTGATAACCAGGTTTTTTGAAATCCAAGTTTTTAGTTTGTGTCATTAATAGCCGGTTTTGTTTTGTGGTATTGGTAGCCGGTTTGTTTTGGAGCATTGATAGCTAGTTTGTGGCATTTATAGCCGATTTTTGTGGCATTTATAGCTGGTTTTGGTGGCATTTATAGCAGGTTTGTGGCATTTATAGCCGGTTTGGTGGCGTTGATAGCCGGTTTTTTGTTTTAAAAAATGCAAGTATCGACTAAAAGTCGCCTCCCTACTGAATGGTCTTGCAAGTATCGAGGGAATGTCGCATCTTTGCTCATTCGGTTGTGAGTATCGATGGAATGTCGCATCCTCGCGGATTTGGGTGCAAGTATCGATGGAATGTCGCTTCCTTGCTTTTCAAAAATTTTGGTTTTGCGGGTACTGACTTGATGTCGTTTCCCAACGATTTTTGAAATTTGTGGTTTTCTCGAACCTTTGGGTTATGGATATCAACTAAAATGTTGCGTATCCATGGTTTTTAGGTTTTTTCGAACCTTTGAAATTTGGGTTGTGGAGATCAACTGAAATGTTGCATCTCCACAGTTTCTTGGTTTTTTCGAACCTTTGAAATTTGGGCTGTGGATATCAACTAAAATGTTGCATCTCCACGGTTTTGGATTTTGCAAGTATCGATGAAATGTCGCTTCCCTGCGATTTTGGAAGTGTCGAACGTAGTTCGCATGCTTCCGATTTGTGCGAGTATCGACTAAGCGTCGCTTCCCCGCGGTTTTTTGAAAAACCATTTTTTTGCTTAAAGACACGAGGGTCATAAGTTTTGACCTAAAACCATTTTGGCGGTAAAAGGCAGGGTGGACTAGGGTGGAAATCCCTGAATCCGGATTTTGTTTCAAACCATAAATTTTGGGTTCAAGGGTTGAAAATTTTGGTCAAGTTAGGGAAAGGTTCCTAAACTTGGATTTTTGAACAATGAAATGATGAAAGTAAGCATTGTTTAAATTTCTAGAAATCTCAACATTTGATATGAAAATTCTAAAAAGTGTGGGTTTAGCGAGCGAGTACCTGGAAACTGGTTTTGGCCGTATAGGCATTGATCTTACCCAGTTGGGTATGTCTTCAAGGGTAGTACCACTTTAAGAACTTATCGTTGATAGGCAGCATACATCTGTCACCTTCCATGTTTAGGAGTGCGTATGTGCCGTTGGAGAAAACCTTGTCGATGACGTAGGGTCCCTCCCATTTTGGCTTAAACTTGCCTTTGGACTTGTGAGCGAAGGCCATTGGTATTTTTACCACAAGAACCAAGTCACCCTTTTTGTAGGCGCATTGCTTGACCTTTTTGTCGAAAGATCCTGCCATGCGTGCTTGGTAAAGTTCAATGCTTTGTCGAGCTTCGAGCCGTCTCTCATCGAGATTGTCCAGCTCATGGAGTCGCAGTTTGACATTGCTTTCTTGAGTCATGTCATTTTGCAAGGATACCCTCAAGGAAGGAATTTGTACTTCCAAGGGTACGATAGCTTCGCATCCATAGACCAAGGAGAATGGTGTGCTATGGGTTGATCCTCGAACGGTGGTTCAATAGGCCCACAAAGCTTCAGACAGTTTGTCGCTCCAGTCTCTTTTGTGACTAGAGACCATTTTCTTGAGGATTTTGCATAGTGTCTTATTGAAAGCTTCTGCTAATCCGTTTGCTGCCGGATTGTATGGAGTCGAAGGATAGCTTTGGATTTTGTATATGTCGCAGAACCTGTAGAACCGATGATCCCGAAATTGTGGTCCGTTATCATGGACGAATCTTTTGGGTATGCCGAAACGACAAACGATGTTGGTGCGCAGGAACTGAAGGACTGATGAGGTCTTCATTTCGTTGAGCGCAAATGCTTGTGACCACTTGGAGAAATAATCCGTAGCGGCGAAGATGAAGCGATGACCTTTGCTTGAAGGGGGAGAAATAGGACCTATGATGTCCATACCCCTGGCTTCGAAAGGCCATGAAATCACTGTAGGATGCATGATCTTCTATTGGAAGGTTCGAAGGTGGTTCCTCCTCAATATTTTCGGAGGCTTCCAGCTCTATGAAACCTTCTGGGGTTTAAAGGGCATTTCCAGACCAAGGTTTTGTTCCTTTCCATGGGTTTACTTGAACGGCAATTTTCTCTTGGCTTGCTATGAGATGATCCCAATCGCCTGTTGAAACCGGGTCGAAGTAGGGTACTGCAATGATCCCATCAACGATCGCCCTGGCACCTGTGACATCCAGACCAGCCTCTTCGGCATCACTAAGAATCTCCTGCACATGCTGGATCATGCCAAATCCGGCATCCAAGTGCCCGGAAAGGAGAGTCTCAATCTATGAGCTCAGAACCCGCGCCACCACTTTCTTCGCAAAAAGAAGAGATGGCCCAGCTGAAGATTCGCCCTGCTCCGTCGGTCGGCTGCTCATGTCATCACCCGTTGGAAGAGTAACGAAAGAACTCTTTCCAGTTGGAGCTGCTCGGGAAGGAATCTCAGCACGAGGTATCTCCTCAACAGTGTCAAAACTGGTCCTAGGAGTCTCTACCTCCGGATCAACCTTTGGCATCTCTTGCTCTGGTTCTGAAGGAAGCCACAGACTCTCCTCTGTAACTTCAAAACCTGCCAAAGAAACACAAAAAGGTTTGAATATGATCCTGTTTGAAAATCATTATCGGGGTTATTACTACAAAATACCTTCTTCGACGACTGGTGGAACACTCTCTTCCTCCATGAACTCATCGGAAGCATCGTCAACATTTCCTCCATCGATGGTTCAAAGTCATCGGAATCCTGTGGCAAGTCAGCTGACAAGAAAAATGTTAGCAAACCAAGTCACAAACAAAAAAAAAGAAAGCAAAAGAAGTCATACTAGTTGGAGATTCTGAATCACTCCAGAGTCCCTTGGTTCTTCTTCTGGTGCCACAATCGGATCCGTCACCGCCTCATCAGTTGGAACCTCAAGCATCGCCAAGTCTTCCTCTGCTAAAACAAAAGAGCAGCAGAGGGAGAAATCAAATTAGAACATGGAAAAATCCCATGAAAAGAAATGGAAAGAGAAAGAGGAAGAATCATACCTTCACCAATGGTCTCTTCTTCTCGACTCCTATTTTCTGGAGGCTCGTCAGCATTCCTTGGCACCTCCTCATTGATAGTAAGAGGGACTTCTATGTCAGGAGAACATTCAAGTTGCCCCTTGCTGCGATGATGACTCCTCTTCCTCTTACTTCTACGGGCTCGCTACTTAGAGGAACCTGCCCCACTGTCAGAGTCAGGTCTCCCACTTGACTCCTCACTGGATGGTCTACTCTTACTAGTAGACTCCACGGAAGCTTGCCTCTGTGCCGCTTGCATCCAAGCATCTAGTTCAGCTTCCTCTTGTTCTAGCTGCTCTAAAGCCTCATGAGGTATTTCTCGAACAGCTTCAGAACCAATGACGCCCTGGTCACCGAGAAAGCCTATCTTGTGCTTCTCTCCAGAAAGGAAGGCCCAAACTTCCTCTCGCCGGATGCCATCCGAATTTCCAAGGCCTTTTCTAGATGATAGCTTCACATCAAGCTCCTTCTTGGAAGGCCCCCGATATGCCGAAAAGCTCTCCGCGAACCACTTCGCAAAGCCGGCAGTCTGGGAAGTCGACAACACAGGATAGGAGATCATGGCAGTAGTGTCTTTAGCACTAAAGAAAGCCCATGCATTTCTCCCATCCTATAAACCTCCAAAGTGCTTCAACATGCTTGAAGGTGCTCCAACAACGCCTTGAGAAAAGCCCAACTGCAGAGCAAAGCGAGAAGGTACATACGGCTGGATGTCGACGAAAAGATGTCTGCGGTACACCATCGTGCCGACACGTATGCTGAAAAGCCACTCCTTCTCTGCATTTGTCAAGGAGTGCTGCCTTCCTGACCCTGCCCTTGTAGAGTCTCGGGAGGCACCAAAATCAAAAGCCTTCTTCTGCAACTCCGCAGAAAACTTCACTGAAGACTGCCCCATCTCGACGTCCCTAAACCGTCGGATCTTCATGCAGGCAACCAAAAGTGATTCGGACACGGCTTTGCCTTTAGCCAGCCGAATTATCAGAGGATCATCATCCTGTGCAGCACCCAGCCAGTGGAAGCTAGGACGGTGGTACACATACCACGAATAAAAGATGTGGGTCGAAAATACCCTATTCATAGGGAGCCCAAGCCGAACCAAAAAAGCAACAGCCTGCAGTTCGGTACACAAGTAGGAGTAAAGAGCTGGCACCAAAGCAAGCTACTCTCCAAACGCCATCTGACAAGCCGAGAAAATATAATGCGGCCTGATGTGCGTTCCATCTCCTCCAGCAAAAATGGCCTCACCAAGCCAATAAGTGAGGTAAACAGTGAGATCTCTCTGCAGTGCAATGTTAAGACATATGGCGTTTGTACTTGCACAGAAATCTCTCAACTCTTCTTGCATAGCCAAGATCTTCTTCGAACCCGGATCCTTAGCCCTGTCTTCCCAGGTCATGCTATAAGAAGGCTCCCCACTTTCAAAGAAGTTAGGAAACGAAGAGCCAGAACTCTTCCAACTACTGGATCTAACTTTCAAGCCCTCCTTCTCCTTCAAAAAATCATAGAAGGCAACGAGCTGAAAGCACAGAAGCCTGAACTCCTCCGACTGCTCCTCAATGATGCTCTCGATCGGCATAAACTCCTCATAGAGTTTGCTAAGGATAGGTAATCCAGTAACGGCGCTCAACTCCTTCAAAGAGAAACCAATCTCACCATTCGTCACAACGAAGGTATCGGTTTGTGGAAGGAATGACTCCAACATAGCCATGAAGGCCTCGTCGGAAAAGATCACGGTCTCCCTAAAGGCGCGGACCGCATAAAAAATCTCGGCTTCCTTCAAAACGGTGCCACCAATCAACAAGACGCGATCAGTCCACGACTTCCACTCGGAGTCAGCACTGAAACGGCCACGAAGTCAAAAATGCTTCACCCAACTGCTGCCGTCACCGCTGAAAATGCCAAGGCCCACCGGTCCCAAATTGACCGACAGATAATCAGAGCCCTGGTAGCCGCTGGCCGGCATCAACATGTCCATGTCAGCAGGCGACTTCTCCACATATCTAGGAGAACCGCTAACAAAAACCCCGGTCTTGATTACATTTGTCCTTCTCACCCAACTTGGAGGATCTTCCCATTTAGAGCACGTGGGGGCAAGGCTCATGATCGAGATGGTGCGATCAAACGTCGACCGGGTAGCAACAGTCTTCTTCTCACCATCAACTGTGATAGAGAACTGAAAACATCCTCTCTGGTATGTCATGTTGTCAGGGACTGCATCACCAAAGAAGAAGGTAGGCTTGGGCAAAACCCTCTGATCGTCTGTCACCCATGGACGACTGCTTACCATGATCTTATAAAATTCCTCTCCCTTGAGAGTGATCAGTCACTGCCTCATCTCATCTCTATTGAGGGAGTCGCACTCTTCCAGATTTCTCTCAACATACTGGACCTTCTCCTAGGCCTGCTAAACGGCCGGATTAGAAAATCTAGCAGATTGATGAGGTACGCTTGTAGCAGGCTCTTTACCCTTGTTCGTTCTTGAGGAACCACCTGTAAAGAACTGAAAAGAAAAAGATCGATCATCAAAATGACAGAAATTTCGCTAAAATGAATCTGTCGAAATTTTAACATGACTCCGGGGTAATTCCGAAGAAAAAGGAAATATCCCGAAAGAAATAGAAAGCTTGAAGATGGGCTTAACATCGCTGCGAGCTCCGAAACTCCAAACTTTCGAAACCACAAAGTCTCCGCAAAATCAGGAAGGGCTCAACATCGCTGCGAGCTCCAAATTCCCAAATTTGCAAAAACTTTCAGGTATGCTATCACATCATGCTACAATTCAATTTACAAAAAACTACATGCATAAACATCTTGGTTTGCCAAAAAATGCATTATCATGATTAAAAAAAGAAGAAAAAAAAAGAAACTTTCTCAAAAAAAAAAAGAGAGAAAGAAAACAAAAAAAAAAAGGGACTGGCCCAAAGGCCACGTGGTCGTATGGCCGGATCCGTACGGATCTGTCCGTACAGCCCACAAAAGAAAAAAATACAAAAAAAAAGCATGAAGAAAAAAAAAGAAAAGAAAAAACGTGTAAAAAAAAAGAAGAAAACACGTGAAAAAGAAAAGAAAAAGAAAAAAGAAAAGAAAATAAAGAAATAAAAAAAAAAAAGAAAGAACTTTTTCTATCATCCTATTTCCTACAATGAAATTTTCTTGAAAAAGAGAACTTACTTGAAGCCATTGATGGAGAAGAAGAAGACAGTCTTGAAGATCTTGAAGAAGAAAAACTTTTGGTCTTGAAGCACTCTTGGGATTGTTGCAAAAGAAAGCAATAAGAGCAAGAGATCTAACCTCCTCCTTGCTTTTATAGAAGAGAGCAACCAAAGAAGGAAAGAAAAAATAGGTAAGTGTTACTAATTAGTAACCTTACCAAAAGAAAGAAATTAGAAAGATTCTTTCCGAAAAGAAAGATATCTTGAACGATTCTCTCCCAAAAAGAAATCAATGAGAGATTTTCTCCCAAAAGATAGGAGATTTGAGATATTCTCTCCCCAAAGGAAGATATCTTGAGATATTCTCTCCCAAAATAAAGGGAACATGAGAGATTCTCTCCAAATAAAGATATTCTTAGATATTCTCTATCCAAAGGAGATGTTTTTAGATATTCTTTATAAAAATGACACCATATGAGATCTAAGCCATTCCAAAAAGCTTAAGGTCCCATGGGTTAGCCCATATGAGCCAGGTTTGACCACCTAGGCACTAAAAACAAAAAAAAAAAATTGGGCTTTTAGTTAAAGAGAAATCCCTCTTACCAACAGCTTACAAAAATGGTTTCATGCCTCTTTTGAGTTGATTGAACCATACAAAAAAATAATTCCAAGCCCCATGAGCTTCCAGAAATCAAACCATCCAGCCTCATATACCAAATTGAGCCAAAATCTTGAAATTGACATTCCACAAAATTTCAAACCAAATCCTAGTCCCCTAACTTGCCACATACAGCTTGTTAGGTCACAAGACCAAAACCAAAAATCAAAATTTGATCCCCTAACTTGCCACATACAGCCTGTTAGGTCACAAGATCAAAACCAAAATCGACCCCCCAACATTCCACATACAGCTTGTTGGGTCACACGGTCGAAACCAAACCCGACCCCCTAACCTGCCACATACAGCTTGTTAGGTCACAAGGTCAAAACCCAAATCCACATCCCTGATGTCATCTTCAAAACTTTGCCTCGAGATGGTATATGATCCCTTTCACTACCATAAAATTCCCCTGGAAGCTCAAAAGGCTACAATACCAAAAGAAAGACTGCTCAAAGACTCTTGGTCAAGTCACAAGCTCTCCTTCAAAAAATCTCTTCGAGCCACATCGACTACAAAAGTTAAGCAACTCGTCGCTGCACCTCGAGGGGGCATTTGTTGACACAAAAAATGTCACTTTGTCTCTTCAAGATCCAAAAAGCTACATGAAGTCGCAACCTGCCATAAATAGGCGATGCTACTTCCAAAAAATCAAATCTTGTCATAATCAAACAAAAACTGCAAGATCCTTCAAGACAGCCAAAAGAGGACTACAGAAGAAGTTTCAGGCCATTTCAAAATCATTTGGCCTAACTTCACTTCTCCGACAGCTGAAAAGGAGCTCCCAGCGGTGAAAGCATCGGGGACACCAGTTCTTCGATCAGAGCCGATGGATAGTCTCAAAATACATCCAAACGGCTCCACGTCAAGTTCCGAGTCAAACAGACAACGTTTGACCCTACATCAACCCTCGAGCAGCTAAATCAAGCCTCTCGGTGGCGAGAACCACCGAGCCCATCACTCATCAGATAGAGCGCATGGACAGCTTCAAAATGCTTACAAAGGGCTACACGTCAAGTTTCAGGTCATTTCGACAACATTTGACCAAACTTTGACGCTCGAAAGCCAAATCAGGCCTCTCGGCGGTGAAGCTCTCCGGGACCATGGTTTCCAAGACAGAGCCTGTGGATCATCTTAAAATGACTCCAATAGGTTCCCTGTCAAATTTCAAGTCAATCGGACATCGGTTGACAGTACATCAAGCCGCGACATCTTCATCGCGACAAAAACAAGTCTACTAGTGATAGAACCTCAAACGGTTTCAAAACTCAAACAAAAGCCTATGGTTGGTCTCATTTATTTCTCAAGAGGCTTCACCTCGAATTTTAGGTCATTCCGACATCGTTTGACCCAGTTTCAGCTTCTGACGAAAAATCGGCAGCTTTGCGCGACAAAGTCTTCGGCTTTCTCGAAAAATTGGAAACTTTGCACTAAAAAATGCAAGGACTCTCATCAAGTTTTCTACAGGGAAATCAGGCCAATAAATGATAAAAAAATGTCAAGGAAAAATACAGAAGAGAAAAAGAATCGAATAACATAAAAAACGGATGCAAAATGGGACAAAAGGGGGGAAAACCCCCCAGGGTCGCAGACCCATACGACCCTGGCCCATGGTCGCTGGCGAAAATGGAGCCTGGGATCGATGGGAGGGCCCTGGAAGCCCCGTTTTTCATCATTTTTCGAGATTCGAAGCGTCCGACTCCTGGGATTTTTTAAAATTCATACTTTTGAGACACCAAATCCTTTGACATCCGTCAAAATCACAGGTCGATCATCAAGAGTATCAAAATCAACATTGATCGCCAACCGGTCAACCAAAAAAGTGTGCTTTCTACCCGACCGATCGAGAAATCGACAGGACAGATAGCACCGACCCCCTGTTGGCAACCAATACCTGAAGTTACATGGTCATCCGACATCGATCTACATGAAGATCCATCGATAATCATCGCCAGAAGAATCCCAAAAGACGCGGCACAGCCCGCGACTCTTCAACTACTCGGCGACCACTTAATGCGATTAATTGACTAGCTTTATTACAGTCATTAATCCATTTCTTTGGACGGCCCAATCAGAAGCAAGCATCCGGGAGTTACAAGTCAATTGATTCATGGCATTTAACCCATGAAACTCCTCCCATCATGGCGATTAAAGGCGATTAAATGCCCTCAATCTCCTCTGGCCAATCAGAAGCCAAGAAAAAGGAGTTACAAAATAAAGGAATTAAATCCTGTAACTCCTCCCATTATGCGGCTTAATGATAATAAAAGCCCATAAACCCTCCTAAATGGCTACCAAGAGCCTATAAATAGAAGAGCACTCCAAAGAAATCCAGATCGGAAAAACAAGACAGATCCCAGATCAGAAAAAAGCACAGAAATCCAGAGAAAGAAAGAGAGAAAACTCTGTAAAAGTTCTGCACCAGCCACCGCTACAAGGTGACAAAAGTCCCTTGGCGGGTACCCCCCCAAGGTCCTTGCCTTCTCTTTCTGCCTCCAATGGCTTAGACGTGGCTTTTCAGCCCGTCTACTTAGTTTTTTATTGGACATAGGACCTTCATTTGGTCTTTGTCCTCTAAAAACCTGAGGTTATAGCCAAGCCAAGCGAATCAAGAGCATCCTCTGTTCTCATCTGCATGGATGATGGCGAAGTCCACATATGGCTTGCGACCGTCAATCTGAATGAGTCCCCCACAATCTCCTGAGAAGTTAGATCCTCCTTTTCTTGCTTTTCATTATAGTTTGTATTTTTCCAAAAGAGAAAAAAATCACAACTCTTGTCTTTCATTATTGATAAGAATTGTAAATCGGCTATAAACGCCAAAATCGGCTATAAACGCCAAAAATCGGCTATAAACGCCAAAATCGGCTATAAATGCCAAAAAAATCACCTTTCACGGCAAATCAAGAAAAATGTCTCTTTTCTTAAATATATGTGCAATGGAAAACTTGAAAGAAGTTGATTTCCGTTTTACTTGCTAAGGTTGATCTCCGGATCACCACTTGTTTCCAAGTAAAATAGAATCTGGCACCCCACACAATGTTGATGCACGCCTCTGCCCCCCGGTTAGGGGTTGGCCCCAACGGACTCCCACATCCGCCGACCTCGGTAGCACCGAGCAATTGAAGCGTTGTCCATCAGTCTTCATATGAGAATCAAGTCACACTTCTGTGCTTCTGCAATCAGCTTGTCAGCCATTCTGCTATTCTTATCCTCTAATTTTTATACTTTTACAAGTGCTTCTATAAGTTCAGCTTTCAATGAGGAATTCTGCTCTTCAGATGCTTTCCACTTGATAGCAACTTTTTCATTCACCTTTACCCACTACACCATTTCAGGGCTTTTACAGCGCGTCATTTACGGCGTGCATTGAATGCAAGCCGTAAATAATATAATAGTAGGGCACGCATGGAATAGGTGCCGCAAAAGGGCCTTTGCTTCTATTTATTAAAGCTTGCATTTTGCGCGCCGTGATATCTTATCAATTACGGCGTGTATTTAGGACGCCATAAATTATTGAGCATTTGCGGCCCATATGTTGGATACCGCGATCACTGAGAGGGGGGGGGTTGAATCAGTGATTTCTAAAAACAGGTCCAATTCAACAACAAAACAAGTCAAATCACACAATGACACCAGATTTAACGTGGTTCACCGAAAGGCTACGTCCACGGTTCAAAGACTGTCCGAACACCAATCCGGGACAGATCTGAATCTTATTTAGTCGCTACAACGACAAAGAGCACCAACCCTTAGTTTCAGATAGCACCAACTATCTAGGAAGCACCGACTCCCTTTAGTTTCAGATAGCACCAACTATCTAGGAAGCACCGACTCCCTTAGTTTCAGATAGCACCAACTATCTAGGAAGCACCGACTCCCTTTACAATTTATCTGCACCCACAGATAGGATCACCAAACCCTAAACACCAAGCACCAACTTGATGTACGAACAGAGTAGAAGATTAATTCTGTCTACAGCCCTTCCCCTCTACAATTCTCTCTCTCTCAATCCCTTACAAATTGAAATCTAAAGCATAAAGAGAGACACTTAACTCATGGACGAAAACACCATCTCTAGAGCATAATCTCGTCCACAATTGCTGTAGAAAGATGCAGCACAACAGCACACAGCAACACAGCACCAGCACTCTTCTTCTCTCCAAAACTCTCTCTATAACTCTCTAAAACTCTTCTCTTCTGGTGTGTCTTTAAGAACGACCCTTACATGCCTTTTTATAGGTTTTGATAACCCTTAATTGTATTTAAAACGGGCTACAATTCGTTTAGAAAGAGTCCCAAACGAAATAGATAAGAGTGCTAAATTTTCGTGCAAAACTTCTAATTCTGCGCAACTCTGGTTCCCGTGCTCGGTCGACATCCTAGCTTGCCCGGTCGACCGAAGACACTGACTGGAAAAACAGACAATTTCGAGCTCGGTCGACATCCTGGAGTCCCGGTCGACCGAAGACACACTGTGTCACTAAAATAACTGAGAGGTGCCTTTTTCTGTTTTCTGCAGGTTTCTTCTTGCTCGGTCGACCGCATGAACAGCCCGGTCGACCGCGTGCTCTGCATCAGGAATTCTTAATTCCAGACTGTTTCAATTCTGTTTCTCCTTTTCAAGCTCTATCAACACCAGCTTATTATCATCATGTTTGTGACAATGTGTTGACAATAATTCCAACTCAAATCAATACTTGAGATACTGATTCTTCAAATTCTTCAAAAGACTTTCAAGTATCTCAAATTCATCTCAAGTTCCAACAATCTCCCCCTTTGGAATTGTTGGCAACACTATTGGAACTTCAACACTTTCAACTCCAGCTTGCAGCTCTTCCAAGTTCTTTTCAATACTAACTTGGAACCAATTCTGAAATTCGGAAATATCAACCATGCACTGTCACAATCTCCCCCTAGCTTTCATAGTATAACATCTCTCCTTGCTGACATAGCATAACATCTCTCCTTGCTATCGTAGCATAACATCTCTCCCCCTTTGACAACAAATCCAAAGGGACCAAACCGAGGAGCGAATAGGATATTCAATGAATGCATTGCTCCCCCTTTCAAGCACAACTCCTACGGTTTAGGAGAGTGAGTAACTCCCAACTTTTTCCGGAGATACTCAAAGACTTCCTTTGGCAGAGGTTTCGTGAAAATATCAGCCACTTGCTCAGTTGTTGGAACATACTCCAACTTGACCTCTCCATCAGCAACTTTATCTTTAAGAAAATGATAACGAATTGCTACATGCTTTGTTCGAGAGTGCTGAACAGGATTCTTAGATATATGAATTGCACTCGTGTTGTCACATAGGATCGGCGTAGGATCCGTTGTAGGAACTCCTAGATCAGAGAGCATTTGCCGCATCCATAACACTTGCGTACAACAAGTTGCCGCTGCAATATATTCCGCTTTCCGCTGTCGAAAGGGATACAGAGTCTTGCTTCTTACTATGCCAAGCAACTAATCTTTCTCCAAGATAAAATGCGCCGCCGCTAGTACTCTTGCGATCATCTACGCATCCAGCCCAATCGGCATCAGAATATGCAACTAGAGTGAAGGATTTGCCTTTGGGATACCAGATACCAAGCTCCATAGTACCTTTCAGATATCGAAAGATTCTTTTCACTGCTGTAAGGTGCGTTTCAGTTGGTGCTGCTTGAAAACGTGCAACCATACATACTGCTTGTAGAAGATCTGGTCTTGTAGCAGTCAAGTAAAGCAAGCTTCCTATCATAGAGCGATAGGTGGTATGATCAACGGACGAGGCCTTATCATCTTTGCTAAGCTTCGTGTTCGTTGACATTGGTGTGCTCACTGGCTTGCTGTCTTCCATATTGAACCGTTTCAGCATTTCCTTAATATACTTCAATTGTGATATGAAGATGCCATGTTTCAGCTGCTGAACTTGTAAACCAAGAAAGAACTTTAATTCTCCAAGCATCGACATCTCAAATTCTTTCTTCATCTCTTCTGCAAAATTCCTGCACATCTCTTCATCATTGCCACCAAAGATTATGTCATCAACATAAACAATGACAACCAGCTGTTTGCTTAACTCAGTTTTGACATATAGATTGCTATCAACAAGTCCTTTTCCAAAACCGATCTTGCGGAGATATAGGTCCAGCCTTGCATACCACGCCCTTGGCGCTTGTTTCAGTCCATAAAGAGCCTTTTTCAACTTGCATACAAGATCTGAATTTTTGCTGATGAGAAAACCATCAGGTTGCTCAATGTAGACTTCTTCTTCAAGTAAACCATTCAAGAAAGCTGACTTTACGTCCATCTGAAATACCTTGAAGGTTTTGTATGCTGCCAATGCAAGAAACATTCGAATAGCTTCCAGACGAGCCACCGGTGCAAAGGTCTCTTCAAAATCTATGCCTTCAACTTGAGCATAGCCTTTACAAACCAACCTTGCTTTGTTTCTAATGACTTGACCATCTTCATTCAGCTTATTCCGAAAGACCCATTTAGTACCAAGAACATTCTTATCAGTAGGTCTAGGAACAAGTTCCCATGTGGAGTTCTTCTCAATTTGCTCCAACTCCTCATGCATAGCTTTCAACCAACTATCATCGAGACTGGCTTCAGCCACAGTCTTGGGTTCAATGGTGGACACAAGTGAGTAATTGCTAACTACACTTTGTCTAGTTTGAACGCCTGCCTTAGGATCTCCAATGATTTGATCCTTAGGGTGTTGCTCTACCCAAGTGCTGTGCTTCTTAGGTGAAGTATCTTCTGAGTCATCCTTTGATTTCTCAGAATCATTAGATTCAGCCATCTCATCATCAATCTCACTCGAGTCCTCATAAGCTGGACTGTCATTATGAGTTGCATTCTTTGGTTCAATATTCTCATCTATTCTCACATCAGCACTTTCTATGATTTTTCTGGTTCTTTTGTTAAGACACCTATATGCCTTACTAGTAGAGGAGTAACCCAGAAATATACCTTCGTCAGCTCTTTCTTCAAATTTGCCAGGATTTTGTTCGAGCCGCTTGATGTAACACTTGCTGCCGAAGACTCTGAAGTGCTTGATTGTTGCTTTTCTTCCAAACCATAGCTCATAGGGAGTTTTGACTTCATGTGGCCTGATCAAGCATCGATTTTGAATGTATACAGCCGTATGAATTGCCTCTTTCCAATACTTGTCAGCCATCTTGCTTTCACTTAGCATCGTACGAGCCATCTCTTGTACGGTGCGATTCTTCCGTTCCACAACTCCATTTTGCTGTGGAGTTCTAGGGGCTGAGTACTGTCTTTGAATGCCATGATGTTCACAATATTTAGTGAACTCTTCAGATGTGAACTCGCCTCCACGATCAGACCTTAAAATCTTGATACGTTTTTCCAATTGATTTTCAACCTGTGCTTTAAACACTTTAAAACGATCAAGTGCTTGATGCTTATGTTTAAGAAACAATACCCATGTCATACGAGTATAATCATCAATGCATAACATGAAATACTTATCTCCATTGGTGCTTTGAGTTCGCATCGGTCCACAGAGATCAGTGTGCACTAGCTTAAGAGGTTTCTTGGAATGATGCTCCTTTGACTTGAACATAACCCTCGTTTGCTTTCCCTTTTGGCAAGAGTCGCAAATGGGATTGGAAGGCTTTTCCACTTTAGACATGCCTCTCACAGCCTTTGAATTGCAAATCTTTGACATATTGTCAAAGCTTAGATGCCCAAGGCGTTTGTGCCACAACCAACTTTCTTCTGTCCGACTCATCAAGCAGGTCTTTTCAGCTCCATCTGACAGTGTATAGAGATTTCCAGCAGTTCTTGATCCAGTTGCCACTGTTTTGCCGTTGCTACTCTTCTTGATGGCAAACCCATTCTTTGTGAAGATAACTTCATGACCCTTGTCACAGATCTGGCTCACACTAAGCAGGTTGTGTCTCAATCCAGACACATATAAGACTTCTTCAGATCTGATCTTGTTTGCCATAAGCTGAATAACACCTTTTCCGCATATTTTGGCACCATCATTGTTGCCAAACTTCACTGAACCGCCTTCATAGTGCTGTAATTTGACAAATTTCTCTTTATCACCAGTCATATGGCTTGAACAACCACTATCAAGGACCCATGGTGCTGTCTTCTTTTGTGCATTGAATGCCGTTTGCACAATGAGAGATTCTTTGGGATTACCTTCCCTTTTCTTTGCCCTCCATGCCTTAACTAACTTGGGTTTCTTTTCAACCTGAAATTGGTTAGCAATAGGCAACCTACAATCCCTAGCCAAGTGTCCATAATTATGACACATATAGCACTCAATTTTGTGGCTACTTAGGATTGAAAAAGGATTCCTAGTCACAAATGGGCTGTTTTTTACATAGAATTTGCAATCAGCTCTTTTATGTCCAAACATATTACAATGAAAGCAATAACCATAGAATTTGTATCTTCTTTGTGGCTGGTTAGTCTTCATTACCTTTCTAACAGGAATGGACTCCTTTCTAGGTTGAGTGGGCTTCATAGAGTTAGAGGGTGCAGTGACTTGCTTCACAAACTTTTTCTTTTCAGGAGGTGCAATCTTAGAGGATTCACCTTTCTCAAATCCTAGACCAAATCTGAAGTGGGCTGGTCTTTGAACTTTCAGTAGTTCATTGAGTTTCATAGTCCCTTCAATCGCTTGGAGCGCTTTGAGTTTTTTGCTATTTTCCAAATTTTCAGCCTTTGCTCTAGCGATCTCAGTTTCAAGTTTCATAGCCTCTTCCTTTTTGATACTTATTTGGTTTTCAAGGACTTCTACCATTCTTTTATATTCTTCTACTTGAGTTTTCAAAGCAATAATGGAACTTTCAGATTCATGGAGAAGTTTCAGATTTTTCTTACTTGATTTGCGTTCCATGCTAAGCTCCTCAAGTGCGGCTATGAGTTCCTCTTCAAGATTGACTTCAGCCTCCTCATCCTCTTCCGGATCTAGCTCTTCTTCTTCTTCTTCAACAGTGACCATGAAGAGAGCTTCGGTTGATTCATCATCGTCTGAAGTTTCAGACGTGCTGTCATCTTGTTGACATAGAAAGTTTTTAGCTTTGCCCCTTTTTCTGAAATTTCTCTTTCCTTTACTCTTTTCAGCATAAGAGTCACTTTCATTGTCTTCTTTTAGCGGACACTTCGCAGCAAAGTGACCAATACCTCCACAATTGAAGCATTTAAAGGGTAGCTTCCCTTTGTACTTGCCAATGCTTCCTTTCTTCAACTTTCTAACAAATTGAGCCTCAAGCTCATCATCATCAGAATCAATATCATGACCAGCAGTCTCTTTTGCCTTTTTCTGAACTTTGAAGGCGGCTTCTTTATCAGATGAAGACGTCTTTCCTATGCGCATCTCATAGGCAGTTAGAGAACCATGTAATTCATCCATGGAAAATGCATTCAGATCTTTGGCTTCTTCAATGGCTGAGACTTTTGAATCAAACCGGGGAAGAAGAGATCTTAGAACCTTTTTGACGATGACCGGCTCTTTAATCTCCTCCCCTAGTCCACGAATGTCATTCGTGACTTCATTCACTCGTTGCATATACGAGTCAACATTCTCGCTTTCCTCCATGCGAAGAGATTCAAATTGAGAGCGATGAGTTTGCAATTTGGCTTCTTTAATCTTCTCATCACCTTCATGTATGCTTTGCAACTTGTCCCAAATTTCCTTGGCTGTTTTGCATGCAATTACTTTGACAAGCTCGCTGTCCACAAGGCCACTAAAGAGTGCATTCTGCGCCTTGGAGTCGTTGTCTGCCAACTTCTTCGATGCTGTATCATTGGGTACGGTGGCAGCATTGTAACCGGCTCTGACAGACTCCCAAACATCATAGCCAAGAGATTTGATGAAGGCTTGCATCCTAATCTTCCAAAAAGAGTAATTGGAACCATCAAACAGAGGTGCTTTCATATTCCCTGTATTGACTGCCATGTGATTTGACAAGAGATCTCCCTTAGCGTATTAAACTGATCAAGGGAACCTCGCTCTGATACCAATTGTTGGATACCGCGATCACTGAGAGGGGGGGTGAATCAGTGATTTCTAAAAACAGGTCCAATTCAACAACAAAACAAGTCAAATCACACAATGACACCAGATTTAACGTGGTTCACCGAAAGGCTACGTCCACGGTTCAAAGACTGTCCGAACACCAATCCGGGACAGATCTGAATCTTATTTAGTCGCTACAAACGACAAAGAGCACCAACCCTTAGTTTCAGATAGCACCAACTATCTAGGAAGCACCGACTCCCTTGAGTTTCAGATAGCACCAACTATCTAGGAAGCACCGACTCCCTTTAGTTTCAGATAGCACCAACTATCTAGGAAGCACCGACTCCCTTTACAATTTATCTGCACCCACAGATAGGATCACCAAACCCCAAACACCAAGCACCAACTTGATGTACGAACAGAGTAGAAGATTAATTCTGTCTACAGCCCTTCCCCTCTACAATTCTCTCTCTCTCAATCCCTTACAAATTGAAATCTAAAGCATAAAGAGAGACACTTAACTCATGGACGAAAACACCATCTTCTAGAGCATAATCTCGTCCACAATTGCTGTAGAAAGATGCAGCACAACAGCACACAGCAACACAGCACCAGCACTCTTCTTCTCTCCAAAACTCTCTCTATAACTCTCTAAAACTCTTCTCTTCTGGTGTGTCTTTAAGAACGACCCTTACATGCCTTTTTATAGGTTTTGATAACCCTTAATTGTATTTAAAACGGGCTACAATTCGTTTAGAAAGAGTCCCAAACGAAATAGATAAGAGTGCTAAATTTTCGTGCAAAACTTCTAATTCTGCGCAACTCTGGTTCCCGTGCTCGGTCGACATCCTAGCTTGCCCGGTCGACCGAAGACACTGACTGGAAAACAGACAATTTCGAGCTCGGTCGACATCCTGGAGTCCCGGTCGACCGAAGACACACTGTGTCACTAAAATAACTGAGAGGTGCCTTTTTCTGTTTTCTGCAGGTTTTCTTCTTGCTCGGTCGACCGCATGAACAGCCCGGTCGACCGCGTGCTCTGCATCAGGAATTCTTAATTCCAGACTGTTTCAATTCTGTTTCTCCTTTTCAAGCTCTATCAACACCAGCTTATTATCATCATGTTTGTGACAATGTGTTGACAATAATTCCAACTCAAATCAATACTTGAGATACTGATTCTTCAAATTCTTCAAAAGACTTTCAAGTTATCTCAAATTCATCTCAAGTTCCAACACCATATTCGCAAGTCGTAAAAATATTAGGGTATCACAGCCCACATTTGCACGCTGTAAAAGGCCAATCCATTCAAATTAAGTTCACGGCCTGCTTTAAGAAGCTGTAAGATCAATCATCTTTCACAGCCCACATTTCGTATGCCGTAAAAAAAGAAACCCGCCAAATTAATATTCCAAAAATATTTCGCACCCTTTTTTTTACACCCAAATTTAACCCCAAATTAGGGATAGACGATACCCACTGAGAACCCTAATCTTAACACCAAAAAAATTTTGCACACCTTCTTCTCACGATACCCACCGAGAACCCATTGCTCACACTACCAAAAAAATGACTTTTAGCGTCGAACTTTTTGCCGCGGCCAGTGTTTTTGTGGCTATTTCTTACTTGTTGCCACCACCAATAGAGTTAGTGGCAACAAATCTCATTTTGCCTCGCTCGTGACAAAACGTGTCAGAAAATTTTTTTTACCGACGAAAATTACCGTCGAAAAATTTATCACCGACATTTAATATAAAACATTGGTAAAGGTTGGTAGATTTTTTTTTACTTTTTTTCATTGGAGACAACCATTTCCAGAACCCTCTCTCCCTTTGTTCTCTCTCTCTTCCTCTCTTCTCTTCTTCCTCCCCTGTTCCTCTCCTCTTCTCTGCCCTGCGCAGCCGCCTTTTCCTCCTCCTCTTCTTTCTTTCTTCCTTATCCTTCTCCCTTATCTCCCTTTCCCCTTTCTCATTCCACGCTTTCAGCAGCCCCCTCTCTCATTTCCCTCTCCCTTCTCCACTCATTCATCTCATCTCCCATCTGATTTTTGTTTCTCTCTTTCTTCTAATTTCTTTCCTCCCCCTCTTTGCCCAGAGTTTCTTTCCTTCAAAAACCCTAGTTTTATCCTGATCAACATTCATTCCACGGCATTCACCACAAAAATCATAGTTTTCCTTCTCTAGCCGTTAATTTCAGCCTTAAATCGGAATCCGACTCGTCATTCTCTCTATATCGGTTTCCCGCATTTTTTCTCTCCTTCCAGATCTATATATTTGGTGCTTTTTGTCGTTTGATGGCCGCCGATTTATTGTGTTTCAGAAGAAATTTGAATCGATGAGTCAGGGTTTGGTCCAGATGGAGGACGTTAAACCTTCGATTTCTACAAGTAATTAGCAGTCCGAAGACGGCACTGCAGTCGAAGCTTGATTTTCAGATCTCTGTAAGGTTTCTGATATTTTTTTCAGTTCTGTTGATTATCTTTTTTTGATATGTAATTCTCATTAGCTGATTCCAAGATCTTGTAACAGGCCGGTTTGTCGCTTGATGAAAGCATATCACAGCTGGCTATGACTTTGCTCAAGGAAAGCAAGCATCTTCTGGTGTCCAACATGTCTATTGTCTGCGATTGGAAACGGAAGCTTATGTTTTGGAGGAGATTTCAATTCATAGCTATTACTAATTGGATCTTGAATCTCAGATTTTGTTCAATTTTTTTTTTGAAGTTTGATTTGATCTTGTGATCGCATCCGGAAGAAATGGAGCGGTCGTGGTTTGCATTTGTTCTATACTCGGTGAAGAAATTGAGCGAAGGCCCGTGATGTAGGGAATTCGGAGTAGAGCGAAGAGAATGGATTTACTCTATGTCAGATATTGCGGGCTGCCAAGTTGAAGTATAGCTTTAATTTTTTATTTAATCTGGTGTTTCTAAGTGGAGGATTTTGTTTGGATATTATAATGGATTTAGATGTGTGGTTGTGTTTCAGTGTAGTGAATTTTGTGAAAGATATGCCTCAGTTTTCTCTCAAGGCACGTGAACTTTCTTCGCGGTTCATTTTTTAGAACCATTGGGTGACGAAATAAAATAACATCACACCCTCGAACGAGACCTCGTCCATCTATCTCAAACGCCGGGAAAAGTGTAACTTTTTTCAGCGAAAAAGCTTATTTTGCCGGAAAAATTTATACTTTTACCGACGAAATAATTTCGTCGGTAAAGGTTCAGCTTTGCACCACGAACTCATTTTCTCACCGGCAAATTAGGGTTATGTTTTACCGGTAAAATACTTGTGTCGCAGGCAAAGGATATATTTTTTGTCGGCAAAAAAACTATATCGCCGACAAATGTCAATTTGCCAAATTTTGAATCCATTTATTTAACTACTGCGCTGGAAAGAATCAAATTTTCATTATTTTTGTTTTGGAGGAATAAAAGTTAATTGGGGCTTCAAAATCACTTCAACCCTAGAAAGAACATTCCAGTGTTGCCCGTGCCATTTTCCATTTCCCGCGCCCGCTAAAGTAATCACTTATTTCCAGCGCCCCCTCGATCTGCCTCTTCTCAATCCCTCTTTTTAATCCCTCATCTCTCTGACCCTCTCTCGCCCAGCAATCCCTCATCTCTGACTTTCTCTCGCCATCCCTCTATTTCCTTCTCCCTCACGACCTCAGACCTGCACTCCTCCATCTCTCCAGGTGACCTGCGCTCCTTCATCTCCCTCGCACACAGACCTCGTCCATCTCTCACACGGGAACCAAGGCACAGCACCATCACCTCCTCTCCCTCTTGATCTCGGCCCTCTCTCTCTCCATCTCGCAACCCCGTGCGCAGACCCTCTCCAATCTCTTTGTTGTTCATCTCTCTCACGCCAGCGGATGTTGCCCCTTCTTCCTCCACACGCAGACCGCACCACCACCAGCAGCAGCGCAGAGCCCCAATGTCTCTCCCTCTTCTCCCTCCACGTGCAGAACTCATCCCATTCACACGTAAGAGCCTCTCTCCCTCCTCCCTGCATCACCATCGCATCCATCAGCACCTCCCCTGCACGCCAGCGCACCCTCTCCTTCTTTTTCTTCTTTCTTTCCTTTTCTTCCTCCCCTCCTACTCTTCTTCATCTTCCTCTTCCCAGCGCCCACTGCAAGCCCACGCACCCACGAGGGTTCATTGCAAAGGATTTTTTCTTCTTCACATCTCAAAATCCTAGATGTAATCAAATTTTTTGTATGTTGATTTGATTTCTTCTTCTTCTTCTTCAGATCTCAAAAACAGAGGATTTCTTCTTCTTCTTTTCACCTGCAGAGGTTTTCCCTTCTTTCTTTGAAAATCTTTGGTTTTGTTTATGTGTAAAATTCCTTGGAAGGCCCGTTACAGGAAGTGATGGTGGTTTGAGTCCGTTGGAACCTAGTTTCAGATTGGTTAGGGAAAGTCCCATGATAGAGATTGTTTTTTATTGTGGTCATTTGTTTTCTACCAAAACCCTACTGAGAAGTCAGAATGGCAATCTGACCTGGGGATAGACAAAGGGGTTTTTCTCCAAATTGAGGGACTTTGAGAAATCTCAGGCACCCCCCACCCAAATATTTCTGGAGGTAGCCTTCCCTCTTCTCAATCCCACCCCATGTGTGTCTGCAATGTGAAGTGTGACTAAACTGCATGCTTCATTTGGGGTGTATGTTTCAAATATGCCCCATACAGTGTGAGATGAAAACTACAAATGAGCCCCATTCCTGTACCTGAGGTACAGAGCTTGGGAATTGTCTGAATGCCAATGCTAGAAAAGTGTCTGAATGCCAATGCTAGAAACTGAAAAGTGTCTGAATGCCAATGCTAAAAATTTGATTATTCAGCCCTTATCAAGTTTTGTGGTTGATTTTTCGTCATAATTACTTATCTGTGTATATTTGCTATCCGAGTTGTAGTTAGGTGAGGAGCTTATAATTTAGTTGGGTATGTTAAGATTTAAATCTTGGTTGGTATGAGTTTGGGTTTACCTGCATATATATGGCATATAGCATGTCCTTTGATTGAGCCAATAGACGTCAGCCCGACCTGTTCACATTAACCAACTCAACTCAAAATTTCATTTGTTAATGGAACTCTTACAATTTTTGCTAACTTTCATATACAGTGCCTTATTTGTGCTTTTTGTGTTTTCCCCAGATTGGAGATTGAGGATTTCTAGTTGCAGGAAAGGATTTCTTGTATTCTCATTTGCATTCTCCTCTTCCTTCTGGTTGCTTTTTTTTTTGGGAGGGGGTGTTAGAAGATTAATCAACTGGTAAGACTTCCATCACCATACAGGTGGTAATTTTGCTTATGAAAGATTCACTTTGTTTTCATTTATTAATTTTTAAATCTGTTACTGTTTGTGATTTAGACTTTGGAGTGCATCATGATGTGCCTTTTGTAAGACCCCGACCCGAGAGACCTCGTTTAGAGTTGTTTAAGTTGTGTTTTAGTTTAAGTGTGTTTAGTGATTTTTGGATTAGTTGGGGATTAGATTAGCTCTTATAATAGCTTTGGGGAATTTGGAGAGCCTTTTTAATTGTGGGACCCTTTGGGGGTTCTTATTACGAATTGTGTGAGATTGGGGGTTTACCGATGATTTCCAAGAATAGTGTTTTTAAACCCGTTGGATTTATCTTGTTAATCCCTACAACTTTCATGTTGACATCGTTTTCATTCAAGGACCTTAAACCTGATTTGTCACTAATTGAGGGCAAAATGGTCTTTTTACCCAAAATCTGGACACCGATTTCAATGTCACCAAAATGTACAAAATATATACTTTTTGGAAACTAGAAATTTTGCCGATCAACTTTGTCTTCTTCGTCGAATTCGTTTGAAGCTCCGAAGACCATGTTTTGAGCCCGAGAAGTTCTTTAAGTGGTGGGCCCCATCCTCACTTACTATATATAGAAAGCTTCTTCTTCTTTTTCCCATTTCTGGCAAAAACCCTAGAGGAGAAGAGAAATCCCAGCCCTAAGGGTTTTCCTTACCTTTTCTTGCCTCTTCATCTTCAATCCCCCACTAAGTTAGTGCTAATGGAAGGTTAGAGACTATAATCTTCTTCCTCATCTCAAGGCCTTCGTCTTGACACCATTTTTGAAGAAAACCGCCCACTCCAAAACTTACTTTGGACAACACCTTGCTTTTTGAAGAACTTCCTTGTAAGTGATCTTCCTAAAAGTTTTATAATCTTGTTTGTTAGGCCTTAGGGTAGCTCTATTTCAATTATTGGAGGATTCCGTTTTGTTTTAATTGGATTTTGTTAATCTAGGGTTTCGTTTTGGGGGTTTTGTGTATAGGTGTTTGATTTTGGCCTAAGAGGTGATTAGAGCTCAATTGAATTGCAATTGGACCCAAGGCAAGTGGATGAAATGATTCTCAAGTGTTTTATCATGTTTTATGCAAAATCTTGATTTGTCTTCATTAATGGTTTTAATGATTTATCATGTTTGATGGTTTAGTCTTATTGATTTTAAATGATGATTTGATGAGATAATGAGGTCAAGGAATAGCCCAATTGTTTGTGAAGATATGTATGGAAGAAGGGGAAAGAAAGGAAATGGATTGGAGTTGGACAAGAGAAGAATTCAACCAAAGGGGTTGAAGTTCGCTACAGGACCGATCGATCGCCCGTCAGGTCCGATCGATCGGACTGTAAATAACTGAGAGGGTTCTCATGACCGATCGATCGCCCGTCAGGTCCGATCGATCGGACTGTAAATAACTGGGAGGGTCTTCAGGACCGATCGATCGCCCTTCAGGTCCGATCGATCGGACTGAAACGAGATGAACTGTAATTAAGAGAATTGTGGGACTATTTTTCCAGATTCATTCCAAGCCCATACTCAAGTCCAATTCAGCTCTGTCTCTTATCTTCTTGATTGAAGACATTGAACCTGTATCGATGCATTTAAACCCATGAAAGATTGGGGTAAATTGTGAGGGGCTGTAGTGTGGAAGTATCATTTGGAGCCCCAAATGTTATTCAAGGATGGGTAAGGTATTGTATGAAGTCCGAAGGAAGGAAGAAACCTCATCAGGGAGATTCCATGAGATTGTATAGATTGACCAATGTGGATAAGGACCCGGAATGTCCCTAACTCTTAAAGAGTACCAAAATTTCATCATAACTGACATACGGGACCCTATTCACACTGATTCAATTCTAGAAACTCCATTGTTAGCCTATAAAGGTGGGAAAACTATTTGTATTCAATTTTCAACTAAACTCCTATTTTGGGATTTCAAATCAACTTGATATGACTAGACTGTTCCAAGAATACTAGAAGTGATGTGTTTAGCTTTTGCTAACTTGTATATGGCGACTTGAGATGGATGTGTACTTGTGTCTATGGCACCCCGTTCTTGTATTATGCATATGATTTGATTTATCGTATTTGACCTATGAGTCGGCACCACTGAGCTTGGACGACCTCGTCGGCTTGATCCACCGACTTGGGGTTCCTTCCCCTCCTGATAGTCAGCTGCAGTCTGGAATTTGCATAGTTTACCCGGTTCGCTACCGTGGTCCTGTATAGTATATATATATTATAGTATTTATCGTTGTTCCTCCTCACCTCGTGTGACTGGGGTCAATGATCCTGTTTATCGTTGTTCCTCCTCACCTCGTGTGACTGAGGCCAATGATCCTGTTAGGGTATGTGCTCTCTTCACTTCGGTGAAGGGAGGATCTAGCTTGTGGGGTTGCCATCTTGACAGTTTCCAAATCCTTGTTACCTTACATGATTTATTGCATATGTACTTCTTTTGAAATGATACATTGTCTTTTATAAAGTTCATTGTTTATCCATAAGTTTTCTTAACTCTTGCATAACATCATTGTTTTATTATTGATATGTCTTTTCACCCACCTGCCAGACCGTCGTGTCTGATCCATTTATTTTGGTACTCAGGTCCCGAGCTTATTGCCGTTGAGGAGGAGCCAGAGGAGGCGGTCGGTGAACCGCAACGAGTGATTGAGTGGCAAGCCGATGATGTCATGTAGACATTCGGCCTTGCCTTGAGAACGTTACACTTTGGGGAACTTGATATCTTTGGTTTAGATTTCATTTGGTTGTACGGTCTCTGTTGACCGTTATTTTGGGGGCTTTAATTAACTGATATTTTGTAATTACACTTAACTTTACTTTTGGGGAAAGCATGCTTGATCATTGCTCATCCTGATATCTTGTTATGTTAACCATAAATCAGTCTTGTTTATGGATTTGAATGGTATTAATATGGTTTACTACACGCTTCCGCAATTATGAGAATGTGTTTGATATGGTTACATGTGAGATGATGTGTAAAGATAATCCTCACCGCGGAACCCTGTGGGAAATCACGTGCACGGATAAATATTCTTTTAACTCCGTGTGCGGTTTTAGCCAAAGAGATGCACGTGGCGCGGCATCAACCCACCGTCCCGACCTCCCGGACTCGGATCCTTCCCCTAGTTTCTCGGTCCGGGGTCGCGACAGGACTGGTACAGAGCGGGACATGTTTCAGGCAATTAAAAGAAACTAGAAATCTTAAGTACGTGGAGAGGATTCGTTAGATAGAACCGTGTGAGCAATGTGTGACCACCCTGTACTTGATTTATATGTGCTAACAATTTGTTTTGCAGCGTTATGCCACCTCGCAAAAGAGCAGCAAACACTAACCACATTGCCAGTAACAGTGAGAGTGCAGGGCTTAGTGTAGAGGAACCTCAGGACAACAATATGCAGAATCAATTCCAACAGATGATGCAGGCCATGATAGACCAACAACGCCAGGCCAATGAGAATCAGGCTAGGCTCCAAGCACAAGCATATGAGACACAGACCAGATTGCAAGAACAGATGCTTAAGAAAGACGAGGATCATGCTAGGGAGATAGCTCAAATGCAGGCACAGTTGTTGGGGATATTGGAGAGGAGACCGGAACCAATCCCAGTTGCACCACCTGGTCCGGTGAATATTAGAGGGAATGATCCTAATATGTTGTATGAGCGGTTCAGGAAGAGAGGACCGAAAGAATTTTTGGGGACTGAGGACCCAATGGCAGCAGATGATTGGCTTGAGCACACCGAAAATATATTTGAGATCTTCATATGTGCCGGTGTAGAACGTGTACAGCTTGCAGCCTCTATGTTTGTGGGTTTAGCGGATATTTGGTGGAAGACCGTCAAGGCAGAATACAGGACAATGGCTGATGCAGAAGCTTGGGCTAGCTTCAAGAGACAGTTTGGAGAGAAATATGTACCTACACATGTCAAGAGGCAGAAGGCAGTAGAATTTCAGCAACTTGTGCAAGGAAACATGTCAGTCCTCGAATACCTCACCAAATTTGAGAGATTGTCAAGGTATGCACCGGAGTTAGTAGACACAGAGGAGAAGAAGATAACCAAGTTCCTTGAGGGACTTCACCCGATTATTGAGAGGGATGCTACCGGGGTTGTACCACCCGTTACCTTTGAAGAAGCTGTCAAGAGAGCATACAAATTTGAGAACTTCCACAACAAGATCATCAAGAACCAAGGAAAGGGTCAAGGCCAGCAGCAGAACAATCAACAGAGGAACAATCAAAACAAGAGGCCAAGACAAGAGCAGAATGCACAGAATCAAGGAGCTTGTATCCATTGTGGAAAATATCATGGGAATGCCCAGTGTCGTACTATCACGGGGGCATAATTTAGATGTGGTTCGATGGACCATCAGATGAGGGAATGCCCAAGACAGAATAGACAACAACAGGGAGTACAGCGTCAGGCACCACCTCAGAATGTGTTAGTAGTTCAGAATCAAGCAAGGCCACTACAACAACAGGCACCTCAGCCACAGTTTAGGCCACAACAACAACAGCAACAACCGGCCCGTCAGCAAGGGCAGAATCAAAATCAGAATCAGCGTCCTCAGAATCAGAACAGGAATGCACCACAAGGCAGGCAACAGCAAGGGCAGAACAGGCCACCTCAAAGGGCACAACTCTATGCTGTCAATAGAGCTGATGCGGAGGCCGAATGCAATGTAGTGGAAGGTACACTTCTCGTCTGTGGTTTTGATGCTAAGGTTTTGTTTGACCCTGGCTCTACTCACTCATTCCTATCTCCAAAATTTGCAATGTTGATTGATATGCATGCTAGAGAGTTGAGTTTCATTCTGACTGTGACTACTCCTTTAGGTAAGGAAGTTGTTTGTAGAACTTTTTACCCTAGTTGTCCAGTCATGATAGGAGAAGTAGTATTACCGGCAGATCTCATTTTATTAGAGATGCAGGATTTTGATGTCATCCTAGGGATGGATTGGTTAGCAGGATACCATGCTACGATGGATTGTTTCCATAAAACCCTAACTTTTAAGTTAGAGGAGACCCAAGCAGGGGTGTTGTTTCAGGGAGAGAGGAGTAGTTCTGGTGCAGGGTTTATTTCAGCATTGAAGGCTGATAGACTTCTAAGAAGTGGTTGTGAGGGTTATTTGGCGTTTATCACGGAGGATAAACGGTCCCAAGGGGTGGAGGAGATCCCAATTGTTTGTGAATTTCCGGATGTTTTCCCGGAGGAGATACCTGGATTGCCACCCATTAGAGAGATAGACTTCACTATTGAGTTGTTACCCGGGGACCGCTCCGATATCTATTGCACCTTATAGAATGGCCCCGGCAGAATTGGGAGAGTTGAAGATGCAATTGCAAGAACTTTTGAACAAAGGTTTTGTGAGACCTAGTGTGTCACCGTGGGGAGCACCAGTTTTGTTTGTGAAGAAGAAGGATGGTTCCATGAGAATGTGTATTGACTATAGAAGATTAAACCAAGTGACCATCAAAAACAAATATCCATTGCCAAGGATAGATGAATTGTTCGATCAGTTGCAAGGAGCTGCTTACTTTTCGAAGATTGATTTGAGGTCAGGCTACCATCAGTTGAGATTTAGAGATTCAGATGTACCAAAAACAGCCTTTCGTACAAGATATGGGCACTATGAGTTTCTAGTGATGCCATTTGGTTTGACTAATGCACCGGCAGTTTTCATGGCATTGATGAACAAAATATTTGCGGAGTATTTGGACCAGTTTACAGTGGTGTTTATTGATGATATTTTGGTATATTCCAAGACCAAAGGAGAGCATGAAGAACACTTGAGGATAGCACTCCAGCTTTTGAGGGAGAATCACTTGTTTGCAAAACTTAGTAAGTGTGAATTTTGGTTGGACCAAGTCACATTTTTGGGTCATATTATCTCCAAGGAAGGATTATCAGTGGACCCGTCCAAGATTGAGGCAGTCATGAATTGGGATAGACCGAAGAATGCATCAGAAATCAGGAGTTTTCTTGGATTGGCAGGATATTATCGGAGGTTTGTGCAAGGATTTTCGTCGATTGTGTCACCTCTGACGAAGTTGACAAGGAAGAATGCACCATATGTTTGGACAGACAAGTGTGAGGCTAGTTTCCAAGAGCTGAAGAAGAGATTGACTACAGCTCCAGTCCTTACTCTGCCATCTGGGAGCGGCGGTTTTACCATTTTTACCGATGCTTCTAATGTTGGACTTGGATGCGTACTGATGCAAGATGGGAAGGTAGTTGCATATGGGTCACGGTAGTTGAAGGATCATGAAAAGAACTATGCAACACATGATCTCGAGTTGGCCGCAGTTGTTTTAGCTTTGAAGATGTGGAGACACTACCTCTATGGAGAAAAGTTTGAGGTTCACTCCAATCACCGTAGCCTACAGTACTTGTTTTCTCAGAAGGAGTTGAACATGAGGCAGAGGAGATGGATGGAATATATTAAAGACTATGATTTTCCAATCAAGTATCACCCGGGGAAAGCGAATGTAGTTGCAGATGCCTTGAGCAGAAAGTCAGTGAGCATGGCCAGTCTTCGTGGATCATATGTGGTACAACAGTTAGAAGAGTTGGGTGTAGATTTTCAGCCACTAAGAGAGGGTGTCATGTTAGCAAACATGTCAGTGTCAGAGCCTTCGTTCATTCAGAGGATCAAGGAGAATCAGTTACAAGACCCAGAATTGGCTAAGATTTCTGAGCACTTAGCAGATCGTCCGGATTTTCGTGTTGTAGATGGAGTTTTGTATTACCGAGACCGTCTGTGTGTGCCTAACTTGGAGGACTTGAGGAATAATATCATGTCTGAGGCCCATGATACCAAGTATTCCATACACCCGGGCAGTACGAAGATGTACCAGAATTTGAAGGGCAGATTTTGGTGGAATAACATGAAGAGAGAGATAGCAGCTTTCGTCTCTCGTTGTATGACATGTCAGTTGATTAAGGCAGAACATCAGAAGCCTCCAGGGTTACTACGACCATTAGAGATTCCGGAATGGAAATGGGAGCACATTACCATGGACTTCATATCGGGTTTACCGAAGACTAGTAAGGGCAATGATGCTATTTGGGTCGTAGTGGACCGTCTCACCAAGTCAGCTCATTTCCTACCAATGAAGACTGGAAAGAAGATGCATATGTTACCTTTGGCTCAGTTGTTTGTCACAGAGATTGTCAGTCGTCATGGACAGCCAGTTTCCATCACATCCGATAGAGACAGCAGATTTGTCTCAAGATTTTGGAAGACATTGCATGAGTCTATGGGTACGAAGTTACAGTTCAGCACAGCCTATCACCCACAGACCGATGGTCAGTCAGAAAGGACAATTCAGACACTTGAGGATATGCTTCGAGCTTGTGTGTTAGATTTCAAGACTCAGTGGGATGAAGCATTACCGTTGTGTGAGTTCGCTTACAACAACAGTTTCCACTCGAGTATCGGTATGGCACCTTTTGAGGCTTTGTATGGCAGAAGGTGTAGGACACCTGTTTGTTGGGAAGAAGTTGGTACTCGCAGTTTCCATGGACCGACCATTGTTAGTGAGACAAGCGACAAGGTCAAGTTGATCCAAGAACGTCTGAAAGTGGCTCAGAGTAGACAGAAGAGTTATGCAGACTCTCACAGAAGGGATTTACAGTTCAAAGAAGGAGATAAGGTTTTCTTGAAAGTGTCACCTACTCGTGGAACTTTGAGATTTGGACAGAAGGGCAAATTGTCTAGGAGATACATCGGACCGTATGACATTGTGAGTAGGATTGGTGATGTGGCTTACAGGTTAGCCTTACCACCCGAACTTTCCGGCGTACACAATGTTTTCCATGTGTCTATGTTGAAGAAGTACGTTCCTGACAGACTACACATACTCCGTTATGAGCCGTTAGAAATTCGAGAAGATGCGACCTATGTTGAGAAGCCTAACCAGATCATTGACACCAAAGAACAAGAATTGAGAACTCGGACTATTCAGTGGGTCAAGGTACTTTGGGAGAATCATGGACCGGAAGAAGCAACTTGGGAATTACGGGATCAAGTTCAGAAGAAGTACCCACATCTTCTACCGGAGGTGAGTTCTAATTTCCATTTGGAGGACCAAATGTCCTAAGGGGTGGAGGATGTAAGACCCCGACCCGAGAGACCTCGTTTAGAGTTGATTAAGTTGTGTTTTAGTTTAAGTGTGTTTAGTGATTTTGGATTAGTTGGGGATTAGAATAGCTCTTATAATAGCTTTGGGGAATTTGGAGAGCCTTTTTAATTGTGGGACCCTTTGGGGGTTCTTATTACGAATTGTGTGAGATTGGGGGTTTACCGATGATTTCCAAGAATAGTGTTTTTAAACCCGTTGGATTTATCTTGTTAATCCCTACAACTTTCATGTTGACATCGTTTTCATTCAAGGACCTTAAACCTGATTTGTCACTAATTGAGGGCAAAATGGTCTTTTTACCCAAAATCTGGACACCGATTTCAATGTCACCAAAATGTACAAAATATATACTTTTTGGAAACTAGAAATTTTGCCGATCAACTTTGTCTTCTTCGTCGAATTCGTTTGAAGCTCCGAAGACCATGTTTTGAGCCCGAGAAGTTCTTTAAGTGGTGGGCCCCATCCTCACTTACTATAGATAGAAAGCTTCTTCTTCTTTTTCCCATTTCTGGCAAAAACCCTAGAGGAGAAGAGAAATCCCAGCCCTAAGGGTTTTCCTTACCTTTTCTTGCCTCTTCATCTTCAATCCCCCACTAAGTTAGTGCTAATGGAAGGTTAGAGACTATAATCTTCTTCCTCATCTCAAGGCCTTCGTCTTGACACCATTTTTGAAGAAAACCGCCCACTCCAAAACTTACTTTGGACAACACCTTGCTTTTTGAAGAACTTCCTTGTAAGTGATCTTCCTAAAAGTTTTATAATCTTGTTTGTTAGGCCTTAGGGTAGCTCTATTTCAATTATTGGAGGATTCCGTTTTGTTTTAATTGGATTTTGTTAATCTAGGGTTTCGTTTTGGGGGTTTTGTGTATAGGTGTTTGATTTTGGCCTAAGAGGTGATTAGAGCTCAATTGAATTGCAATTGGACCCAAGGCAAGTGGATGAAATGATTCTCAAGTGTTTTATCATGTTTTATGCAAAATCTTGATTTGTCTTCATTAATGGTTTTAATGATTTATCATGTTTGATGGTTTAGTCTTATTGATTTTAAATGATGATTTGATGAGATAATGAGGTCAAGGAATAGCCCAATTGTTTGTGAAGATATGTATGGAAGAAGGGGAAAGAAAGGAAATGGATTGGAGTTGGACAAGAGAAGAATTCAACCAAAGGGGTTGAAGTTCGCTACAGGACCGATCGATCGCCCGTCAGGTCCGATCGATCGGACTGTAAATAACTGAGAGGGTTCTCAGGACCGATCGATCGCCCGTCAGGTCCGATCGATCGGACTGTAAATAACTGGGAGGGTCTTCAGGACCGATCGATCGCCCTTCAGGTCCGATCGATCGGACTGAAACGAGATGAACTGTAATTAAGAGAATTGTGGGACTATTTTTCCAGATTCATTCCAAGCCCATACTCAAGTCCAATTCAGCTCTGTCTCTTATCTTCTTGATTGAAGACATTGAACCTGTATCGATGCATTTAAACCCATGAAAGATTGGGGTAAATTGTGAGGGGCTGTAGTGTGGAAGTATCATTTGGAGCCCCAAATGTTATTCAAGGATGGGTAAGGTATTGTATGAAGTCCGAAGGAAGGAAGAAACCTCATCAGGGAGATTCCATGAGATTGTATAGATTGACCAATGTGGATAAGGACCCGGAATGTCCCTAACTCTTAAAGAGTACCAAAATTTCATCATAACTGACATACGGGACCCTATTCACACTGATTCAATTCTAGAAACTCCATTGTTAGCCTATAAAGGTGGGAAAACTATTTGTATTCAATTTTCAACTAAACTCCTATTTTGGGATTTCAAATCAACTTGATATGACTAGACTGTTCCAAGAATACTAGAAGTGATGTGTTTAGCTTTTGCTAACTTGTATATGGCGACTTGAGATGGATGTGTACTTGTGTCTATGGCACCCCGTTCTTGTATTATGCATATGATTTGATTTATCGTATTTGACCTATGAGTCGGCACCACTGAGCTTGGACGACCTCGTCGGTTTGATCCACCGACTTGGGGTTCCTTCCCCTCCTGATAGTCAGCTGCAGTCTGGAATTTGCATAGTTTACCCGGTTCACTACCGTGGTCCTGTATAGTATATATATATTATAGTATTTATCGTTGTTCCTCCTCACCTCGTGTGACTGGGGTCAATGATCCTGTTTATCGTTGTTCCTCCTCACCTCGTGTGACTGAGGCCAATGATCCTGTTAGGGTATGTGCTCTCTTCACTTCGGTGAAGGGAGGATCTAGCTTGTGGGGTTGCCATCTTGACAGTTTCCAAATCCTTGTTACCTTACATGATTTATTGCATATGTACTTCTTTTGAAATGATACATTGTCTTTTATAAAGTTCATTGTTTATCCATAAGTTTTCTTAACTCTTGCATAACATCATTGTTTTATTATTGATATGTCTTTTCACCCACCTGCCAGACCGTCGTGTCTGATCCATTTATTTTGGTACTCAGGTCCCGAGCTTATTGCCGTTGAGGAGGAGCCAGAGGAGGCGGTCGGTGAACCGCAACGAGTGATTGAGTGGCAAGCCGATGATGTCATGTAGACATTCGGCCTTGCCTTGAGAACGTTACACTTTGGGGAACTTGATATCTTTGGTTTAGATTTCATTTGGTTGTACGGTCTCTGTTGACCGTTATTTTGGGGGCTTTAATTAACTGATATTTTGTAATTACACTTAACTTTACTTTTGGGGAAAGCATGCTTGATCATTGCTCATCCTGATATCTTGTTATGTTAACCATAAATCAGTCTTGTTTATGGATTTGAATGGTATTAATATGGTTTACTACACGCTTCCGCAATTATGAGAATGTGTTTGATATGGTTACATGTGAGATGATGTGTAAAGATAATCCTCACCGCGGAACCCTGTGGGAAATCACGTGCACGGATAAATATTCTTTTAACTCCGTGTGCGGTTTTAGCCAAAGAGATGCACGTGGCGCGGCATCAACCCACCGTCCCGACCTCCCGGACTCGGATCCTTCCCCTAGTTTCTCAGTCCGGGGTCGCGACACCTTTAATTCTTGGTTGTTCTGCTAGGTAGATTGACATGATCCATGGTTTTTCCCTACCAAATATTTACTGCATTCTGCTTCTTATATAGTTGTTCATGTGGTTGGGTAGGAACAAATGTTGTTGGAGACTAATCTATAGAATTTGGCATTTCAAGGAGCACTTTGTTGATGGAAGGGTGTAACATTGGATTTTTCCCTTTATTCTTTTTGTTGGTGTTAATATGATTTGCCATGTCTCACATCTGTAGTTTCACAATTTTGTCAACATAAGACAATCTTCCATTATGGATAAAGAATGGACTCATTTATCAAGGTGAATTCCAAAGCCCTAAACTATAAATTTGATGATATCCCACACCTATTCATTAATTTCTAGTTAATGAAAAACTTGAGTTCCTTATTTATTTTAGACCATCAAAAGCATATCGGGAGGGAGCACGAAAGTTTGTAGAAAAGGTTCACGAACAAAATGGGTATCCAGAGAAGATCCAATGTCCTTGCATCCAATGCTTAAACTTAAAATATCATCATTATGATATCGTCTACGATCATCTAGTTATTGCTGAAATTGATCCTACTTACACCACATGGATTTTTCATGGAGAAAAACCAACTATGGTAGGACAAATTGAAGATGATGAAATTCAAGCATCATATAAAATGTTTAGAGATGCATGTTTCCAAGATGATAATGTGGATCATATAGATGAAAAAAGATACCAAGATTTTGAAAAACTCATCGAGGAGGCAGAAATGCCTTTATATTTAGGATCTACACACACTAAGATGTCTGCAACACTTATTTTATGCAAGGCCCAGGCTCGACACAGTTTGTCTGACAAAGCATTTGATGATGTTCTCAAGATTGTTCATGATTTGCTACCGATTAATAACATACTTCCGGATAGCTTCTACTCGGCCAAAAAGTTATTTAATGCTTTTGATCTAGGTTATGAGAAAATACATGCATGTGAGAAAGATTGTTGCTTGTTCCGAAAAGATCTGGAGCATAGTGAGATATGTCCGAAGTGTGGTTCTTCATGGTGGAAACTCAATGAACGGACCAAAAAGATAAGTAAGGGAGTTCCAGCAAAAGTTTTGAGGTATTTTCCTATTATTCCAAGATTTAGGAGATTGTTTAAGTCAGCTGAAAGGAGTGAACATTTAACATGGCACTACACAAACAAAAGTCAGGATGGCATTATACGGAATCCAGTTGACACATTGGCATGGAATAGAATAGATAATAAGTGGCCTTCTTTTGCATCTGATCCCCGTAATCTCAGACTCGGCCTTTCTTTAGATGGATTTAATCCTTTTGGTGATCTTAGCTCTTGACATAGTTGTTGGCCTGTAATTCTGGTCACATATAATCTTTTTCCCCGGTTATGCATGTCAAAAGAAAATTTGATTTTGACATTACTCATTCCTGGGCCAAAGCAACCTGGAAATGATATAGATGTGTACTTAGCACCTCTTATAGATGATTTGAAAGAGCTTTGGGTGAATGGAGTGAGTGTTTATGATGCATTTACTCAATCCACATTCAACTTGAGAGCTGTTTTGATGTGGACAATAAATGATTTCCCAGCTTATGGAAATCTGTCCGGGTATGCTGTTAAATCTAAGAAAGGATGTCCTGCATGTGGACTTGAGACATTTTCAACATGGTCGAAAAACAGCCACAAGAACGTATTCATGGGTCATCGGAGATTTCTATCATACAATCATCCATTTCGCTTAAAAAAATCTTGGTTTGATGGGACTGAAGAACATGGAAGAAAGCCTCGCATTTTAACCGGTTTAGAAGTATTTGAAGTGATCAGAAACATCGAAGATGATTGGGGGAAGGCTAAGAAAAATAAGACAAATAAAAGAAAGAGAGATGATGAAAATGAAGAGCAAATTGTCGTACAACCTCAATCGGTATGGAAAAAGAAATCAATCTTTTTCAAGCTACCATATTGGGAGGTGGGTCTTCATTTTTTTTTGTTATTATTTTTTGGTAGGAATAATATGAATGGAATTTAACATGCTTCTATTTGGTTATTGTGTAGTCATTACTGTTGCGGCACAATTTGGATGTGATGCATGTTGAGAAAAATATTTGCGAGAGTATAATAGGCACTCTATTGAATATTAAAGGCAAAACAAAGGATGACTTAAAGTCTCGTGAAGATTTAAAACATATGGGAATTAGAAAGTCATTGCATCCTAACAAAGATGTTGCCGACTCCGGTTATAAAACATCACCATATGTGTTGTCAAATAGTGAGAAAACGTTGTTTTGTAAAAGGCTATTCGAGTTGAGATTGCCAGATGGCTATAGTTCAAACATTGCAAGTCATGTGTCACTAAAAGACTGCAAAATTAATGGCCTCAAGTCCCATGATTGTCATGTCGTGTGCTAATGCAGCAAGTTTTATCAGTATCATTAAGGGGACTATTAAAGAAGGGGCCTAGGGTTGCAATTTTCAGATTATGTTCTTTTTTTAATTGCCTATGTCAAAGAGAGGTTGATAAGAATAAATTAGAATTACTTGAAGACCACATTGCCGAGACTCTGTGTATGCTTGAAAGGTTTTTTCCCCCATCATTTTTTAACATTATGGTTCACATTACTGTTCACTTGGTTCGAGAAGCATTGATAGGTGGTCCAGTGCAATTTCGTTGGATGTACCCATTTGAAAGGTGACTCCAATATTTTACTCTTCTATATAGACAATTCTTTGGTTTAGTTATTGCTTGATTTAGCTATTATTAATTTGTTAAACTTACATTTTGAATTAGGTATATGAAAGTACTTAAAGTCTTTGTGAAAGACCGTTCAAATCCTGAAGCTTGTATAGTTGAAAAGTATAATGCAGAAGAGTGCACAAGTTTTTGTGCTCCTTACATAAAGTAAGCAGCTCAAGTAGGTGCTCAACAGAGCCGATATGAAGAGTATGAAGATGAGAATATATTAGAAGGGAGACCAATTGGTGACGCTAAATTGAAGGAATTGTCTACTAACATGCTTAAAGTTGCTCATTTATATGTCCTAGAGAATACAGCAGAAGTAGAACCGTACAAAGAGTAAGTTTCTCATTTATATGTGCTGGAATAAGATAGGCATGTCTTTAGTGGTTTTAGTCTTTTTTTATTTGCACTTTTTAACTTTATTCTATATATATATCTTAATTTTTTTTCAGAATGCACTTAGAGGAACTTCGACAATCTGATATATGTCTTCGTGGGAATGAAAACCTTTTAAGAAATTGGCATAGGGACATGTTTAGTGAGTGGTTAGCAAATAAAGTTAAGGTTGGAAATGCTGGTAACATGTAACATGTCAGACCTTGTAAAATGGATAGGGTGTCGACCTAAGCCTTATGTTGAATCATATTCAGGTTTTATTATCAATGGTAATCGATTCCATAATAGAGATGTTAAGAATTGCACACAAAATTCTGGTGTTTCTCTTAAAGCAGAGACATTATGTCGATCAATTGCTAGAGATGCATCACATGTCAGTGGAAAGATTGTGTTCTATGGTGTTATAAGAGATATAATTTTGCTGGACTATCACAAGTTTAAACTCCCTATCTTTCATTGTGATTGGGCAAACATGGCAAGTAGTGTCAAAGTTGAAGAGTGTTTTACATTAGTTAACCTTCATCAAGGCCAGTATCAATTTAAGAATGATCCCTTTGTATTTTCCTCACAAGCAAACCAAGTCTTTTATTCCAGGCATGACGATACTTCAAATTGGTATGTTGTACTAAAAGCACCACGAAGAGGCGTTTATGAGTCTGACACTAATGGGAATGATTGCATACCATATGCTCCATTAGATGTATCCACTCTTAATCTAGATGATGAAGATTATGAAAGAAATGACTATGTGGTCATGGATGAGTCGGTAATTGTTACAATGATGATGTTGTTTACTATTTTAATGTTGCCTGAGATAGATTTAAACACTAATACTAATTATTAATTTCCTTTGCAGATTCAGCCATCATAGATCATGAGTGGTGTCATGGTAAGCATCATTACTTACTTTTATTCTCTTTGATAGACTTCATATTACTGTGGGTCAATTTAAGAGGATATCTTCTGGTCAATCTGTTTCTCATTGATGTTCTTTTGTCATATTCTGTTAGCATAATTGTTGCTTGCTTTTTTCTACCAGATGTCTCCAAAAAAGAGATGTATATTTGCAAAAAAAAAAAACAAATAAATGCAGCAGCTGCAACCATTCAAGATGATAGTCAACGTTTACGTCCATCGGATGGAGATTCTAATTCTCCAACTACTGAAGTTCCTAATGTCCCAGACGTTCAAGTTGAAAACAATCAACCTAGTATGAAACCAAAACCTAGAGAGAAGGCAAAAGTTTCATTTTTTACCAAAGGAAAAGGAAAGGGGACTCGCCTTCAAGTTGAGTTCAATGAGAAGGGGCAGCCGTTTAGAGCGAATGCGCAAAATTATCTTCTTTCCTTGGGATCACAGCGAGAGAGTTAATTCCGGTGACACTTGACAAATGGAGTGATCTTACAAATGACTTTATGACGCAAATATGGGATCACATAATGGTAGTATTTTTTTGTAAGTATTTATATACATTTGGTTTAGATGTGTTTCTAATACAACTGTTCATTTTATTTTGTAGCAAAAGTTTAGTTTCTCTGAGTGTTATAAAACGTACACGGTTGGAAAGCTAAGAAAACATTGGAGAGATAACCGGAGTTTGCTGCTAAAGAAAGTGATGGAACAAGCCAAGTTGGTAGGTCTAAAACATGCTACCACCCTCTTGAAACCTGATAATGTAGAATCCATGGAAGTATGGCAAGCTTTTATAAAAAAAAGACCTCTCCACAACAATTGGTGAGCACTTAACTTGTATCATTATGATTTATGGTACATAGTTGACTATTTGAGCGTCTCTCCCTTAATTGTGAATGTTTCTAGGCGATAAATGTAAAGTATAAAGAGATGCGAGCAAAACAAACTCTGATGCATAGAACGAGTCGTAAAGGATTTGCATGGCAAGAGGATGAAATGGTAATTACAATTATTGAATATGTATTCACTTGCCTCAAGTCTAGATGAGAGAAATATTACTCCTCAAACAACGCTCTAGGGTCTCAAGCTCCCAATCTACAAAAACCCCAAAAAATTCCCCAAAGAGAACCCTAAAAAAATCAATATTTGCAAATCTCTAAGGAAAGTTCTTGCATATGGGATGAAAACACTCCAAATGAAGAGGAAAACAAACATCTCAAGTTTGGAAAGCCATTGCTAACCTTGAAAAGCTCAAACGAAGAAGAGAAACTTGAAAGAGAACCTTGCCCTAGTTTGAAAAAGGTGTCTTTGGAAAGCTTGGAAGATGAGGAAGAACCTTAGGAGACCAATCCTCCAAGAAAACTCCAAGAGATTGGTGTTTCAGATGAGAGAGAAAGTGTTGGAAGAGAGGGAAAAGCCTTAGTTCCAAACCGTGCAGGAAACGAAATGAAGGAAGAAGAAGAGAGTTCCTCTTCTTATAAGATGGGTTTTGTGGGCCCCGATCTTCACAAGACTAAAAATGACATTTGCGGGCCCCGAATGAAAACGACGAAGAAGACAAAAACGATCAGCGAAATTTCTACTTTCCAAAAAGTATATTTTTGTCAATTTTTGAAAATTTCAAAATTTGGGTACAGATTTTGTGTGAAAGGTCAGTTTTGCCCTTTTCCTTGAAAAACGCAATTTCTGATCATTAAATCAAGATGGTCAAAACATGAAAGTTGATAATCTAAATGAAATGAGTAAAAATGCACAAAATTGGGATTTTACAAAAATCAAAGTTAAACTCCACAGATTCACACACAACCCACGGGCGCCCCGGCCTGCGTCAAGCCTAAGTCAACGATTCTCGAAACTTCCCCAAAGCTAATCAAACATTCTAATCTAGCTTAAGAAAATAAGCTAATCATCCACTAAGCCCACTTATCAACTAATCACGGTTAAAATATACTTAAATATTCCAAACCTGGGTCGGGGTCTGACAGATTTATTGTTCATTTTAATGCTTATAGGATTTCATCTCTTGGGTTGATGTTACCTGTCACATAGAGAGAGTTTACTTGTTTAGAATTTTCGTTAGGGATGGGTAATGGACTTGCAGGTTCTGTTTACATTTTTATTTTAGTTTATTAATTTGTATTTGTAGTAATAAAAAAATGTGGATTTAGTTTTTTTAATTAAAAAACAATTAATTTTTTTTTATAAAAAAAAAAATTAAGGCGCGTCTTGCGAGCCATAAATTAAAAATCGCCAATTCTTTAATGGCCTGCATTTGAAAGTTGTAAAAACATATACAAAACTCGCCAATTCTTTAATGGCCTGCATTTGAAAGTTGTAAAAACATATACCTAATTATGGCTTGCATTTGGAGCCGTTAATCAGATTGTACACAACCCATTTACAATCCACAAATGCAAGCTGTGTAAAACATTTTTCGTTTTAAGTATTCATGGCTTACTATGTGTGCCATAAACTTAAGCACACCAATGCTTTGACAGCACTCAGTCTGCGTCGTAAAAGTTTTGTATTTACGGCCTGCTTAGGAGGCCATAAATCTGGTCCAAAAAGTCTTAAGAGCATCATTTTCGGTTTGCATTGATCCTACTTACGGCCTATATATGCACTCTGTAAATAGTTCAAACCTTTTACGGCAGGCGCTTTTATGGCACGACCCCCGTGAGCCGTAAACATACATTTACGGCGCGCATTGCACGCTGTAAAAGCCCTGAAATGGTGTAGTGACCATCTTTATAATCTTCTTGAAAAGAGTCTCATACAGTCTTCTGGTCAAGTTATTCCCTTGACTCATTATCTTGATCATTTTTATCATCGGAAGAAACATGGAAATTAGCAGAAACAGAAATTTCCATAAATGCAATGAACTTCCCTTTGTTAGTGTCATACTTCTCAGACTCAGGATCTTCATCAGTATCTTCTTCCCAAGTCGTATTTAAAGTCTTCTTTTTAAATCTTCTGTGTCCATAACCATGACATTCATAGCATTGAATCTCTTTAGAAGATTTCTTCTTATCAGTTGTTTTAGGAATTTTCACATTAGTTTTCTTCCCCTTCATAAAAAGCTTGAATTTCTTCATAAACTGTACAGTAAGTTTGGCACCAATTTCCTCGGAATCTGAATCTGAATCACTAGTAGATTTTTTGAATGATTCATTGGATGCTTTCAAATCAATACCTTTAGATCGTTAATTCCCATTAGACCTAAGCTTTGCTTCAAAAGTTTATAGGTTGCCAGCCAACTCATCAACTTTTAAATCAATACCTTCAGAGTAATCATAATTTATTCTCCTCTATGGCCACAACCTTTCCATGAAGAGACCTCAGAATCTTTTTGACAATTTTGCTTTCAGGAATTGGTTCTCCTAAAGAAAAGCATCATTCACAATTGCATCCAGCTTAGCATTGAACTCATCGAAGGTTTCATCATCTTCCATCTTTATGGTTTTTGAAGCAGTATATAACTTCTGAAGTTTTGACTATTTGACAGCGTCAGTCCCTTCATGCACAGTCTGCAAAATATCCCAAGCTTCTTTTGCAGTAGTGCATGCAGAAATTCTTCAAAACTCAGACATACTAACTCCATTGTAAATAGCATTTAAAGCCCTAGAGTAGTAAGTAGCAGCCAGCTCGTCATCCTTAACCCATTGTTCTTTAGATTTGGGACCAATTACCCCATTAGCAGTGACAATGGGCAAGGAATAGTCATTCATAGTAGACTTCCAAACTTTAATATCTATGGCTTTTAAGAAGGCAACCATCATGACCTTCCAATAAGCATAAGTACCATCCAACAGAGGTGGCTTATTGGTTGAAGTGCCTTCGCGGTAGATATTCATTCAAGTGATACATATCAACGCAGTAATATAGTGCAACCCGCTCAAATACCAGTTGAAAGTGCGTTTGAAAGAATGGTTACTAGTTCCAGAAACTAATGCAAAGCGGATGTAACCAACCGAGCAAGATAGAACTAGCAAAACTATCTACCAATCACACACCACAAGAAGGCAGATACAAATTTAATGTGGAAACCATGTCCAAGGAGAAAAATCACGATTAGAAAAACCAATCGCTATTAAACGGTTACACGATATACTCATAGCTCCTTTATTCCAATCAGTACGTCGACTTAAGGATTGTAGTTGTTCTTGCACAACTTCTCCTCTTGCCACGACTTCCGCGCCATGTACCGGTCTCCGTGCTTGTTCCTCCTTCAATCACCTTGAGTATCAAGACGAACCAATCTTTTACAAACAAATAAAAGCTTCAAACCTTCTAAAGCAGCATTTCAGAATAATCTCTCAATGGCTCTAGAGAACAATTCTTTCTCTTAGATCTCTCTTGCTCAGAATAATGAGAGAGGTGGTGTGTACCTTAGGGTTGAGAGAAACACCTAATTTATAACAACAAATCCATGCATAAGTCTTTTCAAATTGTGTCCTAGAATCCGGATCAGACGGAGCAAATTAAGTCCGCTGCTCACTATAGTGAGCCCTATCTCTGGCCCCTGGCCTTGCTGCCACTTTGCTAAAGCAAAGTGCATGTTCGCTATAGCGAACACACGATCTGGAATTTGGCTTGAACGCTCCAAAACTCTTCATTCTTCACTTCAGATCTTCCGGTGGCTCAACCATAGTCCATTCTAAAAGAAATAGAAAAGAACAACTCAAATGGACCCAGAGTTTTGTCCAACCCATGAATTATCCAATCACAATAAAATTCCTAACAGTTCTAGACTATCATTTAGAGATTTATTGTTTATTGGTTGGTTGGCTGGCCTCGCTTGAGAGAGGTAAAGGAATTCGAGAGAGAAAAGGTGGGGGAAAGGGTTTAGGGTTTTTCAGTTGGTTGGTCTCCCTTGAAAGAGGAAGAGGGTTTAGGGAGAGAGAAAAAGTGAGGGAGGGGATTTAGGGTTTTCGGTTGGTTGTCTCGCTTGGCAAAGGGAGAGGGTTTACAGAGAGAGAAAAGATGAGGGAGAGAAAGATGGAAGGAGAGAGTTATTTAGAAAGAGCACAATGTCAGAGAGAGAGAGGAAGTTACTTGGAGTGTCGCAGTGAGGAGAAGATAAGAGTAGAGGGTCTGGTCTTTTCTTCCTTCCAGCGCAAAGAAGATGAGTGCGAAAAAGAAGAGTCACAGAGTTGTGTGGTTTTTTCTTTAGTCCTTCATGCCGAAAAGGCACTTTTCCTCTCCGGGTGGGAAGGAAAATAATGGCCCCTATTTTGACATTTCATTCGTGGGTGTTTTGTTTGTTAATTTCACAAGTTGGATGTTGTGTTGGAATGAGTGGATGGGATTTACCTCTCATAGTAGTGTGAGAGTAACTCTCACAAGAGCGTTCTCCAATCATAATATATTATAGCCGAGGGTTTTGAATTTAATTTTGACCAGATATAGGTTGAGAGATTTGGAACCCATGACCTTTTGCTTGTTTAGATAACTAACATTACCACTACACCACATAATATCAATATGTTATCATTCATTAGAAAAATATCGAAAGTCGTAAGATGGAGCGGGAACCCTACCCATGTGGGTCATGCTCGTCCTTGGCATGGGTCAATGTACTAGTGTATATAAAACTCTCACACTACTATGAGAGTAAAGGGGCCCCCTCGTATTTAGGCTGTTGGCATTAGATATAGATCCAATGGGCCCCCCTTTACTCTCATAGGAGATGCTCTTGTGAGAGTAACTCCCACGGTACTATGAGACTAAATGGTGAGGGCCCTCACATTTAGGCTGCTGACATTGGATATGGACTTGAGGGCCCCCACCCTTACTCTCACAGTACCATGAGAGTTGCTCTTATAGGAGCATCTCACACACATATATATATTTATATAGAGAGGGAGGGAGGCTCCCCTAAGCTGGATCTTGCAAATCCCCTATGTGACAGAAATTCAAGGTCCGCTTATTTTTGCCCTTTCATTCCTGAAACAACCCTCCCTCTTTTGCAAAAAATCCCTTTCCGCCTGTGCCTTTCTCGCTTCTCTCCCTCTCGGTCTTGTCTCATGTGCATATATGATTTCTTCCACCTTCTGGGTATTTCTGGATTTACACAATTGAAAGAGCTCTAATACTTTCATGTATCACTTCTGTTTCTTCGGACAATGCAGAATACTACTACATATGGATCGCACCATACTCTTTAGGCAAAGATTGTTTATTCACTTGGAGACCATTATTATTTAAGAAAATATCTTAAAATATTGAATCTTATCACTGGGCATGATTGAAATGAAGAAGAGTTATTCACTTGGAGACCATTAATATTAAAGAAAAGATTTTAAAATATTGAATCTTGTCACTGGGCATGATTGAGATGATGAAGAAGAGTGCGGACTATACTGACATTTTTCTGCAACATAAACGATCAATGCCCATCAATAGTATAGTCATTGAAAGATTTCAGATGATCATTTAGAATGCAACGAACCCATCAATGGTCACTAAAATAGAGGCATTAAAAGAACCAGAACATATATAAATAACCCACATTCATATTTGAATGGCAAAGTTAGAATAACACCCATGAATCCCACCATCACCTATCACCAAACCCAAACAACATTGAAAACAAAAATACAAAAAAAAAAAAAAAAAACCAATGTTGAAGAAACAAAAAGAAAACGAAAAAAACGGCCTTCTTCTATCTTCTCTCTATGGAAAAGGGGAAAACAGTGAAAACAAATTCCCATTTCCTTTTCCTCTGTTTGGGTGGTCTCTAGTCTCTAATCTTCAAACTCAGCTTTCTCCCAAATCACATTCCTCACCCTGCTCAGATCCCTTCCTTTTAAAGACCCAACTCCTTTATGAACTGAGAAAGAAGCAATCCTCGTACTCGCCAACTGCCTTGCCAGAAACTCATGAGGAGGAATCCTCCCATCCGATTCCTCCTCCTCATCAGAATCTGAATCGATTCCACCCCTTCTCGAATCCCTGTAATTGTCACGCCCCCGGACCGAGGACCCGTAAACAAGACCTTAATCTGGGGTCGTGGCGCGACGGGCCGGAAATTTCCGCCCGCACACGCTAGTTTCCCACAGGTTTCCGCGGTAAGGATCCCCGAAATCCGATCCAACAGTGATTAATAAGAATCACATTCATACTAATAACTTACGCGGAAGCATTGTAGCAAACATAAAAGTCTCTCACATATGGGTATAAGATGAGAACGCACAAGACTAGCATCAAAAAGAGAAACATTTCATTGGTAGGCCCCAAAGTTGGTTTCAAGTTTAAAGTTAAATACAAAAGCAAAGTTATCCAATAATTATAATTTTTCCCAAAAAGAATAAGCCAACAATGGCTACAACAAAAACCCCAAAAGAATAGTATCTATTCCCCAAAATGTGATCGCAGCTCCAAAAACAACCCGACATCTAAACGACATCATCGGGCTGCCACTCGCGCTCCACAAGGACTATAGGTTCCGCCTCGAAGTGCGCCTCAACCGTGAGGGGCTCGACATCTGGCACCAAGCAAACAGGGTCAGACACGACATCTGGCACCAATAATAGGATGACAGAAAAGTAAAACATTAAATAAATGAGAGCCACGATTAAATCCTGAATAATAGAAATGACGAACTAAAAGATAGACATCATAATAGTTTACAAATCCAATGCTGTGGTAAATGAAATAAACAAGAACCATAAGATGAACATTAAATGTATAAAAATATTGGCAGACCATGTATAGCTAAATTCTCCTGTTACCAAAGTAACTGGAGCGGACAAAACCGTAGCCACTACTCGTGGGACCGGAACGAACATAGTCGTTAACAAACAGAATCGTAGCCACTACACGTGGGACCGGATATAAACCGTTGCCATGGTCGGTACAGATAGAATCCAAACTGCAGCTGGTGATCAAATTAAAGATTTCAAGCCAGATGATCAGTCCGACAAGGTAACCTAAGCTTAGTGGTGCCATTAGAATAAAAGTTCGAAATCTCGAAGAAATGTAAATCCGTTCATAAAATACATTTCCAAAAATCGATAAGAAAACGACTCCGAACAAATACATATTGACGAATTCGAGTAAAATAGGTGAGTAGTCTTACCAATATCTAAAGAGGTGGTAAACCGCCTCAAGGCATTCAAAAGATTGATGAAAGAATCCGAACAAAAGTATTTTTACATGGAACGAATGTATGATGATTCAACAGTCTAATGCGGGTCGTCTCGATATGCATTTGACCCCTTTATTGTCATTAATAGAACGTAATTTGGTGCCACAGAAGATCTTTGACAATTACAAGGGATAAAGTGTATATTTAGACTTGAAGGATTCCCCAAAGGGCTTGTTCCACATTCAAACCAATTTACATAATGGTCTCATGTTTTAAAAGAACTGATTGGGCTTTAATATATATATAGAAAGGTTGGGCTGAGTTGGACATGACTCTGGGCTTGAAATGGACCTGGGAAACACTTCAATAAGTCCCCTTAAAAAAATGATTAAAGCCTCTTTGAACCAGACCCAAATCGGGCCTTGAACCAAGCCCAAAATAGCCTTTAAATATGACCCAAACAGGCCCATACAGACCTTGAAATGAGCCCAGAAATCAGGTCTTGCAACAGGCCCAACACAGTTTTCGAATGGGCTAAACAGATCTTTGAAACGGGCCAAAAACAGTCCCTGAACAGGCCCCCAGGCTGGGCTGGGCTCGCTCGAGCGACCCAAGGTCCGCTCGAGCGGCCTACTAGGTCGCTCCAGCGGACTGGGCCCTGTCCAGTCCGGCTCGGCTGGGGGTTTTTCCCCCTTTTTTCCATCTTTTTTTATTCTTTTTGTTTCCTTTCCTTTCATACACATTTCCACAATTAATTTGCCCCTTCCTTGACCTCCTCAACTCATCAAATCATCATCCATAATCAATCCAATAAAACAAACACAATACTTTGAAATCAAAGTTTTCTTCCTTGCCTTTGAACACAACACTTAATATAAAGAAAGCTAAGTTTCAAATGAGCAAAGTGGAAGCAAACTTTCAATACACTGTAAAACAATGACATGAGAGGAAATCAAGCACAACATTACTCCATTAGTCCAAAACAAATCTATGAGTCATGAAGAGATTATAACATAGAAAGAAAAACATGAAATGGAACTTATAACATGGAGTCATCATATTAAGTGGAGTATTCACTTGCCTCAAGTCTAGATGAGAGAAATATTACTCCTCAAACAAAGCTCTAGGGTCTCAAGGTCCCAATCTACAAAAACCCCAAAAATTTTCCCAAAGAGAACCCTAAAAAAATCAATATTTGCAAATCTCCAAGGAAAGCTCTTGCATATGGGAAGAAAACACTCCAAATGAAGAGGAAAACAAACATCTCAAGTTTGGAAAGCCATTGCTAACCTTGAAAAGCTCAAACGAAGAAGTGAAGCTTGAAAGAGAACCTTGCCCTAGCTCAAAACCTTTGAAAACGGTGTCTTTGGAAAGCTTGGAAGATGAGGAAGAACCTTAGGAGATCAATCCTCCAAGAAAACTCCAAGAGATTGGTGTTTCAGATGAGAGGGAAAGTGTTGGAAGAGAGGGAAAAGCCCTACTTCCAAACCGTGCAGGAAAAGAAATGAAGGAAGAAGAAGAGAGTTCCTCTTCTTATAAGATGGGTTTTGTGGGCCCCAATCTTCACAAGACTAAAAATGACATTTCCGGGCCCCGAATGAAAACGACGAAGAAGACAAAAACGATCAGCGAAATTTCTACTTTCCAAAAAGTATATTTTTGTCAGTTTCTGAAATTTTCAAAATTTTGGTTCAAATTTTGTGCGAAAGGTCAGTTTTGCCCTTTTCCTTGAAAAACGCAATTTCTGATCATTAAATCAAGATGGTCAAAACATGAAAGTTGATAATCTAAATGAAATGAGTCAAAATGCATAAAATTGGGATTTTACAAAAATCAAAGTTAAACTCCACAGATTCACACACAACCCACGGGCGCCCCGGCCCGCGTCAAGCCTAAGTCAACGATTCTCGAAACTTCCCCAAAGCTAATCAAACATTCTAATCTAGCTTTAGAAAATAAGCTAATCATCCACTAACCCCACTTATCAACTAATCATGGTGAAAATATAATTAAATATTCCAAACCTGGGCTGGGGTCTGACATCCTCCACCCCTAAAAATCACATTTGGTCCTCCAAATGATCACGAACCTCTGGGAATAGCTGAGGGTACTTCTTCTGGACCTGATCACGAAGTTCCCAAGTGGCCTCTTCTGGTCCATGATTCTCCCAACGAATCTTTACCCACTGAATTGTTCTGTTTCTCAGTTCTTGCCCTTTGGTGTCAATAATCTCTGCCGGTTTCTCAATGTAGGTGGCATCTTCTCGAACATCCAACGGTCAATGATGTAGCATGTGCGAAGGGTCCGAAACATACTTCCTTAGCATTGACACGTGAAACACATTGTGCACACCTGAAAGTTTTGGAGCCAAAGCTAGTCTATATGCTACTTCCCCGATACGACGCAAGATCTCATACGGTCCAATGAATCTCTTAGACAATTTGCCCTTCTGTCCAAATCTCAGCGTTCCTCTAACCGGAGATACTTTTAAGAATACTTTGTCTCCAACTTGGAATTGTAGGTCCTTCCTTCGAACATCAGCATAGCTCTTCTGTCGACTTCTCGAAACCTTCAATCGCTCATGAATAATTCTGACTTTGTCACTTGTTTCTTCAACCAAAGATGGACCATGAAAACTGCGTTCTCCAACTTCTTCCCAAGACACTGGGGTTATACACTTCCTGCCATACAACGCTTCGAAAGGGGCCATCCCTATGCTTGAATGGTAACTATTGTTGTAGGCAAATTCACAAAGCGGTAAATTCTCGTCCCATTGATTCTTGAAATCAAGTACACACGCTCTAAGCATGTCTTCAAGGGTCTGAATAGTTCTCTCCGATTGACCATCGGTTTGCGGGTGATATGTTGTGCTGAATTGAAGCTTCGTTCCCATTGATTCATGTAAGGTCTTCCAAAACCTTGAAACAAATCTACTATCTCGATCTGAAGTAATGGAGACCGGCTGACCATGGCGACTAACAATCTCCTTCACAAAAGCTTGTGCCAAAGCCAACATGTGCATTTTCTTCCCGGTCTTCAAAGGAATAAAGTGTACCGACTTCGTTAACCGATCTACTATGATCCAAATAGCATTGTTCCCTCTGCTTGTAGTCGGTAGACCCGAGACGAAATCCATAGTCAGGTGTTCCCATTTCCACTATGGGATTTCTAAGGGCTGCAAAAGTCCAGGTGGTTTCTGATGTTCAGCCTTCACCAATTGACAAGTCATGCATCTGGATATAAAGGCTGCTATCTCTCTCTTCATATTGTTCCACCAAAAACGACTCTTCAAATTTTGGTACATCTTCGTGCTCCCCGGGTGTACTGAATACCTTGTATTGTGAGCTTCTACCATAATGTCATTCTTCAGATTATCTATCTTTGGAACACAAAGCCTGCCACGGAAGGACAAAACTCCATCCATGATCTGAAAATCTGGGCGTCCTGAGATATGCTCCATAATTTTAGCCAAGTCTGGATCTTGCATCTGACTGTCCTTGATTTTCTGTATGAAGACTGGCTCAGACACTGTCATATTTGCCAACACAACTCCTTCCCTCAAAGGTTGGAACTCTACTCTCAACTCTTCGAATTGCTGAAAATTGTAAAACCCTTGCAAACTGGCCAAACAAACTGATTTTCTACTTAAAGCATCTGCCACTACGTTAACCTTCCCCGGATGATAGATGATCGGGAAATCATAGTCTTTGATGTACTCCATCCATCTTCTTTGCCTCATGTTTAATTCCTTCTAAGAGAACAAATATTGGAGACTATGGTGATCCGAATGAACTTCAAATTTTTCTCTGTACAAGTAGTGTCTCCACATCTTCAACGTCAACACTATAGCTGCCAACTCCAAATCGTGCGTCGCATATTTCTTCTCATGTTCCTTCAATTACCTCGAGCCATACGCAATCACATTCCCATTTTGCATCAAAACACATCCAAGTCCTACACCTGAAGCATCCGTATAGATAACAAAACCACCACTCCCCGAAGGTAAGGTGAGGACAGGTGCTGAAGTTAACCTCTTCTTCAACTCTTCAAAACTAGCTTCACATTTATCTGACCATATGAACGGTACATTCTTTCGGGTCAACTTGGCCAACGGTGCTGCAATGGATGAAAATCCTTGTATAAATCTCCTATAGTATCCTGCCAAACCCAGAAAACTCCTAATCTCAGTCACATTCTTCGGCTTCTCCCAATTGATGACTGCTTCAATCTTTGCTGGATCAACAGCTAGTCCTTCTCTAGAAATGATGTGACCAAGAAAAGTGACTTGCTCTAGCCAAAACTCGCACTTCCCAATCTTCGCATACAACTGGTTATCCCTCAACAACTGTAATGAAGTTCTCAAATGCTGCTCATGGTCTTCTCTTGACTTGGAATACACTAAAATATCATCAATGAAGATGACTGTCAACTGATCTAGATAGGGTGCAAAGATCTTGTTCATAAGGGCCATAAATACTGCCGGTGCATTCGTCAATCCAAAGGGCACCACCAAAAATTCATAGTGCCCGTATCTAGTCCGAAAAGCTGTCTTCGGAATGTTTGATTCTCTAACTCTCAACGGATGGTATCCGGACCTCAAATCTATCTTCGAGAAAAACTCTGCACCTTGCAACTGATCAAACAACTCGTCTATCCTTGGCAAAGGGTACTTGTTCTTGATGGTCACTTGGTCCAATTTCCTGTAGTCTATACACATCCTTAAGCTTCCATATTTCTTTTTGACAAATATAACTGGGGCACCCCATGGGGAAACACTTGGCCTTAGAAATCCTTTGTCTACCAACTCTTGCAACTGTAGTTTCAATTCTCCTAACTCTGCTGGAGCCATCCTGTAAGGAGCAATGGAGATCGGAACAGTTCCTGGCATCAACTCTATTGTAAACTCAACCTCTCTGACAGGTGATAAACTTGGAATCTCTTCCAAAAAAATATTGGGAAACTCACACACTACCGGAATGTTCTCCACCCCTTGGGACTGTTCATCTTTGGTGACAAATGCAATAAATCCTTCACATCTTGATCTCAACAACTTAGCTGCAGAAAGAGCTTAAATGAACCTAGCCGGAGAAACCCTTTTCTCTCCCTGAAATTTCACCCCAGAGGATATCCCATCCAATCTAAAAGCAATGGTCTTACTAAAGCAATCCATAGAGGCATGATGTCCCGCTAACCAATCCACGCCTAAAATGACATCGAAGTCATGCATAACTAAGGTAATAAGGTCTGCAGGGAAAATGACCTCTCCTATCTTCACTGAACAACTAGGGTAAAAAGTACTACACACAACTTGTTTCCAGTCAAAACAAACTCTAACTCTCTAGCAGGTACACCAATCATTTTAGCAAAGACATGGGGATAAGAAAGAGTGAGTAGATCCCGGGTCAAACAACACTTTAGCTTCTACATCACAAATTAGGAGTTTACCTTCCACAACATCTCCCGCTGCTTCTGCGTCCACTTGATTGAGGTGATTGAGACGGCCTTGCTGACGCGGTCTATTTTGGTTCTGATTTGGCCTTCCTAGCTGCACATTCCGATTCTGTTGCGGTGGATGTACATTCTGATTTTGTGGTTGCTGACGGGGCTGCTGATTCTGCTGCTGCCTTGGTTGATTCTGAACTGCCTGCTAGTTCTGCTGAGGTGCCTGCCTTGGTGGCTGCTGAGGTGCCCTATTACCTTGATTCATGTTGTTTAGGCAATCCTTCATTTGGTGATCTGTGCCACCACACTTAAAACACGCACCCGTAACTCTATAGCACTGCTGAGAAGGGTGATTCTTGCCACAATGCTCACACTCACCTTGAGCTGGAGTATTCTGCTGTTTCTTCTGTCTCTTGCCTTGATAAGATTTCTGCCCTCTATGGTATTGCTGCCTCTTCCTCTGATTATCCTTGATGATTTGATTGTTGATGTCTTCAAACTTGTAGGCTCTTTTGATAGCCTCTTGGAAGGTAGTTGGTGGTACCACACCTAAAGAATCCCTCAAGATAATGGGATTGAGTCCATCCATGAACATGGTGATTTTCTTCTCTTCTGTCTCCACAAGCTCCGGTGCATAACGAGACAATTTCTCAAACTTCGTAAGATATTCAAGAACGGTCATGTCCTCTTGCTTGAGTAATTGAAACTCTGCTGCCTTTTGCTTCTTGATGTGAGCAGGGACATACTTCTCACTGAACTGTTGTTTGAAGGTGGCCCAAGCAATCCCATCCTCAATATTCTGATAACCTTCCTTAATGGTTTTCCACCATATATCTGCCAATCCGGTGAACATGGAAGCTGCTAGATGAACTCGTTGTCTGCCTGTGCATACAAAGATATCAAAGATGTTCTCCGTGTGGGCTAACCAATCATCAGCTGCTAAAGGGTCTTCTTGTCCGGTGAGCTCCTTAGGGCCTCTCTTTCTGAACTTCTCAAACAAGATATTAGGATCCCGGTCTCTGTTCTGCATAGCTTCCACATTAGGTATTGGTTTTGGCCTCCTACCCAAAACTTCAAGCAACTGCCTCTGAACCTGAGTCAACTCTTCATCTTTCTTTGCCATCTGCTCTTGGAATCTAGCTTGATTCTCATTTGCCCTCTGTTGCTGTTCAACTAACATCTGCATAAGCTGCTGGAATTGACCTGTCATCTGATTTTCAACCCCACTGTCATTGTTACAGCCTGATGCATTTGCATTCACTGGAGGTCTGCGTGGAGGCATAGTGCTGCAAAAAAACTTGTTAGTACAACAAAATATAATAATAAGGCGTTCCCAAACCCAATCGATACTAACTAAAGGAAATTCTAACGAATCCTTGCCACGTCCTTATGTTTCTATTCCAATTTTAATTGCCTCAAATATTTCTCGCTCTGATACCAAGCCTGTCACGCCCCCGGACCGAGGACCCGTAAACAAGACCTTAATCCGGGGTGGTGGCGCGACGGGCCGAAAATTTCCGCCCGCACACGCTAGTTTCCCACAGGTTTCCGCGGTAAGGATCCCCGAAATCCGATCCAACAGTGATTAATAAGAATCACATTCATACTAATAACTTATGCGGAAGCATTGTAGCAAACATAAAAGTCTCTCACATATGGGTATAAGATGAGAACGCACAAGACTAGCATCAAAAAGAGAAACATTTCATTGGTAGGCCCCAAAGTTGGTTTCAAGTTTAAAGTTAAATACAAAAGCAAAGTTAGCCAATAATTATAATTTTTCCCAAAAAGAATAAGCCAACAATGGCTACAACAAAAAACCAAAAAGAATAGTATCTATTCCCCAAAATGTGATCGTAGCTCCAAAAACAACCCGACATCTAAACAACATCATCGGGCTGCCACTCACCCTCCACAAGGACTATAGGTTCCGCCTCGAAGTGCGCCTCAATTGCGAGGGGCTCGACATCTGGCACCAAGCAAACAGGGTCAGACACAACGGTCTGGCAAGCAAATATAACAATAATAGGATGACAGAAAAGTAAAACATTAAATAAATGAGAGCCACGATTAAATCCTGAATAATAAAAACGACGAACTAAAAGATAGACATCATAATAGTTTACAAATCCAATGCTATGGTAAATGAAATAAACAAGAACCATAAGATGAACATTAAATGTATAAAAACATTGGCAGACCACGTATAGCTAAATTCTCCTGTTACCAAAGTAACCGGAGCAGACAAAACCGTAGCCACTACTCGTGGGACCGGAACGAACATAGTCATTAACAAACAGAACCATAGCCACTACACGTGGGACCGGATATAAACCGTTGCCATGGTCGGTACAGACAGAATCCAAACTGCAGCTGGTGAACAAATTAAAGATTCCAAGTCGGATGATCAGTCCGACAAGGTAACCTCAGCTTAGTGGTGCCATTAGAATAAAAGTTCGAGACCTCGAAGAAATGTAAATCCGTTCATAAAATACAATTCCAAAAATCGATAAGAAAACTACTCCGAACAAATACATATTGACGAATCCGAGCAAAATAGGTGAGTAGTCGTACCAATATCTAAAGAGGTGGTAAACTGCCTCAAGGCATTCAAAAGATTGATGAAAGAATCCGAACAAAAGTATTTTTACATGGAACGAATGTATGATGATTCAACAGCCTAATGCGGGTCGTCTCGATATGCATTTGACCCCTTTATTGTCATTAATAGAACGTAATTTGGTGCCACAGAAGATCTTTGACAATTACAAGGGATAAAGTGTATATTTAGACTTGAAGGATTCCCCAAAGGGTTTGTTCCACATTCAAACCAATTTACATAATGGTCTCATGTTTTAAAAGAACTGATTGGGCTTTAATATATATATAGAAAGGTTGGGCTGAGTTGGACATGACTCTGGGCTTGAAATGGACCTGGGAAACACTTCAATAAGTCCCCTTAAAAAAATGATTAAAGCCTCTTTGAATCAGGCCCAAATCGGGCCTTGAACCAAGCCCAAAATAGCCTTTAAATATGACCCAAACAGTCCCTAAAACAGGCCCATACAGACCTTGAAATGAGCCCAGAAATCAGGTCTTGCAACAGGCCCAACACAGTTTTCGAATGGGCCAAACAGATCTTTGAAACGGGCTAAAAACAGTCCCTGAACAGGCCCCCAGGCTGGGCTAGGCTCGCTCGAACGACCCAAGGTCTGCTCGAGCGGAGCCCAGACAGAGCCTGGGTCGCTCGAGCGAGGGCCATGCAGAGCCTAGTCCGCTCGAGCGGCCCACTGGGTCGCTCGAGCTGACTGGGCCCTGTCCAGTCCGGCTCGGCTGGCGGTTTTTCTCCCTTTTTTCCATCTTTTTTTATTCTTTTTGTTTCCTTTCCTTTCATACACATTTCCACAATTAATTTGCCCCTTCCTTGACCTCCTCAACTCATCAAATCATCATCCATAATCAATCCAATAAAACAAACACAATACTTTGAAATCAAAGTTTTCTTCCTTGCCTTTGAACACAACACTTAATATAAAGAAAGCTAAGTTTCAAATGAGCAAAGTGGAAGCAAACTTTCAATACATTATAAAACAATGACATGAGAGGGAATCAAGCATAACATTACTCCATTAGTCCAAAACAAATCTATGAGTCTTGAAGAGATTAAAACATAGAAAGAAAAACATGAAATGGAACTTATAACATGGAATCATCATATTAAGTGGAGTATTCACTTGCCTCAAGTCTAGATGAGAGAAATATTACTCCTCAAGCAAAGCTCTAGGGTCTTAAGCACCCAATCTACAAAAACCCAAAAAATTTTCCCAAAGAGAACCTTAAAAATACCAATATTTGCAAATCTCCAAGGAAAGCTCTTGCATATGGGATGAAAACACTCTAAATGAAGAGGAAAACAAACATCTCAAGTTTGGAAAGCCATTTCTAACCTTGAAAAGCTCAAACGAAGAAGAGAAGCTTGAAAGAGAACCTTGCCCTAGCTCAAAACCTTTGAAAAGGTGTCTTTGGAAAGCTTGGAAGATGAGGAAGAACCTTAGGAGATCAATCCTCCAAGAAAACTCCAAGAGATTGGTGTTTTAGATGAGAGAGAAAGTGTTGGAAGAGAGGGAAAAGCCCTAGATCCAAACCGTGCAGGAAAAGAAATAAAGGAAGAAGAAGAGAGTTCCTCTTCTTATAAGATGGGTTTTGTGGGCCCCGATCTTCACAAGACTAAAAATGACATTTGCGAGCCCCGAATGAAAACGACGAAGAAGACAAAAACGATCAGCGAAATTTCTACTTTCCAAAAAGTATATTTTTGTTAATGTTTGAAATTTTTGAAATTTGGGTACAGATTTTGTGTGAAAGGTCAGTTTTTCCATTTTCCTCGAAAAACAAGATTTCTGATCATTAAATCAAGGTGGTCAAAACATGAAAGTTGATAATCAAAATGAAATGAGTCAAAATGCACAAAATTGGGATTTTACAAAAATCAAAGTTAAACTCCACAGATTCACACACAACCCACGGGCGCCCCGGCCCGCGTCAAGCCTAGGTCAACGATTCTCAAAACTTCCCCAAAGCTAATCAAACATTCTAATCTAGCTTAAGAAAATAAGCTAATCGTCCACTAACCCCACTTATCAACTAATCACGGTTAAAATATAATTAAATATTCCAAACCTGGGTCGGGGTCTGACTGTAATCCACTCTCTGAATCTTCAACCAGGCACCGAGAGAGAGAGTGGCGAGAGAGGCAGAGTCCCCTTTTCTAGATCTGGGAGCATAGGGCAGAGCAGTCGTCACATGGAGAGACGAGAGTCGGAGAGCTGCAGAGAGAATAACTCCTCAAAGAGACTACACCGACTGCTCCGATTGGTGACGAGTTGAGAGAGAGAGATGAGAGAGGGTGAGCTGCAACGAGATTTAATGACGCCCCTAAGAGAGAGACAAGAGAGGGAGAGTTTCAGCGATAATGATAGATTCAGTTTAGCTACATCTGAAAGGGGGAAATGTGAAAAAAAAGGAATGGGCCTTGAAATTTTCATCTTGGTTATGCCACACATGCGGATCGCACAACCCAACTGATGTTCCCCTAAGCTTCAGCTTAGGGGAGCCTTCCTCATATATATATCTAGAGAGATGCTCCTATGAGAGATATCTCTCACCTTATATGGGAGATAGGGGTGGGGGCCCACACATTTCAGTTGTTGGCATTGGATATGGATGTGAGGGCCCCTACTCAATCTCTCATAGTAAGGTGAGAGATGCTCTCATAGGAGCATCCTCCATGCTCCTATGAGAGCATCTCTCACCTTACTATGAGAGATTGGGTGGGGCACCTCACATCTTGAATGTGACTATCTCTTATAGTATGGTGAGAGATACTCTCATAGCCCCTCACATCTTAAATGCGAGGGGCCCCGCCCTATCTCTCATAGTAAGGTGAGAGATACTCTCATAGGAGCATCTCCATTTATATAGATATTGTGAGGGACAAACTCGATAGGGCCCACCTAAAGCCCCACTAATCATGGGACTTGGGGGGATGGAAAGAGATATCTTGGATGGGCCCATGTATCAAGTTTGGGTCAATCCCATGCCTCTAACCCCTTCATCCATGGCCCACGGATTTAACAAATTTATATTAAAGAAAATAATTTGACTCTCGAACCAATGGTTCAATCCATTCAAATCAGTGAAAACTCAAAGGATCTAATGTAATTCAAGGGGTCTCATGTGTGTGGATGGTTTTGATGGATCATCAAATCGGCCTCACTATGTTGTCCATCACCCTAACTTGTTGTTCTCACTCCAATTAATGGACTCATTTAGGTAATGAAGACGTGAACGGTCGGGATTATGAAGACGATGCCATAGTTGTGGATGAGCCTAAAGGGGATGATGTAGAGAAGAACACAGATGTCGTTTCCAGATTATTAAAGACTATTGCAACATCTCTAATAGTTTTGAATTGGTATTTAGAATATCATTTAGAGGAAAATATTCATGCGCATCCATCCCTCGCAACATTATGGTAAGGGACAACATAATAGGGTTGACTTTATGATACATCTGAACCATACACACACATTGGACCCCTTTAAGTACACTAGATCCATTGAATTCTCACCTATCCAAATGGATTGGACTGTTGGATCGAGGGTCAAATCTTTTCATTTAATATAAAGTCGTTAAATTTATAGGCCACAGATGAAGGGGTTATAGGCATGGGATTGACCCAAACTTGACATATGGGCTCATCCAAGATGTCTCTTTCCATCCCCCACAAGTGGGACCCTAGGTGGGCCCCATTAAGTTTGTCCCTCGCCATATGGTGAGGGATCCGCACATGAATATCCCCCTTATTTAAATTTGGTTTTTATAGTAAGAACATTGTTGGTCATTTAGTTGACCATTAAGTTTAAGATTATTATTATTACAATAGTTTATTTATTTAATTAAATGATGAGACTTTACGATTTATGCTTGTGCTATGATCCTGCCATTAGATTTATGATGCCATATATTAAATATTCCATTGCAATGTGATCAATCTCATAAGATTGATTTGATGAGGCTCATGACTTGAATTTTTAGATTCATATTTTACAAATCATTTAAAAATGATTGGTTCGGGAATTTGGGCCGTGACAAGGTGTTTGTTATGGGTGATCACTTATTCTTTTTAGGCTTAAGTCTCATTCCCCTCGATGCTAGGAATGCCCATTCTCTAGCGAGTCTTTTAGTTAGTGGATTTGCTAAATCCTCCACTGATCGTATAAAATTTATTGCAATCACTCCCTCCTTGAGTAATTGTTGTTTGGGATTTTGTGTTTTGCAATTTGATGGACGCATTATCATTTTAATCATCATTTGAATTTTCACACATTCATTGATTTAGAAAATCTTGAAATCTTGATTTACACATGCATTTTTTTAAATCTTGAAATCTTGATTTGCACATGCATTGTTTTAAGTCTTTTAGAAATATTGATTTATGCATTTTAAACATTGGATGCATTATATTTAAAAAGGAAGTTTTATGAATCAAGCTAGCCAATGATTTTAAAAGTTTCAATTCTTCTTTGGCATTTTTATGTTTCATGTTTTTTAATCTTTTAGAATGGTTTAATTCATGTTTCCAAGCTTGATTTGATGGCCCAAAGAGATCCCTCAAGAAATCTCATTTAAATATGCTTTTTCAGACATTTTTTCCTATCGGTCAGGTGTAGGCTAACCGACTTGTGAACTGAGCTAAATCGAGCCTTTGTCGGTTCCATTTCTAGTAAGGTGCATTTCTGTCGGTCAACATGTCGGACGAGGTTCGGTTGACCGAATTTGCTTCAGATAGTGACCGAACTCAGTTCGGTTAGAAATCCAGAGAGCATGTTTTCTGAACCATTTTATACTGTCGGTTAAGCCTCAGTCAGCTATCAGTTAACCGAATATGCTCGGTGAGCCGAAGATTGAAATGTTTCAAAAATTATGACCGTTGAAGAGATGACCGTTGGAAGTTCGGTTAACCGAACCTTGGATGTCGACTAACCGATAGCTAGTCGTTGGACCATTTTTCCTATAAAAAGAAATTCATTCCAAAGCCATTTGAGGAGATCCAAGAGAACATCCTTGAGGTGTTTTGAGGCCAAACAAAGGGAATGAGCTAAGGAAGGCTAAAGGGTCATTTGGAAAGCTAAAGCTTGGATTAATGAAGTTAAATCTCTAAGTAAGCTTTACCTTTCTTAATCATATGTTATATGCTTTGTTTAAATCTTTGGTAAATGGTTTTTAGCATGATAACTATGATGTGTTGAATCCATTACTTCATTTAATCTTTGATTTCAGGTTGATTGGATTCTTCACTTTGTTTCAAACCAATTTTTTTTTAAATTTCATAAATCATGCTTTGCCAAAACCTTTTGAGTTATTTTATAGCATGATTCATTTTCTTGGTTGAATCCTCTTTGTTTTTTTGAATCTTTAGAACCTTAGTTAAACTAGTTTGTTTTGAAAACAACATTGCACATGCATCACATGTTTAGACTTAAATAGTTTCATACAACTTGTGAGCTTTTGATTTTCATATCATTGACAAGTTTGTATTTATATATGTGATTAGCATTTCACTTCAATCAAATCTTTGTGTGCCTTAAACTTTTAAATTCTTTAAGCATAAATTGATGGAGCTTAGTTTTTAAACTTGATTGAAGTTTTCACACACACATATCGTGAGCATTCATCTTTGCATTTCATAAAGTGTTGTGTGAGTTAGTTTTTCATTTTAACATCTGCCTAGTTAAGAGGCATTATATTTGAGCTTAAATTGTATCTCTTCAAGTGTTTTTGTAGATACTTCTTTGAGAAAAAAATTCTTAGACTTGTAAGGTTATTGCTTAGCCCAAGAAAGGCATAGTATAGAGGTTATTGCTTAGCCTTGGAAAAGCATATTGCTAAAGGTTATTGCATAGCCTTGGAAAAGCATATTGCTAAAGGCTATTGCTTAGCCTAGAAAAACACATTGATAGATTATTGCTTAGCTTAGAAAAATATATTTATAAAGGTTATTGCTTAGCCTATTGAAAAGCATAGATAGTGAAAATCTGTGTTGACACCAAAAATGTCACTTTGCTTCTTCAAGATCCAGAAAACTGCATGAAGTCGCAACCTGCCATAAATAGGCAATGCTACTTCCAAAAATCAAATCTTGTCAGAATCAAACAAAAAACTGCAAGATCCTTCAAGACAACCAAAAGAGGAGTACACAAGAAGTTTCGGGCCATTTCGAAATCATTTGGCCTAACTTCGCTTCTCCGACAGCTGAAAAGGAGCTCCCGGCGGCAAAAGCATCGGAGACACCAAATCTTCGATCAGAGCTGATGGATGGTCTCAAAATACATCCAAAAGGATCCACGTCAAGTTTCGAGTCAAACCGACAACGTTTGACCTTACATCAACCCTCGAACAGCTAAATCAAGCCTCTCGGCGGTGAGAACCACCAAGTCCATCACTAATCAGATAGAGCACATGGACGACTTCAAAATGCTTACAAAGGGCTACACGTCAAGTTTCAGGTCATTTCGACAACATTTGACCATACTTTGACGCTCGGAAGCTAAATCAAGCCTCTCAGCAACAAAGCTCCCCGGGACCATGGTTTCCAAGACAGAGCCTGTGGATCATCTTAAAATGACTCCAATAGGTTCCCTGTCAAATTTCAAGTCAATCGGACATCGGTTGACCGCACATCAAACCGCGACATCTTTATCGCGACAAAAGCAAGTCTACTGGTGATAGGACCCCAAACGGCTTCAAAACTCAAATAAAAGCCTATGGTTGGTCTTATTTATTGTTCAGCAGGCTTCACCCCAAATTTCAAGTCATTCCGACATCGTTCGGCCCAGTTTCAGCTTCTGACGGAAAATCGGCAGCTCTACGCGACAAAGTCTTCGGCTTTCTCATAAATTGGAAACTTTGCAAAACAAAATGCAAGGATTCTCATCGGGTTTTCTACAGGGAAATCAGGCCAATAAATGATCAAAAATGCCAAGGAAAAATATAGAAGAAAAAAGAATAAAAAAATAGTAAAAACGGACACAAAACGGAACAAAAGGGGGGAAAAACCCCAGGGTCGCCGGGAGGGCCCCGGAAAACCCGTTTTTCACCGTTTCTTCGCGATTCGAAGCGTCTGACCTCTCGTATTTTCCAAAATTCATACTTTTGAGACACCAAAGCCTCTGACATCCATCAAAAACACGGGTCAATCATCAAAAGTATCAAAATCAACATTGATCGCCAACCGGTCAACCAAAAAAGTGTGCTTTCTACCCGACCGATTGAGAAAATGACAAGACAGATGGCACCGACCTGCTACGTCATCTGATGCCAATCTACATGAAGATCCATCATTGATCATCGCCAGAAGAATCCCAAAAGACGCGGCACGGCCTGTGACTCTTCAACTACTCGGCGACCACTTGATGCGATTAATTGACTAGCTTTATTACAGTCATTAATCCATTTCTTTGGACGGCCCAATCAGAAGCAAGCATCTGGGAGTTACAAGTCAAGAGATTCATGACATTTAAACCAAGAAACTCCTCCCATCATGGCGATTAAAGGCGATTAAATGCCCTCAATCTCCTTCGGCCAATCAGAAGCCAAAAAAAAGGAGTTACAAAATAAAGGAATTAAATCCTGTAACTCCTCCCATTATGCGGCTTAATGACAATAAAAGCCCATAAACCCTCCTAAATGGCTACCAAAAAGCTTATAAATAGGAGAGCACTCCAAGAAGAAAAAACACACAACAGACTGCAAAAAATCCGGAAACTCATACAGAAAAAGGTATCAGAAATCTAAGAGAAAGAAAGAGAGAAAACTCTACGGAAATTCTACACCGACCACCGCTACAAGGTGACAAAAGTCCCTTTGGGGGTACCCCCCCCCCCAAGGTCCTTGCCTTCTCCTTCTACCTCTAATGGCTTAGACGTGGCTTTTCAGCCCGTCTACTTAGTTTTTTATTGGACATAGGACCTCCTTTTGGTCTTTGTCCTCTAAAAACCTGAGGTTATAGCCAAGCCAAGCGAATCAATAGCATCCTCTGTTCTCATCTGCATGGATGATGGCAAAGTCCACATATGGCTTGCGACCGTCAATCTGAACGGGTCCCCCACAATCTCCTGAGAAGTTAGATCCTCCTTTTCTTGCTTTTCATTGTAGTTTGTATTTTTTCAAAAGAGATAAAAATCACAACTCTTGTCTTTCATTATTGATAAGGATTGTAAATCGGCTATAAATGCCAAAATCGGCTATAAACGCCAAAAATCGGCTATAAACGCCAAAATCGGCTATAAATGCCAAAAAATCGCCTTTCACGGCAAATCAAGAAAATGTCTCTTTTCCTAAATATATGTACAATGGAAAACTTGAAAGAAGTTGATTTCCTTTTTACTTGCGAAGGTTGATCTCCGGATCACCACTTGCAATTCCAAGTAAAATAGAAAATCTGGCACACCCACACAAAAGAAATGTTGATGCACGCATCTGCCCCCCTCCGGTTACGAAAGGGTCGGACCCAACGGACTCCCACGTTTGCCGACCTCGGTAGAACCGAGCGAGCAGAATGCGCTGGTCGATCAAGCTGGCACACCCGGTGGGACTCGTTCATTTGAGAACACGATGTTAGAAATGAAATATTTGCATATCATATCTATTGCTCTATGCTTATACTTCTTTTCTTGATTCCTTGGCTACTTTCTAATTGGTGGCCTATGTTGGATTCCGCATCTAAAAAAAATGAGATGAGATTTTTTGGAAATTTATAATTCTTTGAATTTATTTCCACTATTTCTCTTTTCAAACAAAAAAAATCGGATTTTTGGATTCAAAATTGAGAAACCTTGATCCTTTCCTATCATTCATCGCGCTTGCAGAAATGTTGAGCCTGTTCGACTAAGGTTTTGGGCCATCATTTCTCTTCGATGAGTTCATTAAAGATCTAAGAAAAAAAAAACAAAAAAAAAAAGATTTTTCATTTTGGATTCAAAACTGAGAAACCTTGATCCTTTCATATCGTTCATCGTGCTTGCAGAAATGTTGAGCCTGTTCGACTAAGGTTTTGGGCCATCGTTTCTCTTCAATGAGTTCATTAGAGATCTAAAAAATATATATACAAAAAAAAATCAGATTTTTCATTTTGGATTCAAAATTGAGAAACCTTGATCATTTTCTATCGTTCATCGTGCTTGCAGAAATGTTGAGCTTGTTCGACTAAGGTTTTGGGCCATCGTTTCTCTTCGATGAGTTCATTAGAGATCTAAAAAAAATATATAAAAAAAAACAAAAAATCAGATTTTTCATTTTGGATTCAAAATTGAGAAACCCTGATCCTTTCCTATCGTTCATCGTGCTTGCAGAAATGTTAAGCCTGTTCGACTAAGGTTTTGGGCCATCGTTTCTCTTCGATGAGTTCATTAAAGATCTAAATATATATATAAATATACAAAAAAAATTAAAAAAAAATCAGATTTTTCATTTTGGATTCAAAATTAAGAAACCTTTATCCTTTCCTATCGTTCATCGTGCTTGCAGAAATGTTGAGCCTGTTCGACTAAGGTTTTGGGCCACTGTTTCTCTTCGATGGGTTCATTAAAAATCTAAAAAATAAAAAAATATATAAAATAAAAAAAAACAAAAAAAGACATAGACCACTAAGGTTAAACCAACTGCGTCTTTTGATCATGGTTGATTCAAGAAAAGCCTTGTCCAGAGTGTGGAGACAGCTTGACTGTTCTAGGCAAGGGTCCTCCAAACGGGTTCATTAAGTAATCCTACCCTTACCTGGGGGCAATTCTATCAATCGAGATTTCATAAGACCGGGTTAGGAGGCCTATGTGTACTCTCTCGTCTTTTAAATAAAAATTTTTCAAAATAAAAATTTTTAAATAAAAATTTTATAATAAAAATTTTTAAATAAAAATTTTCAAATTTTTTTTAAAATAAAAATTTTAAAATAAAAAATAAAAATAAAAAAAATTCAAAAAAAATCTTAAAAAAATAAAAAATAATAATAAAAAAATAAAAATTAAAAAAGAATTTTTTAAAAAAAAAAACTTCCGTCATTTTGGGTTTAGATTGGAGAAATCTTGGTATTCTCCTTTCTGAGCACTGGCGCTCGCGGAAATCGCTGAGCCCGTGTTCAGATTGGAGTGCCTTTTGCTCTCTTTGATGAACCCGATATTGGCCTTTCAAAAAAAAAAAAAAACTCGTCATTTTTGGATTCAGATCCGAGAAATTATGGTTCATTTCCTTCTGAATACTGGCGCTCGCGGAAATCGCTGAGACCGTATTTGGATCGAAATACCATCTGCTCTCTTTGATGAATCCAATCTTGACCTTTCAAAACAGGGAATCTCATCTCATGGATGCGATCTTTAAACATTTGTGTCTAGCGGTACTAGTACGCCCTTTCAGGGTCTACTGTATTTGCGACCGACACATTTGTAACTCCAACTTTATATTCTTCTTACCTCGAGCAAGCTCTGCTTCTCGATAAGTCGAATTTAAGTTCACAATTGCTTCTAGCAGTCACTGGGACGCTCATTCTGGGCTTACCATACCTGCGATCAGAACAATTGTAGACTCTATAGCTTTCTGCCTTCTTCATATTGCTTGGGTCATCTCCCTCGAGCAATTTGAAAAGACAAAACCATAGAACTTCTCATTTATGATCATTATATTCGTGTGATTACTAATGGATGTGGTCTTGTTTAAGAAAATTTTTGAAAACTAACAATGGCAGCTTCACTAACCATTACCTTCGACGAGAACAAGCACCAACTTATGCTTCAACATAAGCAAACCACGCGCACCTACAAGCGCGCCATCATCTGCCGAAGCGTCAACTCCCTCGGCAACTCTCTGAACTCCGGGTCGACATCGACTCCCCGGACTATCGTCTTTGGGACGCTGGGACCATTCCCACTTCCTGAGGAACAAACTGCTCCTTCCAAGAAGCAGAAACTCGCCTCTCAACGTGTCACTACCGTGACACCAAAGGCAAGCACCAGAAGGCCCAAAGCCCGTGGCAGCCCCACGAAGCCTCGACCAACAAACGACCAGGTTTATCCCAAGACTTGATCCCCAAGACCTTCACCAAAACAAAGAAGGTCCTAAACATCCACCAAGCCAGCATTCCTAGCCCCACTCAAGGAGAACCAGTTCTACCCACTTGCTTACATGAAAGAGGAGAGACCCATCTCCAACCTGACTCCCAAGTCAACCCAGCATGAACCGGCTTATTCCTACAAGCCCAAAATCAATTCATACATCACAAGGCCTCTGCAAGAACCTGCTAAGGCCTACAAACCTGCAGTTCGACCCTTCATCTCTACGGGGGCTGAACTTGAAAAATTCAAAGCTTCGCTGCAACAGGCGAAGGACCGGGTTCGCATCCTATCCTTGCCCACCTACAAAGAAGATAGGCTCGGCTGCTGCGCTCGAGGGAGCACATCCTTCATCGTCAAAGCCCAGCCAGAGCTGGCCGAAGCTCAAATTGCTCGTCGTATACGCCGCCGCGTGTCGCATCGGCAAAAGAGACTAGAGAAACAAAGGACCCAGCCTCCTACACTTCAAGTCTCTCCCAAATGGGTCGAAAAAGAAAGACCCAACCAAGTTGCTGCCGTCCATATGGTTGGAAAAACCAGAAGGCGCAAAAAGTCAGTAACAAAAATCCATGTCCGACATCCGATGACCCGCAGTGTCTCCAGGACAAGAAGACATTCAGAAGAATCCCCTGCTCCTTCAAGCAAAGGATGGCAGAGTGATCCTTCCTCAAGCTCTTCTTCAAAAAGAATGAGTCCCAGCTCAGTCACCAGGACAGTTTCTTCGTTCGAATCCCGAAGGATGAACGTCGTGGCTACAAATTCTGAGCCACCACCCCGCAATCCACCTCAAGATGATGCGATCACCCGCATTCGGCAGTTAGAACAAGGCCAATAGAGGATTGAAACTCTGATGGAAAACCTTCTCCTCACCTTCCAAAATCAGGTGAACAGTGAACCTCCTCCGAATCATCAAGACGATGAGGTAAATAGAGAAGAAAATGAGTCACGCGCCCTTACCAAAAAGGACGTAGACGGTATCCTTGCCAAAGCAAAAGAAGAGGATATACTCAAGGAGCATGGGATCAAGCCACCATATCCCTTATGGATGGACTCGGTCCCGTTCCCCACAAAGTTCAAGCATCCTACTCTGTAAACATATACGGGGAAAGGATCAGCCATACAGCATGTCATCCACTTCAAGATCTTGACGGGAGCTATCGCAGATCAAGATGCACTCAAGATCCGCCTCTTTGTAAGTACCCTAAAAGGTACGGCCTTCGATTGGTACTCCACTCTGCCGGAGGACTCCATCCAAAACTGGGCCATGATAGAGACACGCTTCCTAACTCACTTCAAAGGTGAGGATCATCCCGGTACTATGGCTCAGCTGTGCAGCCTAAAACAGGGGGAGAATGAGTCAACATATGACTTCATTCATAAGTGGAAAGCAATGGCGTACAAATGCCCTGATGCACTGCCACAAGCGTCGCTAGTCGACATCTGCCGAAACAACATGAGAGCTAGAATCCGTTCCATGATCATCGGCAACAAATCAAAAAACCTGGGAGAACTCCTAGAAGCTTCCATGGAAGCTGAAACTGTGACTAAAGACCTCAACAGTCAGAAATCATCAAGAAAAGAGCCAACCGCCATTGCAACCTCTGAACCAAAGAAGAAAGAGGTCCTCAATGTGCAGACCACGTTAGCTCCTCAGCCACCAAAGAAAGCTGAAAATAAAGTTGCTGGTAAGAGACTTGAACTCTCAGATGCCTTCAAAGAACGAGTAGAGAAGAAATACCCATTCGATGAAGATGTTGATGAAATCTTCGGGGCTCTTGTGGCAAACAGAAAGCTCACCTTGCTTGAACCCAAAAGACCGAGTGATGTTGGCAAAACCAACGATCCTTGGTACTGTCCATACCATCAGATGATCTCACATCCTCTCAATCAATGCTTCGTTGTGAGGTAAAAAATAAACGAGATGTGGAAAAACGGAGTCATCACCTTTGACAAAAACTATAGGTCTGCCTCCGTCAACATGGTGACATGTGGACAAACATCAAAATCATCGAAGAAGAAGAACACTACTTCCTTCAAGGTGATAAACTCAATTCAAGCGTCCGAGGAACTGGTTCCTTACCCGACACCAGACGGACAACCCATATGGGTACATCCCGATCTCCTGGAAGATGAAAATTGGGAGGTTGTGAAAACAAAGCCTACAGCTCAACAGCGAAGGCAGGCTAGGAAATAATCTCCTCAAGCTCAAACGGCAAGAAAAGACCCCAGCCACAAATAAGGAAGTCAAAGAAAAGGCAGAGGCTTCCTCTACCGCTTCACTGGAAGCAACAAAAACATCTCTTCCAGAGACTTCAAAGGGGGTAAGAAAATTCACTCTCGGAGATTTCATGCCACCTCAATTCAAAGAAGCCACGCAGGAGGCATCATACTCTTGCAATTCGGTAGTTGGATTCTCCATTGATGGATACGAGTCCAGCGACACCGATGATGGATTCGAATCCAACTACACAGACGAGTGGGAGGAGTCCCTTGAAACAAGAGAATACCTCTCCGATGAAGAATGGGTTCCTGAGAATCATCTTATGCCAGTAATCTGGTATAACCCCTACAACCACAAGGATCCTAGTGTGATGATGAAGAAGACCAAGAGGCTGTACAAGAAAATGCTGTTGAACCAGCACCCCTCATTGCTCTGTGGAAATCAACAATGTTGAGCCACAAAGAGCTGATGAAGAAGAAGATTTGGCTCCCATGCCTGATCTTGAAGAATATGCAAGGATCCTGCAGCGTCTCGCTCTAGAAGAAGAGCAAGACCGCGTCAACGAGCCTCCTCGCAATCCAGAGCTTGAAGTCCCTGAAGACCATCAGGTACATCCTCCCTTAACTCCTGAAAATGGAGAAAATTGCTGGATAGACGATCCTCTTACATCCGAGGATGAGTCTGACTCCGATCAGGCAACGTCTCCTGTCAGAGCTTACTATAATGTGATAATTCGGAGTTATAGCTCTTCCGAAGCATCGTCTGATGAGATCACTTACACTCCGGCGATGCCTAGCAATGTATCTTCTGGAGCCACCTCATCTCACGTGATTTTCACTGAGATGACACCCTCTCAGGTTTCTTCTCCTGAGACTGTGACTTCAAAGTTCGCACCCTTCCTGACTGAAGAATTCCCGGCTATTGATGCTTGAGACGATGAATTGGTCAACGAATAAGAAAGGTTGCTGGATGCTGTTCAGGACTTGTTCCTGGAAAATGCTCCGTGCAACACAATCACTGAGGATGGCAACTCTGCTACTGATACATCCTCAGCAAATGAAAAATGACAGCCTCTTGATCCTGAAGACAATCTTCCAAATGAAGACTTTTCTCAAGAAGCTCTCGAAGTTGGTAGAGGCACCCGCTCTGGCCGGGACTACCACAAAAATTACAACCAATCTTCCTTTACATATGTAAATCCTTCGGGAAAAGATGTTGTAAGCGCCCCTAGTGGCAACAATGATGAACATGCAGGACCTAAGGAGGCTTTCAAGTATGATTTGATTGATCACTTCAAGCACATACCTGCATGTCTGTACATCCTAGATTTGTTGCGAATGTCTTCGCACACTCGTGATAATCTCATTTCAGAATTACAAAAGCTGAATGAGGATGTCGACAAACATGCCCCGCAAGTCCTCCAAATTGAAATGAGTTACCGGGTCAAAAACTCAGAAGCTTCCTCAAAAGGGAGAAAAGAAGAAAACTGAGGGATCATGCATTGAATTCCTCTCGGTTAAAAAGGCACCCAGTGCAACCATCGCCTTCACAAAGGACGAACTCCTACTTGGCGAAACCAGGCACAACTGACCCCTGTACTTCACAGGGTACATCAAGGAAATGCCTATGCACAGAGTTCAGATCGACCCAGGTTCTGCACTCAACCTCATCTCAACATCGGCTCTCGAAGAGTTGGGCATCCCACCCAGCAAGCTGAGCCACACATCTGTATCTATCTTTGGATACGAGGGGAGTACTCAAAGGCCTATCGGCAAAATCAGGTTCAAGTTGCAGATCGGTGATCTTATCTCTGAGGTCACAGTGTATGCAATAAAAAATCCTTCATGCTACAACATCCTTCTCGGACGCCCTTGGATCCACGAGAATGGCATTGTCCCTTCAACTCTACATCAATGCATCAAGTTTGTTAGCGACGACAGCATGATACATCGAGTCTTTGCGGACAGAAAACCCTTCAAAGGTAAAGAAGTCCACTTCGCAGACTCACAAATGTATGAAGGTGAAAAAGAAGAAGAGGAGAAGCACACAGCACCCTTTGCCGAAAATCTCTAGAAAGATAAAGGCAAGGCTCCTCAACAATCGCCGGAAGAAAACAAACCATCCGATAAATCCGAAGAGAGCATTCAAACTCCCTTCATCATCTCCCTCAAACCTTCAAAGCCTTTGGTCATCACAACTAAAGTGAAGAAGGCAAAGCAAAAGCCTAGGGGAAAATTTGTTATCTCTTTCCTGTCTATCATGCAAGACACGGATTCGGACTCAGAGCCAGAAGATGACACATCGTCAAGCCAAGCTGACACTCAGCAAGTTCAGCCTGCTCTTACTCCAATGGAGACAACTTCTGACAAAGAAGATCCCACGTCAGCTTCCTTCGTTGTTCCAGCAAATTCAACAAAGGAAAAGCCGATCTTCTTCCATAGATCGGATGCTTCTTCATCAAACTCCATGCTTGAACCTTTCCAAAATGAAGGTATTCCTCAACTATCCTCGTATAGTTCTGTGGCACAAGCTATTATGAAGAAAATGGGCTATGACGCTCAAAACCCAATCGGTGGGAGAAGTACGCGGTATTCTCATGCCATTGGGGCCCGTCTTGACCAAAAGCCAGCTGGAAGATTGGAGACTCTACGGCTATGTAGAAAAGTCTTCACATGGGTTAGGGTATGATCCTGACACTCCCCTGAGACAGTTGACACAAAGGCTTAAAAGTCAATTTACTGACCAAGCCTCAACATCTCGTATCCATGAAGACATCGATCTCCCTGGATATCTCTTCGATGAGTCACCTGACAAAGATCCATGAAGCTCATCTAATTGGCACAATTTCTCTGAGAATGAAGAGGAGTTGTCCGTTGGTACAGACATGTGGTCTTCTGACACAGAAGAACCCTCATCTCGAAAAGAAGTAGCCTACTTCGACCCGGTTTCAACAGGCGATTGGGATCATCTCATAGCAAGCCTTGGGAAAATTACCGATCAAGAAGACCCGTGGAAAGGAACAAAACCTTGGTCTGGAAATGCCCTTGAAACCCCAGAAGGTTTCATTGAGCTGGAAGCCTCCGAAAATATTGTGGAGGAGCCACCTTCGTACCTTCCAATAGAAGATCCTGTTCAAAAGATAGATTGGGAACACTAAATAACCCACGTCCTGTATTCATACGCAAGAATATAAAGGATGATGAGTTACCCAAATATATCGCCTTTCTTCATGAGGTCGTTGATTGCTTTGCATGGTCTTACGCTGAAATGCCTGGCTTAGACCCCAAAATAGCGGTCCATAAACTCAATCTTCAAGAAGACATCAAGCCTGTCAAGCAAGGCCAAAGAAGATTCCATCCAGATGTGATGGATAAAATTGAACAAGAAGTTCAAAAACTCAAAAACGTCGGCTTCATCTGTGAGGAACAACATCCTGAATGGTTGGCCAACATTGTCCCCGTGACAAAGAAAAACGGGTAGATCAGGGTATGTATTGACTATAGAGACCTGAATGGCGCATGCCCAAAAGATGAATTTCTGCTCCCCGTACCAGAGGTAATGATTGATAATACCTGTGGATTCGAGCGAATGACATTCATGGATGGTTTCTCTGGCTACAATCAGATAAAGATGCATCCTGAGGCTGAAAAACATACATCCTTTCGGACCCCATTTGGTGTGTATTGCTACACTGTCATGCCATTTGGTCTGAAAAATGCTGGTGCCACATATCAGAGGGCTATGATGAAGATATTCCACGATATGCAGCACAAGACGGTTGAATATTATATTGATGACCTCGCCGTCAAAAACAAAAGAAAAGAAGATCATCTCGAAGACCTTCGAGAAGTCTTCCTCCGGCTTCGCAAACACAAACTGCAAATGAATCCTCTGAAATGTTTCTTCGGCGTCTCGTCAGGCAAGTTCCTCGGATTCCTAGTTCGGAAAGCCGGAATAGAGCATGACCCCATGAAAGTCAAAGCCATTCTAGAAATGCCCTCTCCAAGAACCTTGAGAGAACTCAAAGGGCTTCAAGGGAGATTGGCCTACATCAGACGGTTCATCTCCAATCTTTCGGGGAAATGCCGTCCATTCTCCCGGTTGATGAAAAAAGGTGTAAACTTTGTCTGGGATGCTGACTGTGAAGCTGCATTCCAAGATATCAAGTCATACCTGACAAAACCTCCAGTGTTAGCTACTCTTACCACTGGAAACCATTCATCTTGTACACAAGAGCCCTTGATCACTCTCTGGGAGCTCTGCTTTCACATGAAAATGATGAAAGAAAAGAAGCTGCTCTATATTACCTTAGCCGCATGCTAGTAGGTGCAGAGCATCGCTACTCTCCAATCGAAAAAGAATGTCTTCTAGTGATGTTTGCCGTACAAAAGCTCCGTCACTACTTGCTTTCCAACACAGTCTACCTGGTCTCGAGGGTCAACCTCTTGAAGGTCCTTGTCACAAATGCAGGTTCTCTCAATGCCCGACTGGCAAAATGGTCCATCCTTCTGTCACAATTTGATATTAGGTATGTACCACAAAGGCAATCAAAGGGCAAGCTCTAGCAGACTTCCTCGCAGAGCATCCATTGCCTAAAGATTCTCCACTCAAAGATGATCTCCCAGACGAACTAGTCTACAATGTGGAGACTTTCTCACAAAATGCTTCCTGGGACATGTACTTTGACGGTGCAACCAGGACAAATGAAAAAAGACAGCTGATCTCGGGAGTTGGCATCCTCTTTGTTAGCCTCGACAAATACATGATTCCACATGCTTTCTCGCTACTGGAACCATGCACAAACAATGCAGCTGAATATCAAGCTCTGATCCTAGGATTGGAACTCGCCATCGAATTCGGTATCACCATGCTGGAAGTCTTTGGAGACTCTCAACTGATCGTCAACCAGATAAATCAGAAATTTGAAGTCAGGAAACCAGATTTGCTACCTTACTACAACAAAGCACAATCGCATCTGCAAAATTTTGACATCTGTCACATCACCCATAATCGTAGAGGTGAAAACATACGTGCAGATGCTCTGGCTGGACTTGCCGCATCTATGGCAATCCAAGAAGGGGAAAACATGCAAATCACAGTGTGCGAAAGAAGAATCCTTCCTCCTCTTAACACACATCAAGCAATTGCTGAATGCCACCAAGTGGTTGGAAGTCGGATTTCAATCCTTCAAACTTCAATCGGCGACTGGAGGGATCCATTCATTGATTACATTATATTCGAAATCCTACCTGAATATCCAAAAGAACGAGTAAGCATCCAAAGGCGAACCCCAAGCTTTCATTTGGATATTCCTTCAAAAATCCTTTACAGGAAATCCTTCAACAGAGTACTTCTACGCTGCTTGTCACAACAAGAGGCTGAAGAAACACTCAAAGAAGTTCATGATGGTCTTTGCGGAGCTCATCAGGCTGGTCCCAAGCTCTATGATCAGATAAAAAGGTTAGGTTATTACTGGCCTACCATGGTAGCTGACGCAATGCGATTTGCTAAGCGCTGCCAATAATGCCAAGTTCATGGAGATTACATTCACATGCCTCCAGAATGGCTACATCCTACAGCGATTTCATGGCCTTTCGAAGCCTGGGGTATGGACATCATAGGTCCTATTTCTCCCCCTTCGAGCAAAGGTCATCGCTTCATCTTCGCCGCTACGGATTATTTCTCCAAGTGGTCAGAAGCATTTGCGCTCAACGAAATGAAGACCTCATCAGTCCTTCAGTTCCTGCGCACCAACATCATTTGTCGTTTCGGCATACCCAAAAGATTCGTCCATGATAACAGACCACAATTTCGGGATCATCGATTCTACAGGTTCTGCGACAAATACAAAATCCAAAGCTGTCCTTCGACTCCATACAATCCGGCAGCAAACGGATTAGCAGAAGCTTTCAACAAGACACTCTGCAAAATCCTCAAGAAGATGGTCTCTAGTCACGAAAGAGACTGGAGCGACAAACTGTCTGAAGCTTTGTGGGCCTGTCGAACCACCGTTCGAGGACCAACCCATAGCACACCATTCTCCTTGGTCTATGGATGCGAAGTCGTCGTGCCCTTGGAAGTACAAATTCCTTCCTTGAGGGTATCATTCCAAAATGACATGACTCAAGAAAGCAATGTCAAATGCGACTCCATGAGCTGGACAATCTTGATGAGAGACGGCTCGAAGCTCAACAAAGCATTAAACTTTACCAAGCACACATGGCAGGATCTTTCGACAAAAAGGTCAGGCAACGCGCCTACAAAAAGGGTGACTTGGTTCTTGCGGTAAAAAGACCAATGGTCTTCGCTCACAAGTCCAAAGGCAAATTTGAGCCAAAATGGGAGGGACCCTACATCATCGACAAGGTTTTCTCCAACGGTGCATACGCACTCCTAAACATGGAAGGTGACAGATGTATGCTGCCCATCAACGACAAGTTCTTAAAGCGGTACTACCGTTGAAGACTTACCCAACTGGGTAAGAGCAATGCCTGTACGGCCAAAACCGGTTTCCAGGTACACGCTCGCTAAACCCACCTTGTTTAGAATTTTCATGTTGAAATTTCTAGAAATTTAAACAATGCTTGCTTTCATCGTTTCATTGTTCAAAAATCCAAGTTTACGAACCTTTCTCTAACTTGACCAAAATTTTCAACCCTTGAACCCAAAATTCATGGTTTGAAACAAAATCTGGATTCAGGGATTTCCACCCTAGTCCACCCTACCTTGTACCGCCTAAATGGTTTTAGGTCAAAACTTATGACCCTCGTGTCTTTAAACCAAAAAAAATGGTTTTTCAAAAAACCACGGGGAAGCGACGCTTAGTCGATACTCGCACAAATCGGAAGCATGCGAACCACGTTCGACACTTCCAAAATAGCAGGGAAACGACATTTCGTCGATACTTGCAAAATCCAAAACCGTGGAGATGCAACATTTCAGTTGATATCCATGACCCAAAGGTTCGAGAAAACCACAAATTTCAAAAATTGTGGGGAAACGACATCAAGTCATTACCCGCAAAACCAAAATTTTTGAAAAGCAAGGATGCGACATTCCATCGATACTCGCAACCGAATGAGCAAGGATACGACATTCCATCGATACTTGCAAGAACATTCAGCAGGGACGTGACTTTTAGTCGATACTTGCATTTTTGAAAGCCAAAACAGCTACAAATGCCACCAAAACAAATCGGCTATAGATGCCACCAAAACAAACCGGCTATAGATGCCACCAAAACAAAACTGGCTATCAATGCCACAAAACAAAACCGGCTATCAATGCCACAAAACAAAAAAAAATTTGGCTTTCAAAAAACCCGGCTATCAATGCCACAAACCCGGCTATAGATGCCACCAAAACCGGCTATCAATGCCGCAAATCGGCTATTAATGCCACAAAACAAAAAAGCTGGCTCTCATGCCAAAATCGGCTTCCATGCCACAAACAAAATCTGGCTCCCATGCCAAATCAATCATTTGACAAAAGATTTTCACAAAATGACAAGCTTTTGATCGAATCCCATTTAGCAATCACTTTCATCACAAAAAGATTTAAGTGAGCATAGGGAAAACAAAAAAAAAAAACATCCCGTTTACCAATTACTTTCATCACAAAAAGATTTAAGTGAGCGTAGGAAAAATAAAACAAAAAAAAGAGTACCAAAAAATACATGCGGTACCAAAAAAAAAAGAAAGTGTTCCCAAACACTACAAAAAAAGAGTACCAAAAAAATACATGTGGTACCAAAAAAAAAGGAGAGAAGGATAGTTTCTGTTAAAAAAAAAAATAGGAGCTCAACCAAAAATGGTCTCTAGCCAAGATTTCAGCTCCTCAAGCAAACTTTTGGCCTCAGCCGTCAGGGATTCCAAGGCACGCTTCTTCAGGAACTTGCCATGAGATGCTGGAGAATGCTACAATCCTTCTTTCACATCGGAAAGCTTATCCCGAGCAGTTCGCCATTGTTTGTTCTCTTGAGACCTCCTTTCAAGAACTCGATCGGCATCTGTAACCCGGTGAATTAGAGCACTCTCCCTGTCGCGAGCCTCTGTTATTGCAGCCCACTTGGCAGCGACTTGTGCCTGCAGATGCTCAAGACGTTTCCTGGCCTCATCGACCTCCCTATCAAGGATGTTAAGGTCATGTGTCTGTTAGATATCGCGATCACTGAGAGGGGGGGTGAATCAGTGATTCCTTAAAAAACAGGTCCAATTTAACAACAAAAGCAAATCAAATCACACAAGAACACCAAATTTAATGTGGTTCACCAAAAGGCTACGTCCACGGTCCAAAGACTGTCCGAACACCGATCCGGAACAGGTCTGAATCTATTTAGTCACACCAATGACAAAGAGCACCAACGCTTAAGTTTCAGATAGCACCAACTATCTAGGAAGCACCTACCCCCTTTACAATTTATCTGCACCAACAGATAGGATCACCAAACCCCTAACACCAAGCACCAACTTGATGTTCTACAGAATTAAAGTAGAGAACTTTTCTACAGCCCTTCCCCTCTACAATCTCTCTCTCTCAATCCCTTATAAATTGAAATTTAAAGCATAAAAAGAGAGACACTTATCTATGGACGAATCACCATCTTCATGAGCACATTCTCGTCCACACTTGTTGTAGAAACTTGTAGCACAACAGCACACAGCAACAACTCCTTCTCCAATCACTCTTCTCTCCAAAACCCTTTCTTTTATTCTCTCTTCTCTTCTCTTCTTATGAAAACGAACTCAGCAAGCCTTTATATAGGTTTTGGTAACCCTAAAGAGTGTTTAAATTAGGCTAGAATTCGTTTAGAAAGAGTCCCAAATGAAATACATAAGTTTCCTGAATTTTCGTGCAAAACTTTTATTTCTGCGCAATTCTGGTTTCCCGAGTGTTCTACCGGTAGAACTACCGGTTTAACAGATGGAATTCTCGTGTCCAAACTCTCTGCTGGAATATCAGCCACTTCTACCGGTAGAACTTGCGGTTGACAGATGGAATTCTGATTTCCTGTACTGTTTCAGCTCTGTTTTCTCTTTGAAGCTCTATCAACACCACACTTGTGACATTGTGTTGACAATAATTCCAACACAAGATGATACTTGAGATACTAAACACTTCAATGCTTCATAAGACTTCTCAAGGCATCTCAAATTCCAACAATCTCCCCCTTTGGAATTGTTGGCAACACTTGGAACTTCAACACTTGGAACACTTTGAACCAGTTGACCTTCATGAAGCTTCTTCAGAACCATAAACCAACAGAATCAAGATCTTCACATTCACATTCTTGATACCAATCTCCCCCAAGCTATCATAGCATAACTTCTCCTAGCATAGCTTTCTCCTAGCATAAGACTTTCTCCCCCTTTGACAACAAGTCCAAAGGGACCAACCAAGGAGCGAATAGGATATTCAAGGAATACATTGCTCCCCCTTTCAAGCACAACTCCTAAGGATTAGGAGAGTGAGTAACTCCTAGTTTTTTCCGGAGATACTCGAAGACTTCCTTTGGCAGAGGTTTTGTGAAGATATCAGCAACTTGCTCAGTAGTTGGAACATATTCCAACTTTACCCCACCGTCTGCAACCTTTTCCTTGAGAAAGTGATAGCGGATTGCAACATGCTTCGTTCTAGAATGCTGAACAGGATTCTTAGAGATGTGAATTGCACTTGTGTTGTCACAGAGGATCGGTGTAGGATCCGTTGTCGGAACTCCTAGATCAGAGAGCATTTGCCGCATCCATAACACTTGCGTACAACAAGTTGCCGCTGCAATATATTCCGCTTCCGCTGTAGAAAGGGATACGGAATCTTGTTTCTTACTGTGCCATGCCACCAACCTTTCACCGAGATAGAATGCACCACCGCTTGTACTCTTGCGATCATCTATACATCCAGCCCAATCGGCGTCAGAGTATGCAACAAGAGTGAAGGATTTGCCTTTAGGATACCAAATGCCAAGCTCCATGGTACCTTTCAGATATCGAAATATCCTTTTTACTGCTGTAAGGTGCGTCTCAGTTGGTGATGCTTGAAATCGAGCCACCATACATACTGCTTGCAGAAGATCCGGTCTTGTAGCAGTCAAATAAAGCAAGCTTCTTATCATAGAACGATAAGTGGTGTGATCAACGGACGAACCCTTATCATCTTTGCTTAGCTTTGTGTTCGTTGTCATTGGTGTGCTCACTGGCTTGCTGTCTTCCATGTTAAAACGCTTCAGCAGTTCCTTGATGTATTTCATCTGTGATATAAAGATACCATGTTTCAGCTGCTGAACTTGTAAACCAAGGAAGAACTTTAGTTCTCCAAGCATTGACATCTCAAATTCTTTCTTCATCTCTTCAGCAAAATTCCTGCACATTTCCTCATCATTGCCACCAAAGATTATGTCATCGACATAAACAATGACAACCAACTGTTTGCTCAACTCTGTTTTGACATAAAGATTGCTATCAACCAGTCCTTTACCAAAGCCGATCTTACGGAGATAGAGGTCCAGCCTTGCATACCACGCCCTTGGCGCTTGTTTCAGCCCATAAAGAGCCTTTTTCAACTTGCACACTAGGTCTGAATTTTTGCTAATGAGAAAACCATCAGGTTGCTCAATGTAGACCTCTTCTTCAAGTAATCCATTCAAGAAGGCTGACTTTACATCCATCTGAAATACCTTGAAGGTTTTGTATGCAACAAATGCAAGAAACATACGAATGGCTTCCAGACGAGCCACCGATGCAAAGGTCTCTTCAAAATCTATGCCTTCAACTTGAGCATAGCCTTTACAAACCAACCTTGCTTTGTTTCGTATGACCTGACCATCTTCATTCAGCTTATTCCGAAAGACCCATTTAGTACCAATAACATTCTTATCGGTAGGTCTAGAAACTAGTTCCCATGTGGAGTTCTTTTTAATTTGCTCCAACTCCTCATGCATAGCTTTCAACCAACTTTCATCGAGACTGGCTTCAGCCACAGTCTTGGGTTCAATGGTGGACACAAGTGAGTAATTGCTAACTACACTTGTCTTGTTTTAACACCGGCCTCAGGATCTCAAATGATTTGATCCTTAGGGTGTTGCTCTACCCAAGTGCTTTTCTTTCTAGGTGTAGCATCCTCTGAGTCATCCTTTGATTTCTCAGAATCATTAGGTTCAGCCACTTCATCATCAATCTCACTCGAGTCCTCATAAACTGGACTGTCATGATGAGTTACATTCTTTGATTCACGGTTTTCATCAATTCTAACATCGGCACTTTCTATGATTTTTCTGGTCCTTTTGTTAAGACATCTGTAAGCCTTACTAGAGGAGGAGTAACCCAAAAATATACCTTCATCAGCTCTTTCTTCAAAGTTGCCCGGATTTTGTTCAAGACGCTTGATGTAACACTTGTTACCGAAGACTCTGAAGTGCTTGATTGTTGCTTTTCTCCCAAACCATAGCTCATAAGGAGTTTTGTCTTCATGTGGCCTGATCAAGCATCGATTCTGAATGTATACAGCCGTATGGATTGCCTCCTTCCAGTATTTGTCAGCTAGCTTGCTCTCAGTTAGCATTGTGCGAGCCATCTCTTGCACGGTGCGATTTTTCCGTTCCACAACTCCCTTTTGCTGTGGAGTTCTAGGGGCTAAATATTGTCTTTGAATGCCGTGGTGCTCACAATAGTTAGTGAACTCTTCAGATGTGAATTCACCTCCTCGATCAGACCTTAAAATCTTGATACGTTTTCCAAGCATATTTTCAACCTGTGCTTTAAACACTTTAAAACGATCAAGTGCTTGATGTTTATGCTTAAGAAACAATACCCATGTCATACGAGTATTATCATCAATGCATAACATAAAATACTTATCTCCATTGGTGCTTTGAGTTCGCATCGGTCCACAGAGATCAGTGTGCACTAGCTCAAGAGGTTTCTTTGAATGATGCTCCTTTGACTTGAACATTACCCTCGTTTGCTTTCCCTTTTGGCAAGAATCGCAAATGGGCTTGGAAGGCTTTTCAACTGTAGACATACCTCTGACAGCCTTTGAATTGCAAATCTTTGACATGTTATCAAAGTTTAGATGCCTAAGGCGTTTGTGCCACAACCAACTTTCCTCTGTCCGACTCATCAAGCAAGTCTTTTCAGCTCCATCTGACAATGTATAGAGATTTCCAACAGTCCTAGATCCAGTAGCCACTGTTTTGCTGTTGCTACACTTCTTGATAGCAAACCCATTCTTAGTGAAGACAACTTCGTGGCCTTTGTCACAGATCTGGCTCACACTAAGCAAGTTGTGTCTCAGTCCAGACACATATAAGACCTCGTCTGATCTGATCTTGTTTTCTTTTAGCTGAACAACACCTTTTCCGCAGATTTTGGCACCATCATTGTTACCAAACTTCACTGATCCGCCTTCATAGTGCTGTAATTTGACGAATTTTTCCTTATCACCTGTCATATGGCTTGAACAGCCACTATCAAGGACCCATGGTGCTGCCTTCTTTTGTGCATTGAATGTCGTTTGCACAATGAGAGATTCCTTGGAATTATCTTCCCTTTTCTTTGCCCTCCATGCCTTAACTAACTTGGGTTTCTTTTCAACCTGAAATTGGTTAGCAATAGGCAACCTACAATCCCTAGTCAAGCGTCCATAATTATGACACTTATAGCACTCAATTTTGTGGCTGTTTAGGATTGAAAAAGGGTTCCTAGTCACAAATGGGCTGTTTCTAACATAGAATTTGCATTCAGCCCTTTTATGTCCATATCTATTGCAATGATAACAGTAACCATAAAATTTGAATCTTCTTTGTGGCTGGTTAGACTTCATTTCCTTTCTCACATGAATGGACTCTTTTCTAGGCTGAGTGGGCTTCACAGGTTTTGTCTTTTCAGGAGGTGTAATCTTAGAGGATTCTCCATTCTCAAATCCTAGACCAAATTTGAAGTGAGAAGGCCTTTGAACTTTCAGTATTTCATTTAGCTTCAATGTTCCATTGATTGCTTGGAATTCCTTGAGCTTTTGATTCATTTGTATATTTTCAGTCCTTGCTCCAAGGATTTCATTCTCAAGTTTCACCACTTCCTCAGTTTTGATACTGATTTGTATTTCTAGGACTTCTACCATTCTTTTATATTCTTCAACTTGAGTTTTCAAAGCAATAACTGAACTTTCAGATTCATGAAGAAGTTTCAGATTTTTCTTACTTGTTTTTCGTTCCATGCTAAGCTCCTCAAGTGCGGCAATGAGTTCTTCTTCAAGATTGACCTCAGCCTCCTCTTCCTCTTCCGGCTCTTGCTCCTCTTCTTCTTCAACAGTAACCATGAAGAGAGCTTCAGTTGCCTCGGCTGATTCATCATCGTCTGAAGTTTCAGACGTGCTGACATTATATTGACTGATAAAGCTTTTTGCTTTGCCCCTCTTTCTGAAATTTTTCTTCCATTTACTCTTATCAACATAAGAGTCATCATCATTGTTTTCTTTCAGCGGACACTTCGCAGCAAAGTGACCAACACCGCCACAATTGAAGCATTTAAAGGGTAGCTTCCCTTTGTACTTTCCATTGCTTCCTTTCTTTAGCTTTCTAACTAATTGAGCCTCAAGCTCATTATCATCAGTATCAGCATCATGACCAGCAGTCTCTTTTCCCTTTTTCTGAACTTTGAAGGCCGCTTCTCTATCAGATGAAGACGTCTTACCTATGCGCATCTCATAGGCAGTGAGTGAACCATGCAACTCATCCATGGTAAATTCATTCAGATCCTTGGCTTCTTCTATGGCTGAGACTTTTGAATCAAACCGAGGAAGAAGAGATCTTAGAACCTTTTTGACGATGACTGGTTCTTTAATCACCTCCCCTAGTCCACGAATGTCATTCGTGACTTCATTCACTCGTTGCATATACGAGTCAACATTCTCGCTTTCCTCCATGCGAAGAGACTCGAATTGAGAGCGATGAGTTTGCAATTTCTCTTCTTTGATCTTCTCATCTCCTTCATGAATGCTTTTCAACTTGTCCCATATTTCCTTGGCTGTTTTGCATGCAATTACTTTGACCAGCTCGTTGTCCACAAGGCCACTAAAGAGTGCATTCTGCGCCTTGGAGTCGTTGTCTGCTAACTTCTTCGTTGCAGCATCAGTGGGTACGATGGCAATATTGTAACCGACTCTGACGGTCTCCCAGACATCATAGCCAAGTGATTTGATGAAAGCCTGCATTCTGATCTTCCAGAAGGAGTAATTAGAACCATCAAACAAAGGTGCTTTCTTATTCCCTGTATTGGATGCCATGTGATTTGACAAGAGATCACCCTTAGCGTGTTAAGCTTATCAAGGGAGCCTTGGCGCTCTGATACCAATTGTTAGATATCGCGATCACTGAGAGGGGGGGGGGGGGTGAATCAGTGATTCCTTAAAAAACAGGTCCAATTTAACAACAAAAGCAAATCAAATCACACAAGAACACACCAGATTTAACGTGGTTCACCAAAAGGCTACGTCCACGGTTCAAAGACTGTCCGAACACCGATCCGGAACAGGTCTGAATCTATTTAGTAGCACCAACAACAAAGAGCAACAACCCTTAAGTTTCAGATAGCACCAACTATCTAGGAAGCACCTACCCCCTTTACAATTTATCTGCACCAACAGATAGGATCACCAAACCCCTAACACCAAGCACCAACTTGATGTTCTACAGAATTAAAGTAGAGAACTTTTCTACAGCCCTTCCCCTCTACAATCTCTCTCTCTCAATCCCTTATAAATTGAAATTTAAAGCATAAAAAGAGAGACACTTATCTATGGACGAATCACCATCTTCATGAGCACATTCTCGTCCACACTTGCTGTAGAAACTTGCAGCACAACAGCACACAGCAACAACTCCTTCTCCAATCACTCTTCTCTCCAAAACCCTCTCTTTTATTCTCTCTTCTCTTCTCTTCTTATGAAAACGAACTCAGCAAGCCTTTATATAGGTTTTGGTAACCCTAAAGAGTGTTGAAATTAGGCTAGAATTCGTTTAGAAAGAGTCCCAAACGAAATACATAAGTTTCCTGAATTTTCGTGCAAAACTTCTATTTCTGCGCAATTCTGGTTTCCCGAGTGTCCTACCGGTAGAACTACCGGTTTAATAGATGAGATTCTCATGTCCAAACTTCTGCTAGAATATCAGCCACTTCTACCGGTAGAACTTGCGGTTGACAGATGGAAATCTTAGGGTCAGCCTTTTCTACCGGTAGAACTACCGGTTGGCAGATGGAATTCTCGTGTCCAAACTCTCTGCTGGAATATCAGCCACTTCTACCGGTAGAACTTGCGGTTGACAGATGGAATTCTGATTTCCTGTACTGTTTCAGCTCTGTTTTCTCTTTGAAGCTCTATCAACACCATACTATCAACACCACACTTGTGACATTGTGTTGACAATAATTCCAACACAAGATGATACTTGAGATACTAAACACTTCAATGCTTCATAAGACTTCTCAAGGCATCTCAAATTCCAACAGTGTCAGCCCAATGATGGCTAGCTCTTCTAAGTTCTTCTCTCGGACTATCTGGTTCCTGCTTTGTGTAGCCTCATCCAGGTCAGACTTAGCCTTGTCAGCAGGATCCAGGAACATCTCCTTGAAGAACTGGTCATCAGCCAAAACCATGGTCTCAAACCACTTGTCACCCAGCGCAATGATCCTATCAACGATCGCCCTGGCACCTGTGACATCCAGACCAGCCTCTTCGGCATCACCGAGAATCTCGTGCACATGTTGAATCATGCCAAATCCGGCATCCAAGTGTCCTGCAAGGAGAGTCTCAATCCAAGAGCTCAGAACCCGCACCACCACCTTCTTCGTAAAAAGAAGAGATGGCCCAGCTGAAGATTCGCCCCGCTCCGTCGGTTAGCTGCCCATGTCATGCCCCGTTGGAAGAGGAACAAAAGAACTCTTTCCAGTTGGAGTTGCTGGAGAAGGAATTTCAACCTGAGGTATCTCCTCAACAGTGTCATAACTGGTCCCAGGAGCCTCTACTCTGGATCGACCTCTGGCATCCCTTGCTCTGGTTCTGAAGGAAGCAACGGACTCTCCTCTGTCACCTCAAAACCTGCCAAAGAAACACAAAAAGGTATGAATATGATCCTGTTTCAAAATCATTATCAGGGTTATTACTACAAAATACCTTCTTCGACGACTGGTAGAACACTCTCTTCCCCAATGAACTCATCAGAAGCATCATCAACATTTGCGTCCATCGATGGTTCAAAGTCATCGGAATCCTGTGGCAAGTCAGCTGACAAGAAAATGTTAGCAAACCAAGTCACAGACACAAAAAAAAGCAAAAGAAGTTATACCAATTGGAGATTCTGGATTCACTCCAGAGTCCCTCGGTTCTTCTTCAGGTGCCCCGACAGGATCCATCACCACCTCATCGGTTGGAACCTCAGGCATCGCCAAATCTTCCTCTGCTAAAAAAAAGGGAGCGGCAGGGAAAGAAAACAAATCAAGACATGGAAAAATCCCATGAAAAGAAATGGAAAGAGAAAGAGGAAGAATCATACCTTCACCAACGGTCTCTTTTTCTCGGCTTCTCTTCTCTGGAGGCTCGTCAGCATCCACTGGCACATCCTCATTAATAGTAAGAGGGACTTCTATGTCAGGAGAGTCCTCACATTGCCCCTTGCTGTGATGATGACTCCTCTTCTTCTTACTCCTGCGGGCTCGCTTCTTAGAGGAACCTACCCCGCTGTCAGAGTCAGGTCTCCCACTTAACTCCTCACTGGATGGTCTACTCTTGCCAGTAGACTCCACGGAAGCTTGCCTCTGTGCCGCTTACATCCAAGCATCAAGTTCAGCTTCCTCCTGTTCTAGCTACTCTAAAGCCTCATTAGGTATTTCTCGAACAGTTTTAGAACCAATGACGCCCTGGTCACCGAGAATGCCTATCTTGTGCTTCTCTCCAGAAAGGAAGGCCCAAACTTCCTCTCACCGGACGCCATCCGACTTTCCAAGGCCCTTTCCAGATGCCAGCTTCTCATCAAGCTCCTTCTTGGAAAGCTCCCGATATGCCGAAAAGCTCTCCGCGAACCACTTCGCAAATCCTGCAGACCGGGAAGTCGACAACACAGGATAAGAGATCATGGCTGTAGTGTCTTCAGCACTATAGAAAGCCCATGCATTTCTCCCATCCTGTAAACCTCCAAAGCGCTTCGCCATGCTTGAAGGCACTCCAACAATGCCTTGAGAAAAGCCCAATTGCAAAGCAAAGCGAGAGGGTACATACGGCTGGAAGTCAATGAAAAGATGTTTGCGGTACACCATCATGACGACACGTATGCTGAAAAGACACTCCTTCTCTGCGTTTGTCGAGGAGTAATGCCTTCTCGACCCTGCCCTGGTAGAGTCTCGGGAGGCAACAAAATCAAAAGCCTTCTTCCGCAACTCCGGAGAAAGCTTCACTGAAGACTGCCCCATCTCGACGTCCCTGAACCGTCGGATCCACATGCGGGCAAACAAAAGTGATTCAGACACGGCTTTGCCCTTAGCCAGCCGAATCATCAAAGGATCATCATCCTGTGCAGCACCCAGGCGGTGGAAGCCAGGACAGTGGTACACATACCATCAATAAAAGATGTGGGCTGAAAATACCCTGTTCATGGGAAGCCCAAGCCGAACCAAAAAAACAGTAGCCTGCAGTTTGGTACACAGGTAGGAGTAAAGAGCTGGCACTAAAGCAAACTGCTTTCCAAACGCCATCTGACAAGCCAGAAAAATACAATGCAGCCTGATGTGAGTTCCATCTCCTCTAGCAAAAATAGCCTCACCAAGCCAATAAGTGAGGTAAACAGTGAGATCTCTCCGCAGTGCAATGTCAGGACATATGGCGTTTGTACTCGCACAGAAATCTCTCAACTCTTCTTGCATAGCCAATATCTTCTTCGAACTTGGATCCTGAGCCCTGGCTTCCTGGGTCACATTATCAGAAGACTCCCTGCTATCAAAAAAGTTGGGGAACGAAGAGCTAGAACTCTTCCAACTGCTGGATCTAACTTTCAAACCCTCCTTCTCCTTCAAAAAATCATAGAAGGCGACGAGCTGAAAGTACAGAAGCCTGAACTCCTCAGACTGCTCCTCAAGGATGCTGTCGATCAGCATAAACTCCTCATAGAGTTGGCAAGGATGGGCAATCCAGTAATGGTGCTCAGCTCCTTCAAAGAAAAACCAATCTCACCATTCGTCACAACGAAGGTATTGGTTTGTGGAAGGAATGACTCCAACATAGCCATGAAGGCCTCGTCGGAAAAGATCACGGTCTCCCTAAAGGCGCGGACCGTATCAAAAATCCCGGCTTCCTTCAAAACAGCGCCACCAATCAGCAGGACGCGATCAGTCCACGACTTCCACTCGGAGTCAGCATTGAAATGACCACGAAGTCGAAAAGGCTTTATCCAATTGCTGCCGTCACTGCTGAAAATACTAAGGCCCACCGGTCTCAAATCGACCGATGGATAATCAGAGCCCTGGTAACCACTGGTCGGCATCAACATGTCTAAGTCAGTAGGCGACCTCTCCGTATATCCAGGAGAACCGCCAACAAAAACCCTCGTCTTGATTACATTTATCCTTCTCACCCAGCTTGGAGGATCTTCCCTCTTAGAGCACGTGGGGGCAAGGCTCATGATCGAGACGGTGCGATCAAACATCGACCGGGTAGCAATAGTCTTCTTCTCACCATCTGCTGCGAAAGAGAACTGAAGACATCTCCTATGGTATGTCATGTCATCAGGGATGGCATCACCAAAGAAGAAGGTAGGCTTGGGTAAAACACTATGATCTTCCATCACCCATGGACGACTGCTTACCATGATCTTATAGAATTCCTCTCCCTTGAGAGCGATTAGTCGCTGCCTCATCTCATCTCTGTTGAGGGAGTCGCAGTCTTCCAGATTTCTCTCAACATACTGGACCTTCTCCCAGGCCTGTTGAACAGCTGGATTAGAAGATCTAGCAGATCGACGAGGTACGCAAATAGCAGGCTCTTTACCCTCGTTCGTTCTGGAAGAACCACCTGCAAAGGATGGAAAAGAAAAAGACCAAACATCAAAATGACAGAATTTCACTAAAAAAAATCTGGCGAAATTTTGACATGATGCCGGGGCAATTCCGAAGAAAATGAACTATCCCGAAAGAAATAGAAAGCTTGAAGATGGGCTCAACATTGCTGCGAGCTCCGAAACTCCAAACTTTCGAAACCTCAAAGTCTCCGCAAAATCAGGAAGGGCTCAACATCGCTGCGAGCTCCAAATTCCCAAATTTGCAAAAACTTCCAGGTATGCTATCACATCATGCTACAATTCAATTTACAAAAAAATATACATGCATGAACATCTTGGTTTAAAAAAAATGCATTATCATGATGAGCAAAAAAAAAAAAGAAGAAAAGAAACTTTCTCAAAAAAAAAGGAGAAAGGAGAAAGAAAAAGAACAAAAAAAAAGAAAAGAAACTTTCTCGAAAAAAAAAAGAGAGAAAGAAAACAAAAAAAAAGAGAGAAAAAGGGGCTGGCCCATAGGCCACGTGGCCGTACGGTCAGATCCGTACGGATTTGGCCGTACGGCCCACAAAAGAAAAAAAAACATGCAAAAAAAAGAAGAAAGCATGAAAAAAAAACGTGTAAAAAAAAAGAGCAAACACGTGAGAAAAAAAAGAAAAGAAAAGAAAGAAACAAAAAAGAAAGAAAGAACTTTTTTTTCCTACAATGGGGTTTTCTTGAAAAAGGGAACTTACTTGAAGCCATTGATGGAGAAGAAGAAGAAAAGTCTTGAAGATCTTGAAGAAGAAAAACTCTTGGTCTTGAAGCCCTCTTGGGATTGTTGCAAAAGAAAGCAATAAGAGCAAGAGATCCAACCTCCTCCTTGTTTTTATAGAAGAGAGCAAACCAAAGAAGGAAAGAAGAAAGAGGTAAGTGTTACTAATTAGTAACCTTACCAAAAGAAAGAAATTAGAAAGATGCTTTCCCAAAAGAAAGATATCTTGAGGGATTCTCTCCCAAAAAGAAATCAATGAGAGATTTTCTCCCAAAAGATAGGATCAATGAAAGATTCTTTCTCAAAAGAAGATATCTTGAGATATTCTCTCCCAAAATAAAGGGAACATGAGAGATTCTCTCCAAGTAAAGATATTCTTAGACATTCTCTATCCAAAGGAGATATTTTTAGATATTCTTTACAAAAATGACACCATATGAGATCTAAGCCATTCCAAAAAGCTTAAGGTCCCATGGGTTAGCCCATATGAGCCAGGTTTGACCACCTAGGCACTAAAAAAAAAAATTTGGACTTTTAGTCAAAGAGAAATCCCTCTTATCGAAAGCATACAAAAATGGTTTCATGCCTCTTTTGAGTTGATTTGACCATACAAAAGAGAATTCCAAGCCCCATGAGCTTCCAAAAATCAAACCATCCAGCCTCATCTACCAAATTGAGCCAAAATCTTGAAATTGACATTCCGCAAAAATCCAAACCAAATCCTGGTCCCCTAACTTGCCACATACAGCTTGTTAGGTCATAAGACCAAAACCAAAAACCAAAACATGATCCCCTAACTCGCCACATACAGCCTGTTAGGTCACAAAATAAAAACTAAAATCGACCCCCCAGCATTCCACATACAGCTTGGGTCACACGGTCAAAACCAAACCCGACCGCCTAACCTGCCACATACAGCTTGTAAGGTCACAAGGTCAAAACCCAAATCCACATCCCTGATGTCATCTTCAAAACTTTACCTCGAGATGGTACGTGATCCCTTTCAGTACCATAAAATTCCCCTGGAAGCTCAAAAGGCTACAAATACCAAAAAGAAAGACTGATCAAAGACTCTTGGTCAAGTCACGAGCTCTCCTTCACAAAATCTCTTCGAGGCACATCGACTATAAAAGTTAAGCAACTCGTCGCTGCACCTCGAGGGGGCATTTATTGACAACAAAAATGCCACTTTGCTTCTTCAAGATCCAGAAAACTACATGAAGTCGCAACCTGCCATAAATAGGCAATGCTACTTCCAAAAATCAAATCTTGTCAGAATCAAACAAAAAACTGCAGGATCCTTCAAGACAGCCAAAAGAGGAGTATACAAGAAGTTTCGGGCCATTTCGAAATCATTTGGCCTAACTTCGCTTCTCCGACAGCTGAAAATGAGCTCCCGGCGGCAAAAGCATCGGAGACACCAAATCTTCGATCAAAGCCGATGGATGGTCTCAAAATACATCCAAAAGGCTCCACGTCAAGTTCCGAGTCAAACCGACAACGTTTGACCCTACATCAACCCTCGAACAGCTAAATCAAGCCTCTCGGTGGCGAGATCCACCGAGTCCATCACTAATCAGATAGATCACATGGACGGCTTCAAAATGCTTACAAAGGGCTACACGTCAAGTTTCAGGTCATTTCGACAACATTTGACCATACTTTGACGCTCGGAAGCCAAATCAAGCCTCTCGGCAACAAAGCTCCCCAGGACCACGGTTTCCAAGACAGAGCCTGTGGATCATGTTAAAATGACTCCAATAGGTTCCCTGTCAAATTTCAAGTCAATCGGACATCGGTTGACTGCACATCAAGCCGCGACATCTTCACCGCGACAAAAGCAAGTCTACTGGTGATAGGACCCCAAACGGCTTCAAAACTCAAACAAAAGCCTATAGCTTGTCTTATTGCTCAGCAGGCTTCACCCCAAATTTCAGGTCATTCCGACATCGTTTGACCCAGTTTCAGCTTCCAACGCAAAATCGGCAGCTCTGCGCAACAAAGTCTTCGACATTCTCAGAAAATTGGAAACTTTGCAAAACAAAATGCAAGGAATCTCATCAGGTTTTCTACAGGGAAATCAGGCCAATAAATGATCAAAAATGTCAAGGAAAATTTCAGAATAAAAAAATAGCAAAAACGTACACAAAACGGGACAAAAGGGGGGAAAACCCCCCAGGGTCGTCGGCGACCCTGGAGCACGGGATCGCCGGGAGGGCCCCCGAAACCCTGTTTTTCGCCGTTTCTTCGCGATTTGAAGCATCTGACCTCTGGTAAATTCCAAAATTCACACTTTTGAGACACCAAATCCTCTGACATCCGTCAAAAACACGGGTCAATCATCAAAAGTATCGAAATCAACATTGATCGCCAACCGGTCAACCAAAAAAGTGTACTTTCTACCCGACCGATCGAGAAATCGACAGGACAGATGGCACCGACCCGCAATTGGCAACCAATGCCTGAAGTTACATGGTCATCTGATGCCGATCTATATGAAGATCCATCATTGATCATCGCCAGAAGAATCCCAAAAGACGCGGCACGGCCCGCGACTCTTCAACTGCTCGGCGACCACTTAATGCGATTAATTGACTAGCTTTATTACAGTCATTAATCCATTTCTTTGGATGGCCCAATCAGAAGCAAGCATCCGGGAGTTACAAGTCAAGAGATTCATGACATTTAAACCATGAAACTCCTCCCATCATGGCGATTAAAGGCGATTAAATGCCCTCAATCTCCTCCGGCCAATCAGAAGACAAGAAAAAGGAGTTACAAAATAAAGGAATTAAATCCTGTAGCTCCTCCCATTATGCGGCTTAATGACAATAAAAGCCCATAAACCCTCCTAAATGGCTACCAAAAAGCCTATAAATAGGAGAGCACGTCAAGAAGAAAAAACACACAACAGACTGCAGAAAATCCGGAAACTCATACAGAAAAAGGCATCAGAAATCTAAGAGAAAAAAAGAGAGCAAACTCTGTGGAAGTTCTACACCGACCACCGCTACAAGGTGACAAAAGTCCCTTGGGGGGTACCCCCCCCCCAAGGTCCTTGCCTTCTCCTTCTACCTCCAATGGCTTAGACGTCGCTTTTCAGCCCGTCTACTTAGTTTTTTATTGGACATAGGACCTCCTTTTGGTCTTTTTCCTCTAAAAACCTAAGGTTATAGCTAAGCCAAGCGAATCAATAGCATCCTCTGTTCTCATCTGCATGGATGATGGCAAAGTCCACATATGGCTTGCGACCGTCAATCTGAACGGGTCCCCCACAATCTCCTGAGAAGTTAGATCCTCCTTTTCTTGCTTTTCATTGTAGTTTGTATTTTTTCAAAAGAGACAAAAATCACAAATCTTGTCTTTCATTATTGATAAGGATTGTAAATCAGCCAAAATAGGCTATAAACGCCAAAAATTGGCTATAAATGCCAAAATCGGCTATAAATGCCAAAAAAAAATCGCCTTTCACGGCAAATCAAGAAAATGTCTCTTTTTTTTAATATATGTGCAATGGAGAACTTGAAAGAAGTTGATTTCCTTTTTACTTGCGAAGGTTGATCTCCGGATCACCACTTGTAATTCCAAGTAAAATAGAAAATCTAGCACACCCACATAAAAGAAATGTTGATGCACGCATCTGCCCCCCTCCGGTTACGAAAGGGTCGGACCCAAACGGACTCCCACGTCTGCCGACCTCGGTAGAACTGATCGAGCAGAATGCGCTGGTCCATCAATCTGGTGGGGTGTTGGATAACAAGCCGGTAGTGGATGTAGGCATTGAGGCCGAACCACTATAAATGATTGTGTTATGTGATTGCTTTGTGGTGATTGTTTTTGTTTAGCTTCCGCATTTAATTTGATAATCATCACTTGCGGCTAATCCATTTTAAAGAAATTAAAATTGGTCATTAATTGTCACTTAGTAGTAGCTCACCCTATTCACCCCCACCCCTCTAGGGTAAGGATCCCGGACTTTCAATTGTCTCAATAAATTATGCTTCGGATGAATATGCATGGATTTAACTGAAAGTCCAAGGGATCCTAACCCTAGAGGGGGGTGGGGGTGAATAGGGTGATCTACAAATTAATGGCCAATTTTAATTTCTTTCCAATTTACCTTTAACTAGTGATGATTATGTGAGTAAGTACGAAAGATAAACAAATCAATCACCACAAGCCATTCACCATTACACAATGATTTATAGTGGTTCGGCCTCAATGCCTACATCCACTACCAGCTTGTGCTCAACACCCCACCGGATTTCCACTATTTATGCTTTTGCAATAGGCTAAGCAATAACCTTTACAAAGTTGTTTTTCTAGGCTAAACAACAACCTATACACTATGCTTTTCTTAGGCTAAGCAATAACCTCTACAATGATTTTCTTTATCAAGAAAGTGTCTACACACTAGAAGAGAAATAGATTAAGCTCTAATAAAGTGCCTCTTAATTAGGCAAATAAGAAAGTGAAAATAAACTCACACAACACTCAATAAGATGCAAAGATGAATGGAAATGATGTGTGTGTGTGAAGACTTCAATCAAGTTGAAAGTGAAGGTTTAATCAATGTATGCTAAAAGCATTAGAAATTTAAGACACAAAGATTTGATTGAAGATGATGCTTATCACATGTATAGAACTAACTTGAAGAAGATATGAAAATCAAAGGTTCAAGTTGTATCAAAAGGTATGACTAAACATGTAATGCAAATCCATTGTTGTTTTCAAGGAACAAGATTTAACTAAAGTTCAAATGTTTGAAAACAACAAGGAAGGATTCAAACAAGTTAATAAAACATGCTACAGAAGAAATCAAAGATTTTCACAAGCATGATTACCAAAGATTGAAATATAGCTTGGTTTGAATCGAAAGTTGGAACCCAAAACAAATGAATCAAAGGTCAAATAAGATATGGATTCCACACAACATAGTTAACATGCTAGAAAACATTTTCCAAAGGTTTAATACAAAGCATGAAACATATGAAAAAGGAAATTAAAGCTTAGTAGAATTTAACTTCTTGTAATCAAGCTTTAGCTTTCCATTTGGACCAATTAAGCCCCCTTAATTCATTCCCCTTTGCTTGGGCACTAAAAACAACAACAAATGGCCTCTTTTTCGTCACTTATTACTTTGGAATGAACTTGCTTTTCATAGAAAAAGTGGTCCAACGGATACCTGTCGGTCAGCCGACAACAAGGTGTCGGTCGACCGACAGCTCAACAGTCGCATGCAACGGTCATATTTTTTTTGAAAGTTTTCTGACCCATATGCACTTGTCGGTTGATCGTCATTTATCGATCGACCAACACGGGACCGACATATGAACCGACAGCACAAAAATGTTGAAAATATTGCTGTCTGGTTTTGGAACTGACGAGCTCTCGGTCTTACAATTTATGCACTGTCGGTTGATCGATAGGAGCCGAAGAGCCGACCGACATAGAAGGTCTGAAAATTGTAGCTCTCTGGAAATGGAACCGACAGAGCCATCGGTTGACCTTGGTTCATTTTATGGGTTAGCTGATACGGACCGACAAGCTGACCGACAGTGTGGTCATGCTAATTTTTTGAGGTTCTGAAGTATTTGAAAAGTGAAACTTTGAAACCACTTGAAAACTCAGATTTGAAAGGTGTTTTTATAAATTGTTTCATCAAGAAAAACATGATTAGAATCAAGATTCAAATCAACCAAAAAGGGTTTAAATAAAACATGTGTAGGTTAATTTAAAGGATGACTTTCAAGAAGAAACTTTGTGAACCGAAAATGAAAGCAATGAGATGAATATCATGCAAATGCAAGACATCAAATTGCAAACAACTTAGGGTCTAACATTAACATGATAGTTTCTATTACGGACTTTATCAATTGTAGATTTTGAATCACTATGAAGAAAGATTTCTATAAATAGTTCTTTCCATATGGAAATACTAATCGAAAGGTTCTTCAGTGATTCTGCTTCCTCACCAGCAATATCATGGTTATAATCTCAGAATTCATAATGAAATGGGATATACATGATTATTTCTTAGATTTTTGGGAGATGACATCATTACATAAAGTTAAAGACATAATCGTTTATGGACTTAAATTCCTCATAATCCGATATCCAATTATCATCATTATAGCCTTCAAGTGTAGTGGGATATTTCTCATAATACAAATGATAACTAATGATTTTCCAAGGTATTTAAATTACCAAATACTAGCCGTCCAGCGTTCATTACTGATATTACTCATATACTTGCTTAATTTGCTTACTATATAAGTTATGTTAGGTCTAGCACAGATCATGATATACATAATTAGGTAACCAATAGCTCTAAAATAATCTAATTGAGAAACACTTGCTCCTTTGTGTTTAGATAATTTAACTCCAGGATCAAAAGAAAATAATACACCATTTCCTTCAAATATATTAAATTTCCAAACTACGTGTTTTCTTTATATAATGAGATTATGATAAAGTAATCCTTTCAAAGTGTTTATGAATTTTGATTTCTAGAATCACATTGGCCCCATCCATATCTTTCTTGTCAAATTTTGAGCAAAGGAAACTCTTAGCGTTTTCAACTAAAGTTAAACCGGTGCCAAAAATAAGGAAATCATCTACTTATGATAAGCATATAAGATCCAAGAATTGTTAACATGTTAATTAAAATACTAACATTTGTTCAATTCATTTATCCTAAAATCATTGGACATTAAAACCTGTAATTGCTCATGCCATTAGGTACGAGTCTAGATTCCCTGTTTCAGCGAAACATGGAGATATTGTTTCGTCCTATCAAATCAAGCCAACTGTATAAGAATTTTCCTTTTCTTTTTTCATTCCAAAGACGATGCATTAGTTAGCATGAGATTTTATATAATTGGTATGATTTGATAGGATGAAACAGGGGATCCAGACTCATTAGATATTTATTATATCTCACTGCTTCAGAATGCATCATCTGGAGACTACATGGCTTCGTAATAAGTTGAGGGGTCATTCTCTAGAATATAGGTGTAGAAGTCAAGACCAAATTTTTTTTAGGTCTTTTACGTACTTCTACAAGATTTAAAGTAATCTGATTCTAAGTCTTGTGATATTATAGGTTCCACATCATTAGATGTATTTTTTTTTATTTCAGTTGCTCTATCTTTATAATGGTAAATTGATTCAAAGAATAGAACATCACAAGACTTGATAATGGAGTATTTATCTGAACAAAAACTAATAGAGCCTATTTACTAGAACTTCTAACAATAATTTGGTGTGTTGGGAAGCTTATGACATGATGTGATGCATGGACGGCTCCACAATGATCATAGTGGGGTCAATTGAACCCACTGAGATCTGAAAAAATATTTAAAAATAAATCTTTTATGTCATGAATTGAACTTATGGGAAGCTTTTGACCCCACTCAATTTAAGAGTTTCACCCCACATTAGCTAACTTTAGAAGGGTATGGTATACCAATTGGTTTATTTGCTTCTAAAATTGGCGTTGGTTTTCTCATAGCGAATGCGGCGGTAGAAAGAGCTTTTTCAACAACGAAGTACGTAAAGAACATGTTGCGTAACCGAATGGGAGATCAATGGATGAATGGTTGTTTGGTCACATATATTGAAAATGATGTGTTTGCTAGTGTTGATAATGAAGCTATTATGCAACGATTTTAACACTTGAAAACCTATTGAGGGTAGCTAGATGTAGGAGTTTATGTATTTGGATTTTGTTTTTGCATTAAGAACTATTTCCAAGCCTTCTCCATCATGGTTGTGACAAAACATTCTTCAAAAAGGCCTACTTCGGCCGAATCTCGAAGTGGGCCGTCAAACTAGGGCAATACGATATCAAATATCAACCTAGAACGGCGGTCAAAGCTCAAGTTCTGGCAGATTTCATCGTGGAGTTCGTCTCTCCGAGTTCGGCACAAACCCCGCTCGACACCGAACTAGGGTGCAGGAGGCATGAGGACGAAGTCACTGAGACAGAAGAAGTGCGGACTTGGAGCCAATTCATTGCTTCCACTTGGAAGGTCTTCGGTGATGGATCCTCTACCTCCAAGAGGGCTAGCACTAGGGTAGTTCTTCAATCTCCAGAAGGATTGGTCATCGAGCAAGCCTTCACTCTTGACTTCAAAGCATCCAATAACGAAGTAGAGTACGAGGCTCTAATAGCCGGGTTGCGCTAAAATCCTAGGAGCTCAACAGCTGGCGGTTTTCAGTGATTCACAGCTGGTAACAAGCCAGCTGACTGGAGACTACCAAGCTCGCGACGACAGGATGGCAGCCTACTTAGCGTACGCGAAAAAGCTTCTCTCGCAATTCCAAAAAGCCGAAGTCAAGCGGATCGGTAGAGACTCCAACTCTCATGCGAACGCCCTCGCTAGCCTAGCTTCAGCGGTTGAGGCCGGGAGGAAAAGGATTGTCGAAGTAGGATCGTTGGAGAGACCGAGTGTGGAGCGTCCCCCACCTCGGCAAATTCTATGCGTTGACCTCGGCCCGAGCTGGATGGACGCGATCGTCACCTTCCTTAAAGATGACCAGCTCCCCGAAGACAAGAACGAAGCTCACCGAATTAGGTTCAAAGTAGTTCGGTTCTAGTTGAGCCCAGAAGGCAAACTCTATAGGAAGTCCTTCACTAGCCCCTACCTTCAGTGCGTCCACCCGGACAAGGTCAAAGACTTCCTATACGAGATACATGAAGGAATCTGCGGAAGTCACATCGGTGGACAGTCGCTGGCATACCGGACTATCAGCCAGGGGTACTGGTGGCCGTACATGCAGACAGACGCGCAGAAATATGCCCAGAAGTGCGAGAAATGCCAGAAATTCTCACACTCCCTCCATCAGCCAGCATAAGATCCGAGTCCACTCTCCAGCCCATGGCCCTTCGCCCAATGGGGACTGGACATTGTAGGACCTCTCCATCGAGCTCCAGGGAATAAGAGGTGGCTGATACTAGCCACTGACTACTTCACCGAGTGGATAGAGGCAGAAGCACTATTCTCCATCACCGAGCACGACTCAAAGAACTTCATCTGGAGCCATCGTCACAAGGTTTGGAATTCCACGAACCTTGATCTCAGACAACGGGACTCAGTTCGATTCCAATCTCTTCAAAACCTTCTGCCAGGGGCTCGGCATCAGAAATCATTACTCCACCTCAGCATACCCCCAATGCAACGGTCAAGCCGAGATCTCCAACAAGGTGGTGCTCGACGGACTCAAGAAGAGGCTCGATTGAGCCAAAAGAAGATGGGTGGAAGAACTACCAAGCGTCCTGTGGGCATACAGGATGACACCAAGGCGCTTCACCTCAGCAACGCCTTTCTCTCTCGCCTATGGCATGGAAATCGTGATCCCACTTGAGGTCGGCCTCCCGACCTTGAGATCGGAACTCTTCGACCAAGGCCATAACGACATGAACTTGACTCGCTTGTTAGACCTAGCCGAAGAACGAAGAAAAGCAGCGGCCGTCCGGTTGGCTGCCTATCAGCAGCAGTTGGCCAGGGGCTATAACCAAAGAGTCAAGGAGAGAAAACTCTCAGTCGGAGAGCTCATCTTGAAGAAGTCTATCCTGCAGGACAAAGATCCGAACCATGGCAAGTTGGCGCCGAATTGGCATGGACCATTCAAGGTCACCTCGGTCTGCGGTCGATCAACATACAAACTTGAGGATATGGATGGTAAACAATTACCACGACCGTGGAACGCGACGCACCTCAAGAAGTTCTATTTATGAATTATAATTGATTTTTGAAGAACAATAAAAGCACTATGTTCCATGTCTCTCTCAATTCTCTCCAAGATATAGAACCCACTGACAGCGCCCAAGGGACTATACGTCTCGGTTCTCCATTTCATGCTTTGTGAGCATCTCGGCTCTCATGCCAGATTGTCGACGCGCCCCTGGCGACGAGCCAGTGGGTCTTCTCCATCTCATGCTTTGTGAGCATCTCGGCTCTCATGCTAGATTACCGGTGCGCCCTGGTCGACGAGCCAATGGGTCTTCTCCATTTCGTGCTTTGTGAGCATCTCGGCTCTCATGCCCAATTGCCGCCGTGCCCCTGGCGATGAGCCAGTGGGTCTTCTCTATCTTGTGCTTTGCGAGCATCTCGACTCTCATGCCAGATTGTCGGCGCGCCCTTGGGGACGAGCTAGTGGGTCTTCTCCATTTCGTGCTTTGTGAGCATCTCGGCTCTGATACTTGATTGCCGGCGCGCCCCTGGCGACGAGCCAGTGGGTCTTCTCCATCTCGTGCTTTGTGAGCATCTCGGCTCTCATGCCAGATTGCCGGCACGCCCCTGGAGATGAGCCAGTGGGTCTTCTCCATCTCGTGCTATATGAGCATCTCGGCACTCATGCCGGATTGCCGACGCGCCTACTACACCTCTGGTGATAGGACAGCGATTCATGGTGTGACCCGAGACCAGCCTAAGGGCAGCTCGGTACCCATCACTACCGAGTTCTAATACATTTCGCTTGCTTCTGTCCAAGCTTGGTCAGTGAACTAAGCGACAATGTGTGCTCGTGTGTTTGGGGCATGTGAATCAAACTGTCTAGCCGGGCTCGCATAGTAGTACAAAATGTTTGAAAAGCAAAAACATGGATGACAAGAAGGTAGTCCCAATGTGAGCCAAAGAAAACTTCAATTGTATGAAATCACCATTCATTACATTGGAGCGACCAAGGGATACAATTGAAAAGCTAAAAATACATCAGCAGAAAAATACATCAGAGACAAAGGCAATGAAAAAATCTCCAAGCATAGAACCATCTGGACCGGCCCGAGGTCACCAAATATAGGTATCTTATCTCCTCCCAACTGCATCAGCAAGAGTTGATCAAAGATCTATTTCAAGACGACACAGGATCAGGGATGGGAGGAGTAGCAGCAACATTGATGTCGATCCCGGCCTGACTAGCGTTGGGTTTTTCGGCAGGAACCTCACCAGCAGGGACAACGACAGGAGGGGCAGAGCTCGGTACCGGAGTCGAGAATGGGGGTGGATCCTTGAAGGACGGATGGTCCTCCGAGACCCCCGCCTCCTTCAGAGCAGCACTCCATCCCTTCACCCAGGCTTTATCCCTTACAACAAGGACTTTGGCCTTATAGTGAGCCATTATTTGTGCCTTGGCGTCCTCGAAGACAGCATTGCACTTCGACGCAAGTTTAGCCTCGGCCTCGTCTGCTCTCTTGGATTTGGCCTGGACCTTGACTGCGAAGTCACCCTTCAGCTTCTCCAGGGAGGCCTCGAGCTCGGCCACCTTTCTCTTCTCGGCCTCAGTCTCACCCTTCGCCTGCTCAAGCCCGGCCTTGAACTCATCTTCGGTTTTCATCAACTTCTGGGTGACAGCATCCAGGGCTTCCTCGAGACCGTTCTTCTCCGTTTTCAGCTCGGCGACCACGAGACCGTGGTTGCTTAGCCTGTCCGCGATGACCAAGCACTTCTGCACCATTTGTCAAAGAAACAAGGCATTCAGAGAATAATCGCCGAAGTAAGACACTATGCATAAATTGAAAGTTTCGACGAACTCACCGCGAAGCACGACTGCAACAGCGACCAAATCAGCTTCGAGTCGCTGTACCCCTCTAGCTGAGCCATGTCATGGGGCGGGGCGCAGGCTCACCCAAGCATCTCGAGGATGAGGGGATCTGTCTTTCGGAGGACACGATCTTCGCTCGTCATCGGTCTCCCCTGTTCGAGCAAGAAGCTCGGCTCCCACGGACTCGGCCCGGCAGGTTGCGACGTTGCGGCCGAACTGGAACCCCCTTCGACCCTCGGCCCTTTCTTCGACCGAACTTCTTTCCTCCCAGCCTTGGCTGAAGGCGGCCGAGCCTCCGGTCTCATAGGTTGGACAAATATGGGTTTGGAGACAGGAGCCTCAACTCCGGCAACAGGAGAAGCCACCAAAGGTCCGGGGGCAGGGATCTTGACGACCTCCGGGTTCAAGGGCGTTGAAGAGGCTTGAAGATCTTCAACCACAAGCGCCAGAGCTTCGATATCCTTGATCGAGAGGCGCCTAGCACGCCGCATCTCTAAGCTCGGCGAAGGAGACCGAATTGTTCGACGCGCCCTCTTCTTCCGTAAAGGGGCCTCGCGTAACCTCGGCGCAGAATTAGAAGCCTCAGCGCCAGACGCTACCCTATGATCGGCACTGACCTCAACTTGTGAAGGCTCTCCCCTCTCGGCCCTGGCCTCGGGAGAAGCCTGATCTCTCTCGGCCCTGGCTTCAGGAGCAGCCTGTTCTGCTCCGACCTCAGGGTTAACTTCTCCCAGACTTCCTTCTCCGATCGGCTAGATCGTCCCCCTGATGTAGCCACGGTACTTCGGCCTGTATCCTAGCAGCGACCAGGCCGCCCTACCGTGATAGCTGTCGTATTTCTAGACCTTCCAAAGCCAGGCCTCGTTCCTCTGCCAGATGAACTGAGCAGCCTGTATTCTCCTCCTAGCAGCCGCACCACAAACAGAAGCATCAGTTCGGCAAGACAAAAAAGTGAAAGCATATCATATCAAAAAGGAGATGGTATTTACTTGGAGCAATCCCGAAGTGGCGGTGAATCCTGTAGGCTCTATTCATTTCGGTTCTACCGAACTCCTAGTTACCTGAGACATACAAGAGATCGTCCCCAGCGTACTTGTTCGAGTCCTCCAGATACTGGATAAAGCCTTGCCAGTACGGTTTAGCTCGGATATAATAGGCATCTCTGAGCTTGCATATATCATAGACATCCTCGATATCAAAGATGCCGAGGTCGATGCCTAGGACCTCATTAAGCTTGGTCGTGCCCATTATGATCTTGAAGACATTGGGCAACAGCTGGCAGGGGTAAAGGGACAACTTGCTGAGACACCTCCTCAGGAGAGGGTGAAGGGGGAAATGAACTCCACCTTCAATCACAACCACCAATGGAAACGGCATCTAGCCTTCTGAAAAGTCACGAGGGTTGTAACCGGCGGGATCAGCCGGCCTGAGATGGATGTCGATAGGGATTTTATACGTTAACCTAAGTCCCTCAATCGCCACTTCATTCTCTAGCCAATGACTGTAGATACCCATTTCTACTGAATAAGAGATTAGAAGAAGAAGAAGCCCTACGGAAAAACCCTAAACCCACAGAAAGAAGCGAAAGGGGGAGAACTTACGAAGACAACAATGAGATTCGAACGGCGGAGGCTCAATCTTGGTAGCACTTCTCTTCTCAGACGGATTCTCTCCTGCAGAACTCTCTTCTTCTCTGGCATAAGGCAGCAATGGGGAAGAAGAGAGCCCTAACCTCTCGTATTTATAAAGGGAGGAGGAAGGGCACCCTTTTCAAAAACCCTAGGGACGCACATGCCGGACGTCCCCTAGGGCCCCGTACGCGTCACTTCAATCACTGGACGTGTCCCGGATAAGCGGCGCACGTCTCCTCGATGCGATTGGACGACCAATCGGATGGTGACACTTGGTGCCGTCGGTATGTCTTCTACATTAATTAGAGACTCATTTATTACCTCGGGTAGGCACAGCAACTACAAATAGAAACCAAATGTCAGCGGCCAAAATCAAGATGAGCACCACTCCAGAAGGTTCTCCCATTCCACAGCTCCCGTCCTCACGGAGTTGGCAAACTCCAAGAAGTCAGAAGCTAGGGGGCAATTGTGTGGGAATATTTTTCCCAAAGCGCTTGGATTATGTTAGTCTCGGTATTAGTGTCGGCTAATCATGTCTCGACCTCGGCCATGCGTATCACGGTAATGCTACCAAGGCGCTATCCGAGATCGAGATCGTTCTTGGTCTAAGACACCCCTGACCCCGGCACAGGGTCCCCACTTCGGTCACTCCTAACCTCGGCATAGCACTTACACCTCGGTCACCCCTGACCTCGGCACAGTGCCTTCACCTCGATCACACAGCTCAGTAACAGAGATGAACTGCTAGCCCAAATGAATACTGACAGCTGTACTTTCACGGATTTCCAGGTAAGTCTAACAAAGCCATCTTGGCCGCCCATTACCCCTGGCAGAACGGCATCCAGCGGCTACGTCCCATCAAGGTATGGCTCTAGGTCAGGCCTGATGGGACTAGGCCCAAAATTCAAGCAGGGTAAGGCCCGATTAGACCAGCATTTAATGCATAATGGGCTGACCGGATTGCCATTTAATGCATAGTGGACTGACGTGACAGCACCCTTGGGAGTGCGAAGACGTGTATTGAGTATTTCAATATTTTTTTTTAACTCAATCGTTGTGACAATCGTTATAAGCCTGCAGTTCACTTGAATTTATATGCCGTCATCAGCAAATAGAATAAACCCATTTCTACACATTCAGCCTTAATCCACTATCTCAATGTCGCAGAAGTAGTTCAATATGATAAGAAGGATGGAACAAGTTGTCCCATAAACCATATGTGCTACAGATTCCCCGATGAAAGCTTGAAATGCCGTAGGTCTTTGGTGTCTAATATTGAAAAATGCACAAGCTCCTTCTCTTGTATTTGCTTTCAGAGATAATTCGCCAGTATGTTCTATGGCATGCCACCTTTTGCCCACATCGCCAACAATAAAAGAACAAAAGCACCTGGAAACCTTATGGATGACAAGAGAATCATCTGTGGTACCTCTCCCACACTGTCTAATCAAATTCTTAATAGAACGGGCATGATCTATGCAGAAATTGTTTGAGCATATAGGAACCATAGCAATAATTTATCTAAAAGAACAATGCAATGTGATTGTTGCAGCTGTTAGATCTATATCCAGATTCACAAATAATCAAGTCTCGAATTAAGAACTTTATTTGTGCTCTCAGTGCACCTGGATGATAGGAAAGTCAATGAAGTGAATTGCAACTGCTACAATCCATAATTAAAAACTACAAAATCCATGGACTAACATTTGTGGCATATCACATCCACTATCTCAATGTCTCAATTGCATAATTCTTGATCAAACTAAAGATATAAAACTAGAAATAGGAAGGTGGGCATGACTTCCACCCCACACCCAATTAACTTTTGCAGCTCTTTCTTCTTTACTCCCATGACCTTGTCAACTTCTTTCGCTTCTTTCTTTCGGAATCAAGACAGGAAGGTGACGGAACTTCCACCCCCACACTCTTCGGCTACAGTCTAAAACAGATACATGTTGTAAGTGCCTCAAAATTACAGACTTGATAATAGAGGATTAGGACGGGCTTAGTTGCCCTTTGATGAAGATATAATGCCTTTAACCTGAAAGGAAAAGAAAGGAAAGCAATCAAAGACCCTGGCTGTAGTCAACGCAAGGCTCTCCGATGCCTGAGTTAGTTTGATAACTGAACAAAGGATGGAGATGATGAATGGGTTGTGCGTACCTTTTGAAGGAGACGAGTCCTCTATTATAATGGAGATAGGTCGGTTCTGGGCGAGGGATTCTATGCTCTGATAGGGTGTCCCATGATTTGGACAGGTATTTAAGGAGTAATGTCCAATCATGGCTTTTCCTTAATTATAGTCCTATCAAAGCCCACTTTGCCTTTACTATTGGTCCCTTCATAGCGTACTCTGTGTTACATTATGTCCCGAGTTAAACAGGGTTAACTCTAAGTAATCGAGATTAATGTGGATTAAGCATGATTAATCAATTTAAATGACATTAATGGTCAAAATGAGTGAGATTAATCTTGGAAGATTGAATTAAACATAAGAAGATGATTTGGAAGACATTAGTTGAATCGAATTGGATTTAAGACTCAAATTAGTGAGTTTGAGGACTTTTTCGTAAATACTAATTTATATGTATTTCGTTGGATTTGGTAAAATTTGATACCATCGTGTGTATCTCGACGAGTACGTCAAATTTCATAATATACTTGATTGCATTTGATTTAAGATAAAACAAATGGGTCTTGAATTGACTTAAATTGGAAATAGTGTAAAAGGAAGGGTTAAGTTGCAAAATTGTGTATGAAGTGTCCTGCACGCAAGAGTTACAACATAACCAGCTGATTGAGTTGGTTGTTCTTCTTCTTCGTTTCTTCTCCTTGTTTCTTCATCAAGTGCTCGGAAAGGGATATTTTTCACAAAGGTAAATTGGTGTTTGTAATCTTCTTCTTCAAGCATCTTTTAGTTTAAGTTAGAAAAAGCTTGTGGTTTCTCTTGGTAGAGCATCAAGGTTTCAATTGGGTGATTTTGAATTCAACCTTCAAGCTAACAAAAGTGGTTTTATAGTAGAATCAAGTAAAAGGCAAGTATAAACATGTTATTATGATTAGATGTTAACTTGTGTATAGTTCTTTTGATTATATTATAAATATGTTTAATTTGATTTATTAGAAATAAAGTTGAATGTATGGATCGATAGAATCGTGGAATAGAAGTGTGGATTTGGTGTGTAAGATTGATGATTGAGGGTGGGAACAGGAGGTTTCATAATTTTATGCAGGTTAGAAGTGGTTTGAAGAGAAACAGAGTTTTGAAATGAATTATGCATTCTGGGCAGAATTCAGTTAGCCGACAAGCTGACCGACAACCTAACCGACAGTGTAAAAATGGAAGAATTTCGTGTATCTGGAATTCAAACCGAGTAACAACCGAGAGGGTAGAGTTCGGCTAACCGAGGGTTAACCGACAGAGCTGACTGACATTATAAATGGTGTAAAAATCATGCCTCTGGTTTTTGAACAGAGAGGTGACCGAGTGTAACTCGGTTAACCGACACTAAGCAGTTCGGTCAACCGAACGCTGACCGACACAGTGAATTTTCATATTTAAATTCTGAATTTTAAGACTAAAAGCCTATTAATTAAATCAAGGTTATTCATATTATTTATACCTCCATAGGTGTTAATTAAGGGGACTTTAATGTACATAAATTGTGTTGTCTATCGAGAATAACACAAGTACATAAAATAACCGAAGATTACACCCATTTGGTTGGTATTGTTTAATTGAGATTGTACACTAGATTATATCCATTCATTATAATTAAATGAAATTAAATGAAATTATATTATATTATATTATACATTGATCTGGCACTACATAATGATTTCTATAAGCTCATTGAGCTGTTACTTGCTGTAGCAGTTTATTGGGAGTGTTTCTGAACTCCATGGTGATGTCAGTAGTCCCCGGCCCGGTCAATGATAATTTCCACTAATCCTTCCTTTATTTGGGCAATGGTAATCCTTCTGTATGGGAGATGGTTATCCTTCCTGTTTAGGAAGATGGTATTGATTGGAAATGTTATGTTAGTTGCCAAACTTTTAATAAAGACTCATACTGTTAATATCACTATTACTGTTATTGATTTAGTCTAACCTTGAATTAGACATATTGAAAATATGATTAGCAAATGTAATCATGGGACTGTTTGTACTTTGCTGAATTGTTAAATTCACATTGTGTTATTGATGGCATTACAGGCCCAGCTACCTCTACCTGTCCCGAGACCTCAACGACGAAGGAGGAGACCAGTCAAGTTCCTCCAGGAGGACTAGTAGAGCGGAAATGAATTTGAGAAGTTGAAATTTTGATGAGAATGGGTTTTAGAAACGTTTCACACTTTTCATCCTTGCATTGTAACTAAATATGCAAGTGATGTTTGTATTAATTATAAATGAGTTTTGGTTTTAAATGTGATTAATGTATATTTGTATTTTTCTGCATAATCTATTATTCGATATCCCTTGTGAATTTTATTTGGTTGAAATTCACGGGAGTAAGTATGCAACGCGACTCAAAATTAACTCGATTTTATGATAATCTCGGGCTCGGGTCGTGTCGCTCTGTCACATCAGATCCTCTTTCTCATTAATGGGCATTGATGGGCGTCCCATCGGACCATGCTCTGGCGACGTGGGATGGCGTGGATGACATTGCATCAGGGATTATGGGCGGTGCCTTTTGTCTTTGCCATACGTTCTTTAACGTGTCAGGACATTTATGGAGGGACAGCTGTTTGTACCTGTCTCGGTTAGCATACTGGTACTATTACCGAGATGAGGTCACGAATGACCGAGACCGTGATCGAGGTCAGGAGTGACCGAGACCGTGATCAAGGTCAGGGTGACCGAGACCGTGATCAAGGTCGGGGTGACCGGGACCAGGAGATGGCTACATTTTTAGAATGGCCTTAACCTTTGCTGGCGCTCTGGTATTGTTACCGAAGTGCGCGTAGCCGAGACTAAAACGTGATTAGCTGGTACTTTCACCGAAGCCAATGTAATCTTGGAGTCTTAAGGAAATATCCCCACACAATTGCCCCAGCTTCTGACTTCTTTGAGTTCTCTAACTCTCAGAGGTCAAAAGCTAAGTAGTGTAAGGGAATAACCTTTTGGATTTTTTAGGCTGGAAGCCCTCTTTATTTCGATGTCGGCTGACGCCAAGGTATAGAAGCAATTTTGTCAGCGCTCGTCTTGGCTAGTAGTCTGGTACTCTTGCAAAGATGAGCGAGGCCAGGGATGACCTTTATCTTGGCTAGGGCAACAGTACTATTACCGAAATCCACTACGTTGAGACCGAGACGAGTTTAGCTGGCGCTTTTGATCTCTATCTGATGCCGCTTCGTCTGCTCGAGGTTTTTAATGCTGCGCGTTTAAACTTTTAGAAAAACGGGATGTCAGTACCACGTGTCATCGCTTTATTGGTTGCCCTGACTTTCTGAAAAGGCATGCTCAGAGATTGACGTGACGTGTTTGGTACCCTAGGCGCCGTTTGACGTGCGTCTTTGGGAATTTTGAAAAGGGGCACCTTTTTCTTCTATAAATGGAAGTTTTCCGCCCTTTTTCTGTTTTCCTATTTCTTCATCGTTTTGCCTGATAGATCTTGCTGAAGAGAGAAAAAGAGAGAGAGAACCCTTTACTGAGGAGGGAGAACTTTCGCCGAGGTTGTGTCTAAGTCGGTCCTGTAAGTCTCCGCCTGTCCTTCTGCATTTAGGGTTTCTGCAATCTTTTCTCCTTTTTTCATCTCCTTCGTTCCGAGTTTTTCGGATCTAGGGTTTTTTTAGAGAGATGGGGGTTTATAGAGAGGTTTTAGAAAACCCGGAAGCCATAGCCCGGTTCAGAGTCAAGTATCAAATACCTGCTGATGTCCAGATTAGGTTAGATGACCCCAAGGACCCTTTAGATGGCCGCATCTACCATAATTGTTGGATGCCTTTCCCTTTAGTCACCAATGTGGAGGGTGGAGTTCGATTTCCTCTTCATCCTCTTCTTAGGATCTGCCTGAATAAGTGAAACCTCTGTCCCTGTCAACTGATGCCGAATGGCTTCAAGATAATCATGGGGGTCGTAGAGTTGAATAGGATCCTCAAGATTAACCTTGGTGTCCATGATATTGAGGACGTCTACAACCTCTGCAAGTCCAGAGGAGACAACTCCCATTACCTCCGGGTGAAGGCGAAACGAGGGAGTTTCGTCAGGGAGCTGGAGGACTCCAATAAATATGCCAGAGACGACTGTCTGTTCATTTCAGGTAACTAGGAGTTCGGCGAGGAGGAGGCTGTAGCGCTGAGGGCTTACAGAGTCCCTCGTGGTATCGGCAATCCTCCAAGTAAACTTTGTCTTCCTTTATCTTCGTATTTTTCTCTGTTTGAGTCTGTTTTGACCCTTTCTGTTGGCGTGCAGACATTCATCAGAGGAAGAAGGATGCCCAACGAGATGGTTGGGTGAGGAACGACCGGTGGCTGCAGCTTGTGTATGGGTACCGGGGCAGTGAAGATAGAGCCGCTTGGTTTCTCCTCGCCTACGAGTGAAGGTATCATTCTTCTAAGAAACGGACTGTCTTCGTAGCTGAAGAGGGGAGCCAGGAATCTACCAGTCCAAGGCTCAGGTCGCTGAGGAGTTGAGAGAAAAACCTATGTAGCCCGAAGCTCAGGCTACTGAACAGGCGAGGGAGGTGGCTGCGCGGGCCAAGGCTCGAGCTGCAGAACGGGCGAGGGAGGAGGTTGCGAAGGCCGAGGCTCAGGCTGAGCAGAGGGCAACATCGGGTGCTGAGGCCTCTATTCCCGGATCTGAATCATAAGAAACCGAGACCGGCTTGAGACCGAGATCGAGGTTGCGGCGAGTTGTCGTGCCATCAAGTTCTTCGCCTGGTCTGGAAGAAAGAGAGAGGTCGCGGCGAAGAATCCCGTTGGTCTTTAAGGATTTTAAAGCTCAGGCTTTTAGGGAGCCAACCCCTCAACCTTCTTCGGCCCTTACTAGTCCTGTTGCTGTAAGCGGACCTGCTTCGATGACTGTCCCTCAATCCGTTCATGCAGCTACTTCTGCCCCCGACTCTGCAACCATCTTTGTTCCACCAACAAATTTTGGAGCTCGGGAGCAAGTGGTCGAGACATCGCAGGAGCGGTCTCGGCCTGAAAAAAGAGCCTAGACTGAGGGCGGTGCCGAGGGGGGCTCCAGTTCGTCAGCGGTGCCTCAACCCCGAGGCCTACTATTTGGAGACCCGATTTGCAGCTCGAGCCGTGGAGGTTGATGATGACTGAAGATCATGTCCTTGGAAGGATCGATCCCCTTGTTCTTGCAGCACTGTTGTGACTTTTGTCTCTTTTAGAAAAATAAAAACTACAATGAAAAGCAAGAAAAGGAGAATCTAACTTCTCAGGAGATTGTGGGGGATTCGTTCAGATTGACGGTCGTAAGCCATGTATGGAATTCGCCATCATCCATGCAGATGAGAATAGATGATGCTCTTGATTCGCTTGGCTTGGCTATAACCTCAAATTTTTAGAGGACAAAGACCAAGAGGAGGTCCTATGCCCAATAAAAAGCTAAGTAGACGGGCTGAAAAGCCACGTCTAAGCCATTGGAGGCAGAAGGAGAAGGCAAGGACCTTGGGGGGGTACCCCCCAAAGGACTTTTATCACCTTGTAGCGGTGGTCGGTGCAGAACTTCAGCAGAGTTTTCTCTCTTTTTCTTTCTCTGGATTTTCTGTGCTTGGAACCTGATCTAATTCTGATCCTTGGAAGTTGTTTGATTTTTTTCGATCTTTGAAAGTTATTTGGTTTTTTCCCGATCTGGAATTCTTTGAAATGCTCTCCTATTCATAGGCTTTTGGTAGCCATTTAAGAGAATTTATGGGCTTTGAAGCAACATAATGGGAGGAGTTACAAGGTTTAGTTCCTTTATTTTGTAAGTCTTGGATCTTGGCTTCTGATTGGCCAGTGGAGATTAAGGGCATTTAATCGCCTTTAATCACTATGATGGGAGGAGTTTCATGGCTTAAATGCCATGAATCAATTGACTTGTAACGCCCAAATGCTTACTTCTGATTGTGCCTTCCAAAGTAATGAATTAACGACTGCAATAAAAGTAGTCAATTAACTACATTAAGTGGTCGCCGAGCTGTTGAACAGTTGCAGGCCGTGCCGCGTCTTTTTGAATTCTTCTGGCGATGATCATCGATGGATCTACATGCTGATCAACACCAGATGACGATATAACTTCAGACATTGATAGCTAACAGCAGGCCGGTGATATCTGTCCTGTCGATTTCTCGATCGATCGGCTAGAAAGTGCACCTTTTTGGTCGACCGGTTGGCGATCAATGTTGATTTTGATACTCTAGAAGACGGATCCGAGATTTTTGACGGATGTTGACGGACTTGGCTCCTCAAAAGTCTGCATTTTGGAAAATCACAGGATTCAGAAGCTTCAAAATGCGAAAAACGACGCAAAATGGACCTTTCCGGGGCGAACCCAGTGATTCGGGGCTCCATGGTAGCCGGCGACCCTGGGGGGAAATTTTCCCCTTTTGTCCCGTTTTGCGGCCGTTTTGATGTCTTTTATGAATCTTTTTTTCTTCTGTAATTTTCTTGTCATTTTTGTACATTTGTTGGCCTGATTTCCCTGTAGAAAAGTTGACGAGAATCCTTGCATTTTGGAGTGCAAAGTTTCCAATTTTCCGGGAAAGTCGAAGACTTTGTTGCATAGAGCTCGTCAGAGGCTGAAACTAAGCCAACGATGTCGGAACGACCTGAATTTGAGGTGAAGCCTCCTGAGCAATAAATAAGACCAACCATAGGTTTTTATTTGAGTTTTGAAGCCATATGGGCTCCTGCCGCTAGTAGACTTGATTTTGTCGCGAGGAAGATGTCGCGGCCTGATGTGCGGTCAACCGATGTCCGATTGACTTGAAATTTGATAGGGAACTTATTGGAGTTATTTTGAGATGATCCACAGGCTCTGTCTTGGAAACCATGGTCCAGAGGAGCTTCACCACCGAGATGCCTGTTTTGGCTTTCGAGAGTCTAAGTCTGGCCAAATGTTGTCGAAATGACCTGAAACTTAACGTGTAGCCCTTTGTAAGCATCTTGAAGCCAGCCATGTGCTCTGTCTGATGAGTGATGGCTTCAGTGGTTCTCGCCACCGAGATGCTTGATTTAGCTGTTCGAGGGTTGATGTAGGGTCAAACGTCGTCGGTTTGACTTGGAACTTGACGTGGAGCATTTTGGATGTATTTTGAAATCATCCACAGGCTCTGATCGAAGATTTGGTGTCTTCAATGCTGTCGCCACCGAGAGCTCCTATTCAGCTATTGGAGAAGCGAAGTTAGGCCAAATGATTTTGAAATGGCCCGAATCTTCTTGTGTACTCCTCTTTTAGCTGTCTTGAAGGATCTTGCAGTTTTTGTTTGATTCTGACAAGATTTGGCTTTTGGAAGTAGCATTGCCTATTTATGGAGGCTGCAGCTACTTGTAGTTCTCTTGATGTTGAGGAGGCAAAGTGACACATTTTTTTTTGTGTCAACAAATGCCCCCTCGAGGTACAGCGACGAGTTGGTTAACTTTTGTAGTCGGTGTGCCTCGAATAGATTTTTGAAGGAGAGCTTGTGACTTGACCAAGAGTCTTTGAGCAGTCTTTATTTTAGTATTGTAGCATTTTGAGCTTCCAGGGAATTTTATGGTAGTGAAAGGAATCACGTACCATCTCGAGGCAAAGTTTTGAAAATGACATCAGGGATTTTGATTTGGATTTTTTTTTTACCTTGTGACCTAACAAGATGTATGTGGCAGGTTAGGGGGTCGGGTTTGATTTTGAGCGCGTGACCCAATAAGCTGTATGTGGAATGTTGGGTGGTTGATTTTGGTTTTGATCTTGTGACCTAACAGGCTGTATGTGGCAAGTTAGGGGATAAGGATCTTGGTTTTTTGTTTTGGTCTTGTGACCTAACAAGCTGTATGTGGCAAGTTAGGGGACTAGGATTTGGTTTGGATTTTTGTGGAATGTCAGTTTCAAGATTTTGGCTCAATTTGGTATATGAGGCTGGATGGTTTGATTTTTGGAAGCTCATGGTGCTTGGAATTTCTTTTTTTTTTTATGGTCCAATCAACCCAAAAGAGGCATGGAACCATTTTTGTATGCTCTTGGTAAGAGGGATTTCTCTTCGACTAAAAGCCCCATTTTTTTTAGTGCCTAGGTGGTCAAACCTGGCTCGTATGTGCTAACCCATGAGACCTTAAGCTACTGAAATGGCTTAGATCTCATATGGTGTCATTTTTATAAAGAATATCTAAAAATATCTCCTTTGGATAGAGAATATCTAAGAATATCTTTATTTGGAGAGAATCTCTCATGTTCCCTTTATTTTGGGAGAGAATATCTCAAGATATCTTTCTTTGGGAGAGAATATCTCAAATCTCCTATCTTTTGGGAGAAAATCTCTCATTGCTTTCTATTGGGGAGAGAATCCCTCATGATATCTTTCTTTTGGGAAAGAATCTTTCTCATTCATTTCTTTTGGTAAGGTTACTAATTAGTGACACTTACATCAATCTTGTTTCCTTTTTTGGTTTGCTCTCTTCTATAAAAGCAAAGGGAGGTTGGGTCTCTTGCTCTTATTGCTTTCTTTTGTAAAAAAAAAAAAATTCTCGAGAGTGCTTCAAGACCAAGAGTTTTTCTTCTTCAAAGATCTTCAAGCTTTTCTTCTTCTCCATCAATGGCTTCAAGTAAGTTATCTTTCTCAAGATAACTCCATGTAGAAAATAGGATAGTAAAAAAAAGAAAGTTTTTTTTTTGTTTCTTTCTTTTCTTTTCTTTTCTTCATTTTCTTTTCACGTGTTCCCTCTTTCTATTTTTTTACACGTTTTTTTTTACCGTACAGATCTGGCCATACGGCCACGTGGCCTATGGGCCAGCTTCTTTTTCCTTTTTTTTTCTTTTTTTTCTTTCTTTTTTTTAGAAAGCTTTTTTTGTTCTTTTCTTTCTCCCTTTTTTTTTGAGAAAGTTTCTTTTTTTGTTTTTGCTCATCATGATAATGTTTTTTTTTTTGGCAAACCAAGATATTCATGCATGCATTTTTTGTAAATTGAATTTGTAGCATGATGTGATATCATACCTGAAAGTTTTTGCAAATTTGGGAATTTGGAGCTTGCAGTGATGTTGAGCCCTTCCAGATTTTGCGGAGACTTTGAGGTTTCAAAAGTTTGGAGTTTCGGAGCTCGCAGCAATGTTGAGCCCATTTTCAAGCTTTCTATTTCTTTCGAGGTATTTCCCTTTCCTTCGGAATTGCCCCAGAGTCATGTCAGAATTTCGGCAGGTTTTTTTTAGCGAAATTCTATCATTTTGATGATGATCTTTTTATTTTCCAACCTTTGCAGGTGGTTCCTCCAGAACGAACAAGGGTAAAGAGCCTCCTACAAGTGTAGTCGATAAGCTAGATCTTCCAATCCGGCCGTTCAGCAGGCCTGGGAGAAGGTCCAGTATGTCGAGAGAAACCTGGAAGAGTGTGACTCCCTCAATAGAGATGAGATGAGGCAGCAACTGATCGCTCTCAAGAGTGAGGAGTTTTATCAGATCATGGTAAGCAACCGTCCTTGGGTTTTGAATGATCAAAGGGTGTTTCCCAAGCCTAGTTTCTTCTTTCGTGATGCAGTCCCTAACGACGTGACATACCAGAGGAGATGTTTTCAGTTCTCTTACACAGCTCATGGTGAGGAGAGAACTATTGTTACCCGGTCGACGTTTGATCGCACCATTTCGATCATGAGCCTTTCTCCCACGTGCCTTAAGAGGGAAGATCCTCCAAGCTGGGTGAAGAGGACTAACATGATCAAGACTGAGGTTTTTGTTGGCGGTCCTCCTGGATCTATGGAGAAGTCGCATGCCGACATGGATATATTGATGCCGCCCAGCGGCTACCAAGGCTCTGATTATCCATCGATCGATTTGGGACCGGTGGGCCTTGGCATTTTCAGCGGTGACGGCAGCAATTGGGTGAAGCCTTTTTGACTTCGTGGCCGTTTCAGTGCTAACCCCAAGTGGAAGTCGTGGACTGATCACGTCCTACTGATTGGTGGCGTCGTTTAAAGGAAGCCGAGATTTTCGATGCGCGCGCCTTTAGGGAGACCGTGATTTTTTCCGACGAGGCCTTCATGGCTATGTTGGAGTCATTCCTTCCCCAAACCAATACCTTCGTTGTCACGAATGATGAGATTGGTTTTTCTTTGAAGGAGTTAAGCGCCATTACTGGATTGCCTATCCTTGGCAAACTCTATGACCGTTTGAAAAATAAGAATGAAGAATAACGAAGGATTGGGGAGACCGAGGCCTTTGAGAAGATCTTAAAGGGGAGGAAGCGATGATTCAGAGGAAGCGACGACTCAGAGGAAGCAACGATTCAATGGAGACGACGATTCAGGGGAGGCGATGATTGAAAGAAGGCAGTGACTCATAGAGCAGAATCGCAGCAGGCAAAAGGAATGAAGAAGGATAAAGAGCTCCCTTGGATGATGTAAAGCTGGAAGAAAGACAAATGAGGACATGATACATTGGCGGCTAAAAGGATGGGATGTCAATCCCGTGGACGCCGCGTGTCCCAGACAAGCGAAATTTCTTCCTAGCCCCCTTTCTTCTCGGGAAATGAAAAGAAAAAAAGGCTTGGGGGGGGGCAATTGTAGGGGGAATTTGAAAGCATCCTGGGCCGGGTTTGGGTCAGGGCTGACCTGACCTGCCAACCCAAACCAGAGAGGAAAATGGGTAGGACGAAACCTTGGACAGCTGGCAGAAATAGAGGAATTGAAGACCTGAATTAAAGGGAAGGAGTAAACTCCCCACGGCCCAGCGGCGCAACCGTTACCTAATCACCACGAGGTGAGAGGTGGAAACATGCGCTAGCAGGGGGGAGAGAAACCAGGGAGAGATCACATAAAAAGGGGAAAGGATTTGATGACCAGGTATGAGAAAATAAAAACTGAGATCCAGATTTCATCGAAGGATCTATCACTGACTTAGCCATCGAAGAGACCTCGACCGGACGATCCGATCGAGCCTTCATTGTTCTTGTCTTTGAAATAGGTAATTCTTCTAGGAGATCACAGGGGAGAGACAAAGGCAAATTGACGCCCTTTCGACAGGTCGGGCCGACCTACCCCTCGCAAAAATAGACTCAACAAGCCCAAAATAGGATGAAAGACCTTTCTTAGCTCACTCCCTTCTCTCTCCATAGTCAAAGGATCCACATCTTCTCTCTCATTACTCCTGAAGATCCAAATGGCAAACCCCAACTAAGGCATGGTGTATTTCCTCCACAAGCTTGTGACCCAAGAATAGAGCACATACACACACCCACCCCCCTTTCCTAGCACCTCCCTAAGTCATTCTCTCCAAACTATGCCTGCTTTTACTATATATCATAGTCGTTTTCCACTAAAAAAGAAAATAAAAAATGAGAAATAGGAGGAATCAAAGCTAGGGCCACTGAGTAGAAAGAAGCGAAACGGGTGAAAAAGATGAGGAACAAACGAGTTTTCTCTTAGGGCACGTTTGGTAAGGATCCTCGCAGAGGATTCAGCTCCTTTTTTCCTCACCATTAAGGAAAACCCATGTTTGGTAATGCCATGGTTTCCTCGCTGCGGACTCTAAAGATCAATGAATACTCTGATTTTACCCGTCCGACCTCCCCCCATTAGATCACTTAAATCCTTGATTTATAAGGGGAGGTATAAAAGGACATTCTTATGCAAAGAAACGACCTATCCACGGTTTTATCTCTCGATCACTCCACTCACTCAATCGATCATCTTCCTCACCATCGTCTTCCTCGCCATCTCGTCGTCTTCCTCCTCGCTCCGTGCTCGCCATCATCTTCCTCGACGTTAGTCGCCTCGTTATCCCTCTCTCACTCTACTTCTGATATGCTGCTCGCAGGATCTCTTTGCATACCCTTTGTGCTTCAGATCTATTGCTTATAGATTCTATTGGTAGCACTCCATCATGCTCAAACAAGGTGATTTTAAAAACCCCAAAATCCCATTTGAAAACCCTAAAATCCCAAAATTCTGACGACATGGATCTCATCAAATTAGCTATTACAAACAAAACCACTCCCTCCCCAAAATGCTAGAAAATATCCAAAACTCCAAAATGCCACAAGCAGAACCCACTCCAAATCTGAACTTAAGATCTTAGAGTTTTTTTTTTCTTTTTTTTTTTTTGGATTTTCTTATGCTTACCAAACATGGAATTGCATAAATCTTCTCCCCTTGAATCCTTAACCAGGAAAGCATGATTCTTGTAGCACCAGGGAATCCTCTAAAGAAAGGATACCTCTTAAGTTACCAAATGTACCCTTAGAGTTCTATGTCTAACATCTAGCGATATATCACCAAATAAGACGAAACTTCGATGATATCGACAGATAGTACAAAAAAGTCAAAAATAAGGAAAAAGAAAAGGGGCTCTTGGCGACAGCTCCCTCATCATTTTGATTTAATGCCTAACGTCCACAAGCCTTTTTCGTAGCGGCGGAAGTCCTTTAATGAAAATGGCCATTTAAAAAGGAAAAAAACGCCCCTAGACACGTCAGCATAAACCCTTCGCTTAAAATCGCTTCAAAGCTTTTCAGTGAACCAAAAACCATTCATCCAAAAGCGAAAATGAAAACGAAGCAATAACCTAGAAGCAAAATCAACTGATTGAAGACCTCGATCATTTGATTCGACTTCACTCTAAGGTCAAATAAAATGCTTCTTCCATTCCTAAAACGAACACATAGAAGATAATTTCTTCTAAAAAAACTAAGAACCTCAAAAGAATCTTTGATTTCGTTCATCTCTGATTTTATCTATCCTTTATGCCCAACTCTATGTAGATAATGGCTAGAACACAGTCCTCGATTACCTCAGTCAAGAGAAAAAAACAAGCGAAAGATCAAGAGAAAAAGCAAGCGAAAGCGAAACCAATATAAGAGCAAGGTCAATCATAAAACAAAGAGGGTTTCCTAAGTTTTAAAATCATTTTATCCGACTTTTAACTCACTTGTCTTAGTCTGGTATCAATTAAAAAGGACTTTAAATGACTTTATCTGTACATTACATGATTTTATCTGAGTTTTAATTGCTATCAATGAAGGTTAAACAGGGTTCCAAGGGAAAATATTTGACTATAACATGATTTACTCTGATTTTCTTCTGAATGTATTTGAGTTCTTATAAAATGCTATGAGTTTGCTATGAGAATAATTTGAAATGTATTAAGCTTTTTAAAAGAGATTATCTGTGTTCTTTGTTAATTTATCTGAATTTTTTATAGGTTATTTGACTTTGGCATGAATTTATTTGACTTATCTGTGTATTTGTACGTACTTATCTGTGTTTTCTGTTAATTTATCTGAGTTTTTGTATAGGTTATCTGACTTTGGCATGAATTTATCTGACTTATCTCTATATTTGTATGTACATATCTGTGTTTTCTATTAATTTATCAGAGTTCTTTTATAGGTTATCTGACTTTGGCATGAATTTATCTGACTTATCTCTGTATTTGTATGTATTTATCTGTGTTTTTTATTAATTTATCTGAGTTTTTGTATAGGTTATCTGACTTTGGCATGAATTTATCCAACTTATCTCTATATTTGTCTGTACTTATATGTGTTTTCTGTTAATTTATCTGAGTTTGCTATCAATTAATCTGAGTGTGACTTGAATTTATCTGAATTCGAAATTAATTTATCTAAGCTTGATGTGCATAAATTTATATTAATTTGATGTGAATTTTTTTTAACTTTGATGAGAGTTTATATGAATTTATCTGCATTCGAAATCAAAACCAGTTCACGACAAAGTTAAGTCCCTTTTATATGAATCTTTCTGCATTTGATATAAATTTATCTGACTATTTTAGGTTTGTTTTAAATATATCTGGCTTGGTTTATATGAATATGGAATAAAATTATCTGTGTACATGTACACCAACAGTTGAAAGCACGCAAAATAGAAAGAATGACACAAAGAAGAAGCATCAAGCAATGCCACACTGGCAATTTAGATCAAACTTGGTATCAATAGTCAAACTATTTGACAGCATCAAAAGGAGAATAACCACTGCACATAAAGCTGAGCTGAAGAAGACACCTTTCTGGTTTCTTATAAATTCCATATTGAACCAAAAAGTTACATAGAAGAGATGCAGAAAATATGATAAAGACATCATGCAAATTCTAAACACATACAATAGCGCAGAAGGAAAATTTAAAATTTAAAGCCAATACGTGTCGTTCACATCAAAAGACATCTCTCTAATATTTGGAATACCCCAGGATCAAAGACTTAGATTTGAAATATGCAAAGAAGAAAAATTCGGAATTCATAGCAAGAAGATTCTCAAACATTACAAGAGTATCAGCTCCAAAAATAAAGGAACAGCTGGATATTACACTCAATGGAGCAACCAAAGTTGATGTGGCAGATGTGTCAAGGCTAATATGCCTTTACATCCTTGTGACGTTGTTTTTTTCAACACATGGCAACTCAATAGGATGGCCATACGTCAGTTATGTTGAAATGAGAAATTATGCATGGACAAAAGAGATAACAAAGTTTCTCATGCAACCAATTCACACCAGAAATGAAGGTTCAGATAAAGTTATTGGCTATCTATTTGCACTACCGGTAAGATAAACAATCATCCTTTTTACATCTATAATTTTACAAGTTACCAATAGATTTCTAAATTAAACTTGACTATGTTATTGTGTCTCGGTTTGAATAGTATTGGTTATGCAAACACACGTCGTTGTTGGAGCCAATCAAACCTAGTGAATTCCCTAGATTGATGAAGTGGGGTCTTAAGGGCTTAAACAACTCACTGCAAGAAAATTCACTGAATACATTACATAGCAAACAGGTAATTTTATATGAATAGAACATTCTTCATGTTATCTGAATTTTTCTGAACAAGTAACACTATATAACAGATAGTATAGATATATTTATCTGAATTTTATATGCCTTGTTGTTATAAATTAACAGTGTCTCACACTTCAGGTAATCGTTGGTATATTGGAGAGGACATTGCATGAAGAGAAATCCTTCCTGACATATGGAAATAGGAGCAGTGTTGATGATAATCAAATAACTAAGAAGGAAGCTGAAACAGAGAACAAAGAAATTATTGAAGGAGAACAAGAAGGACATGAGCAGTATATTGTTGACCTTAATAACGATGTTGAGAATACTAAAGCCATTCAACAATCAAAATCAAGAGAACATGACCCCAGCCAATTTTAGTCGGCCCAAACAACAGAAACGTTGTTAATTTCTGAATTAGAATAACAAAGAGAAAAGGAAGGGTAAGAAGAAACGGTCGGGACTAAAGAAAGAGTTGAATTTCTCACATTATCTTCAGAGTGTGAACAATATGAACAAAGAAAAGAAAAAACAGATAAAGTTGTAGAGAATGTTGTAAGCGACATAATTGGAAGCACAAGTGAATCATCCATTGGAGTACCACCAACAAAGCTATCTGAATCTGAAGGATGCAATATTAAGAAAATGTCTGAGCAAAGTCAGCCATCTCCAATGATGGAAAACATAGAACTCAGAAAAAATTTTGAAAAAAAAGAAGGGGCAATTTCACTCATTCATCAACTAAACAGAGAGAAACAAGACTCCCAAGCTCAACTTGGCAAAATCATAGTTGAATTGAAAATAGCAAGAGAAAAAAATTGTAATCTATAAAATGAAAGCATGGAATTGGGAATAAGGCTAAGCAGCTTGGCCAAATAAAGAGATGATGCGGTTTCATTAACCGAGAAGGTCACAATTGAAAAGGCTGAGCTAGAAAAAGAGAACAACGACCTCAAAAGCAAGCTCGAAAATTCATCTCTTGTGGTCAGCTCCCTTAATGAACAGCTAAAGCAACTGTAGCAGCTATCAGAGAGAAATTCTTCAAGAAATGCACACGCATAAGAGGAATTAAAAGCATTGAAATATAAAGTTGCAATAACTGAGGCAACAAATTTTGAATTAGAAACATGTTACAAGAAGCTAAACTTCTTCATGCTGGCACAGAGATAAAATTGGTTGAAAAGAGTTTTGAAAAAATATATCATCCAACAACAAACAAATGATGGGGGAGCAGCCTCCTCAACCAACAAACAAAAGTAAAACTGAAAAGGTATTTCGGACTTTTCAAATGAATTTATCTGAGCCTTATATGATTTTACATAGGCCTGATAAGATTTTATTTAATTTTGATATGAAATTATCTGAGATTGATATGAATTTATGGCTTATATTTTAATTTCTCTGAGTTTCCTATGAAGTTTTGGGTGTGTTTGATAAAAATCTATTTGACTATTGTATGATTATATCTGAGCTTCAATCAATTCAATATGAATATTTAAATGGAGCATTACATATAAGGTACCAGAACCATCATCAATGATCAAAAGAGTAAAGAAACGACGAGAAGCAGCTGCAACAAATATTGCAGAGTCAGAACTAATAAAGGCTAAGGAGCAAAAGAATGTACCAAAAGATAAAACGGTTGCTCAATCAAAGGACATTGTTGACATAAATGAGCTAATGCAGCACAAAGCTACCAGTAAATCAGAGAAGAAGAAACCATTTAAGCTCCCCAAAAACTCAATCACCAAATTGTTGACTGAAGCTGACAAGAAGAAGTTAAAGCTCATATATTACACAGAAGGATATAAGTTGGCATCGTAAATTACTCTGGAAATTCATCAATAACATTATAAACATAAACTAATAACATTTCACATGTACAATTGCAGTGCAACAGTTTGGGGCGGAGAAAGTGAAAACAATGTGTTGTATGAGGACATAATTGCAATCCTATCTGGCGCTGATATATCAAGCAGTGTCAGAAACCTACTACAACAATATCGTATATTTATTTAATGTTTAAATAACATGTGTATTAAAATGTACATAACATGATGTATCTGTAATCCATCAGGTTACTGATAGTTATACACAGATGTTGTACAAGGAGTAAACAGACCTTGAAAATGAACTCAAGAAATTGGGAAAGGAGGGTCTGGAGGAGGACGAAAAATCATATTTCATCAGTAGCCTTTACTGGGTAACACAAATAACTTTTTTGCCATGTCTGCAATGGAATTCATTTAATACCCTTAAATTCCATATTTGTGCAGACAATGCTGACTGCTGAAAACAAAAATATGAGAGAAACCATCCTCAATCATCAAATCTCACAATACAAAATGCAAAATCATAGATTTGTCCACTTTCCAATGAACTCTAATGGAAAAAACAAAGATACAACACCATTCCATTGGACTCTGTTGCTACTTGATCGAAAACAAAGCCAGTGGATGCAATATAACTCCATGAGGCCAAGGGAGAAAAATGCAATTGATCACTACTTCAAGGATGCCGAATTGCTGGTACATGTCATTAACTTTATCTTCCTTTAAATCATGGTTGACACAAGTTGTTATATATGTGGCTAATCAAAATGATGTGATCACATAAACAGTATGTAGAAAGTTACAACTACGCCAACATTGAGGAAACGCAGCCATATAATGAGTCATTGATCAGCATGGAAGGAGCACCACAGCAGAAAGACGGATCGTAAGTATTGCAACAGGAACCCAGATTATACAAATAAAACCATAGACAAGCAAACAATATGAATAACTGACAATACCATGTCACATTGCAGGCTTGATTGTGGCATCTTCGTGTGCTACCTCATGACTCAAATCTCTCGTTACAAACCGGTTCACAACCACTTGGCACAAAGCGTCATCAACAGTTTTAGAGAAGAATTAGCAGTCAAGTTCTTGCTTGACGAGCCCCATACATGGACAATAGAAGACTTTCAAGCAAAAAGTTCACATCATAAATGAAGACTGACAAACATCATGGATTTTTGTGGGTTTTCATTTTTTAGTTCACATGGATAATTGTAAGATGTTGGAATCAGCATTAAAGGAAAACTAAAAAACAACAAGGGATTTTCTTTTGATTTTTTGTTTTTTGGTTCACATGGAAGACTTTAAGATGTTGGAAGCATTATCAAAGGAAGAATGACAAACAGCAGAGGATTTTTTTTTATATACAAATATAAGATGTTGGAAAGATGTTTGTAAATGTAAATACGCTTATCAATTACAGAATTGAAGTCATTTTCTTACATGTTGTCATTGCTTTATGTTTGTTACGAATTCATAGAATTTATCTGCAAATTTCATATGGCTAAATTTCTGTCTTTTTAAAGAAACTCATGTAAATTTCTCTGTCTTTTCAAAGAAACTCATGAAAATTTATCTTCCTTTTGAATGAAACTCAGATATATTTATCTGAGTTCAAATAAAAATCAATGAAATTAATCTGAGTTTTGAATAAAAGTTTGATAAATTTATCTGTTATTGCATTGGAAGTCAACTAAAATCCATGTAAAATTCGTAACAAAAAGGAAAGATAACATCAATATTTCGAAGCAACACTGATACTTTGCAATTTTATTCAACGGAAAAAATCCAAATTGATCTCTATACATGTTGACAGTCACACATTATCATCACCAAATTATAAAAATGACAAATTGAAACTAATGTCAATGGCAACTCAGTAGGCTCCTTGCAGGACTTTTTATTATGAATCCCAATCCGCTCACATCGTCCATATTTTATCTGCCTTGTCATCTCACCTCTTGACAAGATACTCTTCTTTTTTGGCCTTTCAGTTGAGGCCTCATCACAGGGGGCTTAATCACAGCTTCCACAATTGTTGTCTCTGGCTTGCCTACAGTTGGGATGGGAATTATAGATTCAGATAATGCATCTCTGTATGTCTCTATGTGAAAATACCAATCCATATAAAGGTTTAATTCCTTTCCACACTTTTGAATAGCAGCACATGCATGGGCACACGGGAAGCCATTAATCTGCCATTGATAGCAGAAACATATGCGATTGTAAATATCAACAGTGACCGACGGATACAAATGAACATAAAAAACAGTGTCACTTGACCGCGGAACGCTCCATGGCCTACCAAGCTTGATAGAAGCCTCCAACCTCTTATCCATGTCTGGACAAATGACTCCCTTCCATAAGCTAGACATTTCCCTCATATTGGCCATCTGCGCCATTATCTGAACCCTTATCATGTCAACCATCTTCGTAATGGGCAGGTGACGCGCTTCTCTAATCCAGGAGTTGAAAGACTCTAAAGCCAGAACACATCTCACCATACCGATGGCCCTTAAAATAAGCATTGCTCCACCTATCATGACAAAGTCCGGAAAGAAATCTGTCAACATTCGAACCACCTTCATGTCTAAATACCTGCAACTTTGCATGGAATACAGGTACAGTGGGGGCATAGGCACATTCACGTAGCAACAAAATCCTCCTTTCTCTAAATTCATTTGTGTAACCTCCTGAGAACTTATCTCTCAAATTTTCTTTCAAATGTTGGAGGCAGAAAGCATGATGAGCAAATGAAAACATATGTGCAACACCATCCACGAGACCAGCATTCCTGTCAGAAACAAAAGTGATTGAGCGGTCATATACAACTACTTTCCTCAAATTCCGCAAGAACCATTTTCAATTATCCTCAGTCTCTGAGTCTACCACCGCAAAGGCAAGAGGAAACAGACCTACCACATTCAAGAAACCACTTATTACCAATTAAGCAGCAAGGTTAACTATGCACTGAAATAAAAATAGATAATCTCAACATTATTAAAAATATAAAAATATACAAGATGACACTTTACCTTGATTATCATCCTTCCCTGTTGCTGCCAACAAATTTCCCTTGTACCTGCCTTTCAAAAATGTCCCATCTAGAAACAACATCGGACGAACATAATTAAACCCACGAATCGAAGCATTGAATGAAACAAACAAACGCTTGAAGCACATGGTGGATTTATCGTAATCTAATACAAACAGACTGCCTGGATTTGTCTCCATAGCAACATTAATGTACCAACGAAGATGGTCAAAAGAAAGCGATGTATCACCATACAACTTATTCCTCGCCCTTTCAACCCCCCCACCATGCATGATGGTATGTAATGGTGAGCCCATAGTTTACATGGAAATAATGCACAACATCAATGGGTCTGGTCATTGGCTTCTCTCGAATATGATCCATCATTAAATCACAAATAATTTCAGAGCTAATCCGGCTACTCTTAGATGTATGAGCTGATGCTCCACAAGTATGCTCATTATCAAATGACCTTACACAAAAAAAAAATCACTAGACTTCTCAAGCGATGCATGAACACGCCACATGCAATCCTGGGTTTTACGATGAGAGCATTCAGCTGTGATCCTTACTTTATCATTCTTGACATACACAAACTCAAATCCCAACTGTCAGACCCCGACCCAGGTTTGGAATATTTAATTATATTTTAATCGTGATTAATTGATAAGTGGGGTTAGTGGATGATTAGCTTAATTTTTAAGCTAGATTAGAATGTTTGAATAGCTTTGGGAAGTTTCGAGAGTCGTTGACTTAGGCTTGACGCGGGCCAGGGCGCCCGTGTGTTGTGTGTGAAACTTGGGGGTTTAACCCTGATTTCTGTAAAATCCCCATTTTTATTTATTTTGACTCATTTCATATAGATTATCAAATTTCATGTTTTGACCATTTTGATTTAATGATCATAAATCGCGTTTTTCGAGAAAAGGGGCAAAATTGACCTTTCACACAAAATCTTTACCCAAATTTTAAAATTTTCAGAAATTGACAAAAATATACTTTTTGGAGAGTAGATATTTCGTTGATCGTTTTTGTCTTCTTCGTCGTTTTCGTTCGAGACCCGCAAATACCATTTTTAGCCCTATGAAGATTGGGACCCACAAACCCATCTTATAAAAGGAAGAGTTCTCTTCTCCCTTTATTCTATCCTTTTCTTGCAACGACTTGAGCCAAGGGGTTCCTCTCCCAGCAACTTTCTCTCTCTTCTTGTGTGCTTCCCTCTTGAGTGCTAAAGGAAGGCTTGATCTCCAAATCATCTTCCTCCCTCTCCAAGCTTTCCAAATATATACTTTTCAAAGGATTTGAGCTAGGGCAAAGCTCTCTTTCAAGCTTCTCTTCCTTGTTTGAGCTCTTCAAGGTTAGCAATAGTTTTCCAATCTTGAAATCTTTATTTTCCTCATCATTTAGAGTGTTTTCATCACACATGCAAGAGTTTTCCCTTGAGATTTGCAAATGATTGATTTTAGGGTTCTTCTTTGGAAACTTTTGGGGGTTTTTGTAGACTTGGAGCTTGAGGCCCTAGAGAGTTGTTTGAAGAGTGTCTTATCTCTCATCTTGGCTTGAGGCAAGTAAATTTTCATATATTAAGATTGATTGAACTTTTATATTGTGAATGTTGGGTTTTTCTATGCATCTCTCTTCATTTCTACTTCCTCTATTGATTTAATACATGGATTATTTTGATATGTTCATATGATGGTCCTTATTTATATACTTTGAGTTGTTGTTTTGCAACAATGTAAAGGTTTTTGTTTAGTTATGTTTAACTTAAAAATTTTCAATGTTGTGAAATGTAAGGGTTTGTTTACATCTAAATTGTTTTAAGGGTTTGAATGAATTAATGTGATGGTTCAAGGGAGTTTGAATGAAGCTATGAGAGGCCCAAGTTGTATGAAATTCATATGGAAAAGGATGGAGGGAAAGAAAATCAGAAAAAGGAACAAAGGAGTGCATTTCTGCACTTCGCAGGCAGGGACAGTGCCCAGTCGGCTCGAGCGAGCCCATGGGCCGCTCGAGCAGACCAGGCACTGTCAGTTACGGGCGAGCCAGAAGCTGGCCCACTCGAGCGACCCACTGGGTCCGCTCGAGCAGACCAGGTTCTGGATGGGCCTCGCTCGAGCGGACCCTTGGTTGCTCGAGCGAGCCCAGCCCAGAATCTGGGTCCGTTTTGAGACTCTTTTGGGCCAAATTATGGGCCTGTTTCTGGGCTCTTTTCCGGGTAGTTTATAGGCCACTTTTCAGGCCTGTTTTAGGTCCATTCCAGCCCAATTATCTCATTTGTTTGAAGCCCATTCAGTCCTTTATTGACGCATGAAAGTCCGGGATGAATACATTGAATTAAATTAATTTGGATCCTGGAATCTAAATGGGAAAAGTGATGGAATTACTTGATATTAGAAATACCCGGGAATGTAGCAAAGTCTTTACATACACTTTATATCCTAAATTTGTTGGAGATCTTCGGTGGCACCAAATCCCTCTTTTATTACCGACATTAGGAGACTAAGTGTGTATTGAGACAACCCGTGGTAGGCCTTGCACCATTACACATTAAATGCATTCCAATTTAGAAAGTTTAGCTTGAGTCCGTTTATCGATTTGGATATTTTGAGTGGTTTACCACATATATGAACATTGATAAGACTACCCATCTTATTTTGCTTGGATTTGTCAGTATGTTGGATATGTATTCGTTCGGAGTAGTTTTCTTATCGATTTTGGAAATATATCTTTATGAATGGATTTGTATCACTTTGAGGTTCTGAATTTTTACTCTAATGGCACCACTAAGCTTAGGTTACCTTGTCGGGCTGATCACCCGGCTTGGGATCTTTAAATTATCTGCCAGCTGCAGCTTGGATTCTGTCTGTACCGACCATGGCAACGATTTTGGATCCGGTCCCACATGTAGTGGCTACGGTTCTGTCTAATAACGACCTTGTTCGTTCCGGTCCACGAATAGTGGCTACAGTTTCTGTCTGCTCTTGTTACTACGGTAACAGGTGAATATAGCTATACGTGGTTTGCCAATGTTTTATTCGTTCATATTTTATTTTATGGTTCTTGTGTATTTTAACTTATTATAGTGTTGGATTCATTAATATTTAAGAAGTCGATCTTTTATCTTGTCGTTTCTGTTATTTAGGATTCTAATAGTAGTTCTCATTTATTAAATGTTTTACTCTTTCTATCATCCTATTATATGTATATTGCTTTGCCAGACCGTCGTGTTTGACCCTTTTTGTTTGGTGCCAGATGTTGAGCCCCTTGCCCTTGAGGCACACTCCGAGGCGAACCCAGTAGTTCTTGTAGAACGCGAGTGGCAGCCTGATGACGTCGCTTAGACGTTGGGTTCATTTCAGAGCTTCGATCACATTTTGGGATAGATTCTTTTTTTTTTTTGGAACTTGATTGTAGCCATTGTGGGCTTATTTTTGGAAAATTGTAATTATGACTAATTGACTATTGTATTAAACTTGAACTAACATTGGGGCCTATCTATGGAATTGTTTCTCATTTTGATACTAGTCCTGAGCGTTCTCATCATTTACATATATTATGGACTTTATGTTTGCTACAATGCTTCCGCATAATTTATTCGTGTGAATGTGATTATATATTCTTTGATGGATCGAATTCCGAGGATCCTTACGCGGTTACCTGTGGGAACAAGCGTGTGCGGGCGGAAATTCCGGCCTGTCGCCGCCACGACCCCGGATTAAGGTCTTGTTTTAACGGGTCCTTGTCCAGGGGCGTGACACCAACTCAATCGAATATTTCCACAGCACATTCCTAAATTCAGAAGCCCCACCCTCAAACCTCTGTCCAACATGACTGATACCATTCACCCAATCCGAAGAAAGAAGAAACTTCTCCCTATGTGAACAAAACTGTGGAAGCAAATCTGTCTCTACATCTGTATCATCATACTCCACTACTGCCATTTTTGTTCTTCACAATATTCATCCACATTATCCTCATTGTCTCATTACCATATTCAGATAATTCTGATACAAAGACATCAACTCGATCCAATCTCAATGAAACTGCCAAGATAGACAAGCTCAACAAGTCTCTGTCATTGTCAAGCATATACTTCGGGTGCCCAAGCAATGCATATGTGAACAGACATTGTTGGGCAATAAAGACTTCCACTTACAACAAATTTGGTTAACCAAATCATCCATTCTCATACTATCAGTCAAAATAACAACATTGGTGAACATACCAAGCTTTGCAAAGAAGCAAAATCGGTTTTTGCCATTTAAAACACGCATACGAAAATAAAGATAAAATCAAAACACACAAACATTTTAGCTGAAATACTCTATTATTTTCGCATGAGTCTATATCAGTTTCGTGTCATTTTATCTGTGTTTGATACGAATTTATCTGATACGAGTTTATCTAACACATATGAATTTAGCTAATTTTGGCATATTTTATCTGTTTATAAAATCAATTAAACTGGATTTAAAATAAATTTATCTCACTTTTGCATCAATTTATCTGAATTTGGTGTTCCTTATCTATGATTGGTATTAATTCATCAAAGTTTGGAGTGAATTTATCTGACTTTTAGAATGGATTTATAGAGTATGAAATAAATTTATCTGACTTTCGCATCAATTTATCTGAATTTGCTGTTACTTATCTGTGATTGATATGAATTCATCAGAGTTTGGAATGAATTTATCTCACTTTTATAATGGATTTGTGCGAGTTTGAAATAAATTTATCTCACTTTCGCATTATTTTATCTGAATTTCGTATTCCTTATATGTGATTGGTATGAATTCATCACAGTTTGGAGTAAATTTATCTGACTTTTAGAATGGATTTATATAAGTTTGAAATAACATGAATTTATCTACGTTTGATTTCAATTACATCTAAAACGAACTACGGATAATATAAGAAAGAATTCATTTCAGAAAACAAGATAAAATATCTTCTTAAAATAAAATAGATCAAACATTCATCCATACCTCAAGAAATTAATTCAAATGATCAAATCTGAGTTTGCTTTCATTTAGATCTAAACAGAAATACTGAGAACATAAGAACAAATAATTTCAGAAAGCAAGCTTAAAAGAAGTAATTAAAATAAAATTCGGATCAAAACATTAATCATTACTTCAAGGAATTTCACTGAAATGATGAATTCTGAGTTTGCTGAATCAGTATCTACAAACTCATATTAAGAAGAACTGAGCTCTGTAACAACGTCATCAGAAAAAGAAGAAGAAAACAACAAAAAGGATTCTCACGCACTACCAATCACCTGTTCTAGAAACTGAGAAATTCTAGGCGAAATTCCATTAATCGTCATTCCCTCCAAATCAAAATTTAAAAATTGACCCAAAACTAATCTTACGACATTAAATTCGTCAGTAAGCAGGGAAAGACGATAACGTCGAGCTATAAACCAGGATTAGATGTACATGACACCTATGCAAACGGTTTAGAAAGGCAAATCAGTCATAAAAAAAAGTATGACATGTCAAGCTAAGGGACCACCGCCCGAATTAATCCCATGCGCAAGGGACTTCTAGGCCATAAACAAAAACGATGTGCACTAGAGACTTTATAGCCCAATAATCAATACCTCTCGCTAATTTACCCAAAAGAAAAGGCTAGAAGCCATCACGTGCTTATATTGAAATATTTGATCTCTCTGCCATTGTATACAAACTATACAAGTGTAAGAGTTTTTACAAATAAAAACCCAATCAAATAAACTTCGAAAGTTATCAACGCTCCTCATCCAAATAGAAAATAAAAAAAAAAAAACATGGCCAGCATAATCCAAATTTAAAATTCTCTATTCCTTTACATTGGAAGAACACAGGAAAACAAGTAAAAAGCTGGCTAATTTTCCAATCCAGATCTCAGAAGAAAGTGATTTATGTTTTTCTATACTTGGGCTTTGAAGAACTGATACATCGCGATTAATTAACAAACTGCAATACTTGCAATTCATGGGGAAAAAACAAACAAAAAAGGTCCCTAAAAGGCCTTCTGTGTCAATATCAAGTATATGTGTGGAATCATGTTCCAACCCCACTAAACCATCTGTGTTAGGCACGTCCATATACTTTTCTTAAATCACAATCCATATTTATTTGGAAAGTAGAATTACAAAGTCATAGCACTAAACAAACCAACATAAAAGATAGGGGTTCAGCACATCATTCCATTCTCATACTCTTACAATCATAATAGAGCAAGAAATTAGTTCAAGGGGGGCAGCAGCAGCAGAGGATGTCGAGGCAACACTCGCAAGTCTCGAAGCAGCAAAAGCAACAACACGCAGCAAACAAGCTGCAGAAAGCACAGGAAGATTAATCAGTCAACGACCAATAATCAATTAATAATAAACGTCCGCCCCCACAGGGAGGTTTATGAAAAGGAAAAAACTCATGAGGATCCACATGTGAAAAAGGCCCATAAAGTTTTTCCTACACTGCATGGGGTTTTCCAAAATTCACAGAAGGGGTTCCCCGGCAGTCCACTCCCATTCCATAAAAGAGGTGCTCATGGGCCAGGACGCACACCAACTTTGGGCAATGCCCAGATATATATATGGGCGGCTATGATTAAGTGATAGCAAGCCTAGATCCCAGACTGGCCCCAACGAGTAATGCTTATAATTTAGTGATAATTGGTCCAAAAAAATTGCTTAAAAGCCCAGTCGGCCCAACCCAATAGAATAAATGGGCAGGCTTGGGCTTTACATTTGCTGATCATCTCAAGCATGTGCCCGATAGAGGACTTTGTTTTTAAAGTTGAGCCAAGCCTGAATATTCCTCAGACTGGCCTGGGCTGGCCCATGAACACCCAACCTTTCTATGGTGGACTAGGGCCATAATTCATATAAATGTGAAGTCACATTCCAAAGACTACATGTAGTAGTGTGTTTGGGTTTGGCGGACGACACTTAGGGGATTAGTTCTATTAGGTGATAATACCCCAGGAATATAGACTCGTTAGCCCAAAAACATAAAAAGACTTATGAATTGCAGTAACATTCAATTCAGGTTGTGGTCCCACCCCATTTACTTATAGTAGAGATATTCTCTAGAAAGAGATACTAGGGAAACACAGGGCTGTCACTTTGGATAAGACACTCGCTCCCGTAGTTCCACCCAGAATCAAGGCCCTGGGTGGCAAGGTTACTTGATTGACCAAGCCAAAAAAAAAACCAGAGAAAGGGATATTGACCAATTGATTGAGAAAAATTACGACTAAAACATTAAATAATATTAATGTTTCTATATAAAAATTAAATAAAAGAATTAAACTCATATTGCAAGTCCACCTTTTGCTGAATCAAATTGTTTGAGAGTACATGTAACTTAACTCTCTGCTAATGAGATTTCAGTCCAAGCAAAGTTTGACTTCCCATTGGAGTCGGAAAAACCCAATATAGCTATGTTCTTTTTCATGTTGCCGGATAAAATAATTAAATTCAATGGATTTGAAATTATGTGTGTTTATCAAAGCATTGGAAGAACAATTGAACATGCCTTGGATCTTGTGTGTTGACTGTTGAACTACTATATGAAAAATTCACTTGTTAAGAATATGTAATTTAACTGCATCGAAAAAATTGTCCAGAAAAAAAATGGTGGCTTACGTGACCATACAATGCCATTAAACATTATGTGATATAGGAATAGCAATAGGTCGGGGTAAAGTGTGACCCACTGGCTCATTTTTATTAGGGCAGATTTGGTAGTGGATACGTTTTTAAACAGGTTGGATTTAGGTGGAACCGATTCAACTCAAAAGCTATGTAATGTATCAGAATCCGGCACCAACTTAAAAATGATAATAATAAAATAAGTAAAAGACAGATTTCAATTTGAATAAGATGTGAAATGCATTAGTATAATTGAATAAAAGACCCTAAAAAATAATTTTTTGAGCATACAAGTAGGGCTATTAAATGGTATATGATGGGAGCTACGTAGATTTTCAAATATGAATGTACTCAAGCTATATACGCCCATAATATATATATATATATATATGGAGGTGCTCCAATGAGATCATTTCTCACCTTACTATGATGAGATATAGGGTGGGGGCCTCACATTTAATTGTTTGCATTAGATATGGATGTGAGGACCCCTCATCCTATCTCTCATAGGAGCATCTCTCATATATATATATATATATATGAAAAATATTCATGTGCATCCATCCCTCACCATATTATGGTGAGGGACAACATAGTTGAGCCGACTTTATGATCCATCTAAACCTATCCACACACATGGAACTCACTTAAGAACACTAGACTCATGATTTTTCACCATTCCCAATGGATTAGATCGTTGGATTGAGGGTTCAAATTTCTTCCTTTAATATAAAGTCGTTTAAATTTGTGGGCCACGGATGAAGGGTTTTAGGCATGGGATTGACCTCACATTTGATATATGGGCTCATCCAAGATGTCTATTTCCATCCCCCACAAGTCCCATAATCAATGGATCCCTAGATGGGCCCCATTATATTTGTCCCTCGCCATATGGTAGGGAAGGCCCCCACGCTATCTCTCATACTATATATATATATATATATATTAAAAAAACGTAAGAAAATATTCACCTACGAAAAACTTCTAAGTGTAGTCTCACCCACTATGGGGCCACTTGAGCCCACCCTTTCATCTAAGCAGCCCCTTTTGATACTTATTTTCATCGCATGATTTGGCATCAGGCTTTATTTCACAGTCACGAACATTCACTCACTATTAGATTGAATCTCAAGAAGATCAACGATTAAGATGCAATGTTATGCCACACCTCCGCCGCTACTACATTTGCCGGTCACCGGTCGGCATCACGCCGCTGCTGCTCGCGCCGACCGCCACCGTCTTGCTTACGCTGCGCCATCGCAAGAGAGGAAGAAGACCGCTGCATCAATTGCCTCTAAGCCATCGATTTTTGTACAGAACCCAGGAACAGAACGAAGAAGAAGAAGATTGGGTTCAATTCCAGATTTGGGTCAAGTCCAGGTCAAACTGGCCCGCACACCCAAAGCCTAGCCCACAGCCCAGGTCAAGCCAGGTTTATTTCAAGTTCGGTTTGGGTCAGTTCCGCCTGACCCATCCTCTTCTTTTGGGCGAAATTGGCGTCTCTTCTCAATTGGTCCGCCTTTGGCTACATTAGTTTTGATTTCTTGGTTTTCCACTTTTAGGGAGAGTGGTGTTCTGGACCTGCGCGGCTTGCTGGCGCTGTCAAAGTCAAGTTTATCTGAGTTCCGAAATAAATTTATCCAAGTTCTGGACAAATCTATCTAAGTTCTTGGCTATTTATCTGAGTTCTGGAACAAATTTATCTGAGTTCTAAACACTCTGAGTTTTTGGCAAATCTATTTGAGTTTTTGAAATATATGTAGTTTTTGACAAATTTATCTCCATTTTAAAATTTTTAACTGAGTTTTTGAACGAAATCTTTCTGTGTTTTTGGTAAATTTATTTTGTATTTCTTAGATATATTTGTGTTTTTTTAATTTTATTTGTGTTTGAAATTTATTTATATTTTTTTAAATAAATTTAACTAGTTTTTGATAAAAAATAATTTTGAAGGTTTTTGTCAAGATTTTTTGCTAATTTGAAAATTTGGGTTATCTTAGTTTTGGCAACTGTATTTACATTTTTTAAAATTTATTTCCGTTTTTCATTTTATTTGCGTCTTTTTGAAATGTATTATAAATTTTTTTAAATTTATTTGGATCTTTTCGAAATTGATTTTCATCTTTTGAAATTTATGTATATTTTTTAGATTTATTTGGACCTTTTGAAATTTATTTGCCTCTTTTTAAATTTATTTGGATATTTTGAAATTTATTTGAGTCTTTTTAAACTTATCTAAGTTTCTTTTCAAATTTATTGCTTTTTTTAATTTATTGCATTTTTTGAAATTATTGCGTTTTTTAAATTTTATTTGCATTATTTTGAAATTTATTCGTGTGTTTTTAGAATTTATTTTAAAATCTCATTAATGAGATTCCATTCATCGTGGCCAATTAAATGATAGTTGACCACTATTAGTGGGATATCCCACCAATCATGGGATATAATTTAAAGAAAATGTAACTTACATATCAGGTATGAGATTGTGTTAAATGACCTTTGGCTGCATGACTTTTTTTATGGACTATTTGCAACAAAGACATACTTTGAGGGACCTCCGAACAAGCGCCCCTAAATAAAAAAATAAAAAAGAGGTGGAATCTCGATCGGTGGGTCCAACATGTAAAAAAAAACCTAGAAAAGGGGATCCTCATAAAGACTCTCAAGCCAACATTATTCTCGCCTAGGTCCCCTTTGGCAATTTACTAAGTTAGTAAAAATAGCGTAAAGGCTTCATTCCTCGTACAAGTGATCACATCAGTAGTACAAACCTTCATAATTTCGTCATCTTAAAAAAAAAAATCAAAAAGCAACTACAAAAGGTCAAAAAAATTCCCAACTAATCCACTAAAGATAAAATATCATCATATCCTCATCATATTTTGTTCTCTTGATTTGATACTTTACATTATTTTTACTTTAATAGTAAATTGTTAATCGGTTGTTTGGTAAAATACTTGTAGGGTGAAGTGAAGTGAAGTTTTAAATGAAGATGGAATAAAATATTAGGGTTTAATCACAGTATGATGATATTTTTTTTTTTGTGGCATAAGAATGAATCTTTTTTTCTTTTTGGGTAAAAATTAGATAGATTTTTGTATTTTAGTCTCTTGAGATTGTTGCTTTTTGACTATTTTTTTAAATGAACGAGGGAATTTTGAGATTTTGTAATTTTGAAATAACCCCTAGTCATTTCTTGTCTGGTGAAATGAGGTTTTACTTCACTCCACCTTACAAGTGAAGTAGCCAAACAAGCCTAGGTAGGAACACGAGATCCTCTCTGCGTGTGGAAATTGGGCTTGGAATGACCGAAATTTTGGAATGTCCTCACTACATTAAGGTGTTTGTGCGATGGGCTTTTCCACATAAACGAAACATCTGGCGCCTTCTTCATACTGTTTGGTGCAATGAGGAAACCCAGGCGAAATCCGCCATTTCATGCTATTTTTCATCGCTAAACCAAATCCCGAATTGCACTCTGCCGAAAATGCAAAGGGTTTCCTCTTCTACGGCTATGCACAAACATACTCTAAACACATTTGCAAGGAAGAAGCGGGCATTTCCATCCCATTTGTGTAGCCTAGAATCCCGATTTGCAAAACATAAAAAGTGGTCACACCACATGATAACAAAAAAACTCAGTTAAATTTTATGAGAAAAAGTGGTCGCACCAAAAATGGTGTTTAAGGTAGCGCAAAAAACCTTTTTTGCTTCACACTTTACTTTTTTCCACGAAAAAGGGTGTAGACAAAACGGTTCTAGAGCCCGTTTGACAATTTACCGAATTAGTAAAAGTATAATGTAAAGCCTCCATTTTTCAGACAATGAGTTAAATGAAAATTATACATCTTCAAAATTCGCTCCTTTTTTTTTAAAGAAAGTAAAAACCAACCTTCTTTCTTCACTAAATGACAAAAAAAAAAATCAGTTTTTACACAAAAAGTCAAAAGGATTACCTACCAATCCACCAAATACAAAATATCATCATAAACCCCTTATATTTTATTCTCTCTTGATTTAAGGCTTCTTATCACTTTTACTTAAATAGTAAATTGCCAAACTGGCCCTAAAGGATGGACTCTACCATAAGACCCACCTATTGAAATTATGAGCTAAACTTGTGCATGAGGAATCCTAAATCTGACTCTAATAAGACTTTGTTCCATCTGTAAAATTAACCATTTAATTAAAAACTTGATGTGGTTATATAATCACATGCATCATTCATTAATCACATTTTTCTCAAACCATCAATGTTATGGTAGAACCAACTTCTATTGGGGTAAAAATTAAGGCCGCTGAAGAGCATACTTTCAATAGATGGGCCCCACAAAAAAAATTGAAAATCCTTACGTTGAATTCTAAACTCAATAGGGTGGATCCTGAAGCTTACTCCAATAAGATTTAGTCCGACCTTACCATCCCCGTAAAATAAAAAAGCATTGAGAATGTATATTCATTAATTACGTCCTTTGTCAAAGTTCAATCTTACATAGGGATCTCATTAAGATAAGATTTGGATGACACCTCTAATATACTAAGAGGACCTTTATTTTGAACTGCTTGGATCTTCTTCAATAGGTGGGCTCCGATGGAGATTGCCAGTTAGGGTATTTCTCTTAAATAGGATATAAACCGGCCGGTCCACTCCAAGTCCACAATGGACCCAGACCTGAAACCATTAATGAGAAAGTGGAAACGGACCCGGAACCATTTTCTTGGTTTCGGAATCGGAACCGCATATCGAACAAGTTCGGATCCAGGTCCGGGTCTAGGAAGAGGGAATGATACGAAAAAATTAAAAACTAGTTTTTAGAAGCTGTTTTTTTACTAGAATTCCTGACAGGAATTTGAAATGTTTAAATTTTTTTAACATGATGTGACATCTTGTCACCCGGGATTTGCAGAAGACTTATTTCTTTCCGAACATTTCAGAATTTCAATCACTTGAAAGGTCTCAAATGACATTTGAAAATTTAGAAACCTCAACCCCTTTGTATTTTGGTGGAATTCCTGGATGCTCCAGTAAAATTTATGGATGCTCCAGTACAAGGAAGCATCCAGGAATTCCACCTTGTCTGGGAATTCAGAAATTCTCCTAATTCCCCATATAGAAATTTTTTGAATTCTCAACAAAGAAACAGGCCCTTAGGAGAGATTCTCAAAAATTGAGGTAATATATCAAATCTCAGGTCCATAGGTCCAACCATGATTGATTGATGGGAAATGTGTGCTGCAAGCAACTTTACTTTCTATCAATATCTCATGAGAAATTGTCATTTTTA